>CM054818.1:8071057-8152352 GCA_028984105.1 Lavandula angustifolia | reverse complement strand
CTACCGCCTTATCTAACTGGCTGACTGCGTCATGAATTCTTTCGAGGAAGAATTGAATCCATATAATTTTTCGGGCCTCCGCTGGGCGTACGGCCATCATAAGTCGGATCTTCGCCTGCATACTTGATCGAAGGACTCCGGGGCCTCGACTACAGTGAAGCACTGAGTCACGATGTAGGCCAATGCTCTAGATGGGGAAGATTGCATTCTTCTGAATGCGGCTCGAAAGTAGTTGGCTTCCCACAACTCTACGATACTCATCCATCAAATCATCTTTGTAAAGCCACGTACCGCGAATCCTCCTTCAAGCAGAAGATCAAGCGGCTCCTGAGTGATTCTCCTCGATGACATCTCGCTTGATTTCAATGGATGTACGAGAGGGGTCACTCTATTAAATGAATGACGTAATCCAAGAATCGAATATCTCCCCTACCGATTCTCGAGTTCGTATAGAGCTCAAAGAATCCGCGCCGGAAGGAAGAACGACGGCTTCCTCACAGAAACCTTCCAACCGTATCTGGGAAGGCGCTTTAGGAAGATCTCTTCTATGCAATCGAGGTCACATGCGGCGAACTCCATCACGGCTCCTCACTGCACCCATCCTTCTCGAGGATCTTCGCATACTCCACAGAGCGACCAAAGTAGTTCCCGTCATATTCTATATTACAGTAAACGCAAGAGATCAATATCCAATAAAGTACAAAAAATAAGTGTATACGATACTCGAATGATCATTGAAATTTACCGAAGATTTTTCTCGGTGAAGTTTTGGAAATGAGTTTTTAAAGAGGTAGGAATTATCTCGGTAAAATCTGTAGGTTCCAAATATTCCCAGTATGAATGGTGGTTTCACAAAAACTTTTGAACGTATATATATATATATGGTAGAGAAGATAAATTGGGCTATAATCATCTACGCTCTAGCTCTGAACATGCTTGGAGACGTGGACGGCCGTGATTTGATTTTATAAAGTAGGCAATGATCAAATTGGGGCCGTCTAAGTCAAAATAATGCTGTATATAAATTAAATATTTTTTAAAGAGGTAGGAATTATCTTGTGAAAATCTGTGAGTTCGAAATATTTGGTGCAGTAGAAACGGTGGTTTCAAACTTTGAACGTATATATATATGGTAGAGAAGATAAACGCTAATTATCTACGGGTTTAGTTTGAACATGCTTTGAGATTGGACCAGCCAGGATTTGATTTTATAAAGTAGGCAATGATCAAAGCCGTGATCAAATCAAGAGCAGAGTCAGGCAGGGGCAATGAATCTCAGAACTGACGCTGAGATCTTCAATGGAGTCACTGTGCACGCGGGACAATCTCTCCACTTCTCGGTTCCACCGCGAGCTCAAGCTAGTTTTTGATCTTCCGAGTCCCCCGACCCGCAGCGCTAGAGCATCCTCTGTGGGGGGGGGAGCAAGTTCTTTCGCGAACTTGTAGTTCCTAAACTCTTCCGAGATAAGAATCGCCGTAGAGTGGCCGGATGGCGTTTCCCGGCGACGCGGTCTAAGTTGTGAAGCTTCTTCCTCAGGGGTGAAGAGACTTCTCGTCTGGGGGATCTTCTTCCTGGCCACCATCCCTCCTCCTTGGGGCCGGGTCCCGAGCTACGACGCTATCTACCATCGGGAACGATAGATTCGTCCTCTAGAACCTCTCGTCATGTTGTGTGGGAGAGAGGCCGATGTGCTTCCATTCCCGACCCGCCATACCCTATAAAGTTCTCTACCGAGAACACGGGTACCATTCTGATTCCCGACTATCGTATAAAATGAATAATCATATGTAATGAAGAATGATATGCAAAGGAAAACGCTTTTCCGGGATCCGTTTAAGTGGACCCGCTCTCGTAATAACAATAGTCTTAGAGAACTCCTACTTCGATACCAATTGTCGGTCCCGGAGAGTAACGTTCGGGTGTAGAGCGGGGGGTGAATACACTCGAAAACCAATTTCTCAACTTAAAACCCGCGAATGCCCTTTTCGGAGAGTACCGTATCGAACGAGTTCAATGCACTGCAGATAAGTTGTTCAATCGCGTGGCAGAGTGATCGACTTTACCGAGACTCTCGCTTAGCCGACTGTAGGTCGATTCCGCACTATTCGTGATAGAGTTCGAAGTATCGCGTAAATGTAGTAGGCCCAAATTCAGCTGAAAGTTAGGAAAATATTTTTATCAAAACAGGCTTCCAGATATTAGGTGAAGTCGATTAAGCTTGCCGAAACCCAGCTGAATGATTTTAAAGATATTTTCGCATGCACAGAAATCAATGCAACAAGAAATAATGAACACATAAACACCGGAGATTTTTAAAGTGGTTCGGATCTAACAATCATACGCCCATTGTTTCGAAAGATCGGGAGGCTATGTATTATACCGAGATAGTCTCGCCGGGTTTATACACCTGACAAACACCGGTTTTGAGATTTATACTGAGCAAGTCTCACGCTGTGGTATCAAACTTAGTGTTTGAAAAACTCTCCAACCGTGAAGGAGTCCTTTACACATTAGGGATCGGTTCGACTATGAACTCCTTCGTCTAAGCTTATAGATATGAATAATCAGACCTTAGGTTAGAGGGATAGGGAACGAGAAAGTGGCTTGATGAATGGCTAAGTATAAACTCTGGGTTTGTGTTCGGGCCGCTTGATACTAGAGTCCGTATAATTTCGATTCTACCTTTGGTTCCCTATGAGCAGGATAGGTAGTCTTTCGCGAGATTATCTCTTCTAACTTCTTGCTAAGACTTAAGGCGCTATGAGTTGCTCTTTGAATGCTCTCGAAGTTCTGTTTGTGTGTTCGTTGGTTCACTCATCTTTCTCGTGACGAAGGTGAGCTTCAATTTGATTTTATCCCTCTATTTATAGAGCGTAGATTAGATAGATCCGCTTGAGAAGACGATACTTTGTCTCTCTCTTTTCGGGGTAGCTTACGGCTCTTTCAAAGTATGGTTGCAAGTCTCCTTTCCCTCCATTTATGGAAAGTTGTTGACTTGGCAACTTATAACGTATGCATAGACGTGGTCGCTTGTCATTGGGTAGAGGTTCAGAAAGTAGGTGAGACAAATGCACTTCAAGGAGATATGAAGTCGATTTCTCTTCTTCATTTCACTCCGCCGATTCGACTTTTAGAGAATCCCGACAGTCGAAGACCGGCCACCCTTGCCGAGTCCCGATCTCTTATTCGCAGCATGCTCTTTGCCGAGTCGGCCCACTCGAAGATCGGCTCGAGTGCAAAGGAACTACTCCCGCGGAGTTCGGGCCCACCGACTCCTTCCAAGCATACCGCTCCTGCCGAGTCTATTATTATCGAGGCTTCTACTTGGCATCGAGGCAGTAATCTACTCGAGCGCCCAACCGGTGATGCAGTAGTGTCTACCGAGTCCCAAACCTTGGAGACATAACAAAACATGTTACAACCGAACGGTTCATCAACCAAGATAGGCTTTTGGGGATCTTCAAATCTTTAGTAAGTATTCATAACAGACTACCGAAGTATGCCTCTCAACTGGACCGGAGAAGATTAATCATCTCCCCAACAAGCTCAAAGTTCTTTGCCGGAAGAACTCAATCCAAAGCTTTACCTCGACTCCATCTACGATTGCTCATCACGATCCGAACTCTGCCCGAGAAACCTCGGTCATGGGATCCGGCAGAGCTGTCACCACGTGGTCGACGATGTATGCCAACCCTCTCGTATTCGGGAGCGCCTGTTTCTTCTTAAAGCCGCTTTTGAATACGATGTCCGTCCGCCCGCCCAACAGAGATATCCCTTCATTTGGGAAGCCGAAAGCTATGCCGAAGGTACTCACCACATCTATATCGCCTATCTTCTCCTCCCACACATTGTTACTCGCTTTCAGGCCAGGTAGGCTATGCGGTGCAATATCTTGATCGGGTTCATTCTCGCTTGATTGTCTTCATTCTCGGCAAAGGTTCATGAAGAACTCAAGAACTTGTCGAGGAAGACAGGTCGGAGAGAGACCCTAGAAAGCAGTGGTCTTTAGTGCCGGATGACCAAGAGCGGCCAAAGATAGGCTCCATGCGCTCCACCCCACAAGATCCGAACGTGAGTGATGGCTCGAACCGTACTCTCTTGTTAAGAATGATCTCCTCTATGGCCTCGATGGGATAAAAACATCATTACCGGGTGAAGACGCCATTTGAAAGGATTTGTTAGATCTCGCAAAACAAATGTTAGCGCCGAAAATAGAAAGCTAATCGCTTTTAGTAAATAAGCGTAAAGAAATTTACATAAAAGATTGTGCTTGAAGATAGTAGATTTCTAATGCAACTTGATATGCAAAGCACAAAGTTTGATAAAAAATGGCGGAAGTAGTAACTTATGAATACGGATACGTGTGCATATATATCTCTAATGAATTTAACGATTTTATGAGCGCATGGTTGAGATTAAACCGAATTTTGGGACGGGACGCCTTGGGATTAAATGATATAATAGGTTGGGATTATCGACGCCGCCTATATCGACCTACGTATACTAGCGATTAAAAGGTAAGGTGAGATGACATGTATTTAATGCGCCGGCACAAAGATATGCAATGTCGTGCTTTTAGTGAAAACGCTTTTATTAATGACATCCTATGAATATTAATGGCGGGAAATAAATGCAATGACATGGTGAATGTAATATTCTGAGTAAATACTCATAACCTGTCAGCTGAACATAGTACTCAGCTGATACCATTGTGTAGATGTTGAGTATATCAGCACATCCTTCTACCTTACTCAGTAGTACTGAGAGTAAGTTCCCCTCACCGAGTACTTCTGGGATCCTCTTACCGAATTGAGTCAAGAGGGATCCAAAGGAGACCTAGTTCTACAAAGAGTTCATCAATCCCCGTCTCAAAGCGTTTGGTCAAGCATGTCCGCCCTTTGCTTATCAGCATGGGATTTTCTCACTTCTTATATATTTCTTTTCGACATGATCTCGGATGAAGTGATGTTGTATGTCCACGTGCTTGCATCTTGGTGAAGAACATGATTTCTGAGTGATTGCAACGGCACCGGTACTATCGCAATAGATAGGCACTTCATCTTTGATATACATCGTAATCTCTCAATCGTGGTTGCAGATGGTAATCCGAAGCACAACAACCTTCCGGCAGCCCATATATTTAGGTTCAAGCAGTGACATAGCTACCGAGTGTTGTTTCTTGAAAACCACAATATTAGCTTGCCGCTCTAGGAACTAACACGTTACTGTCAAGTCGATTTCCTATCAATCCGACATCCCGCATAATCGCATCGAATAGCCAGCTAGTTTGAGATTATCATCGCTAGGATACCATAACCCAACATCGTGTGTCCTTTCGTGTAACTGAGAATCTTCTTTGCTGAGTCGATATGACTTCGCTTGGGATTCACCCAAATTCGCAGCATACACCTACAACATAGGTCGTAAGGTCACCGCGCTAAGCTATAATAATGAACCGATAATAGCACGATAATCAATCGAGTTAACGTATACTCCCTTTATCAAGATCAATCTTGAGATTTGTGTTCACGGGTATCTTCACCGATTTGCCGGATTTGCAAACCCAATTTCTTGATTAGATCTCTCGGTATATTTTGCTTGATTAATGAATATCCTTTCCTTGATCGCTTCACTTGAAGTCCAAGGAATTAATTCATTTCTCCCATCACATACATCTCATTTTTTCTTTCATCATCCTTTTTGAATTTTTTTTATACATGGTCACATTCTTAGATCCAAAGATGATATCGCCCACATAGATCCGCACTACCAAATGTCATTTTCCGACTTGATACCGAATGTGGTGCGATCTACCTTTCCCTTCCGAAAACCTTTCTCGGAGTAGAAAGTCTCGAAAGGGTATCATACCAAGCCCTGGGTGCTTGTTTTAACCCATACAGAGCTTTCTTCAGTATGTATACTTGATGTTCCTACTGAAAGCCGGGAGGCTATTCTACATGACTTCTTTCCTTCAAGCACGCCATTCAAGAAAGCCGATCGGACTTCCATCTCGATATATCGTGAATCGCCGATGAGCCGCATAAGCTAGGAACAGAATTTAATAGCTTCCAATCTTGCAACCGGAGCAAACGCTTTCATCAAAGTATATCCCTTCGGATTGATAATAACCTTTAGCAACTAGTCTAGCTTTGTTCCTGACAATAACGTTGTTTTCATCTCGCTTGTTTTTGAAAATTCACTTAGTTCCTATTACATGTTGGATGACCGGGTCCGTCTACAAGCTCCCAAATATCGCTTTTGATGAATTGGTTGAGCTCTTCTTGCATGGCACTCGATCCAAGAAGGCTATTCAGCACATCCTCAATTGTTTGAGGTTCTTCATTAGATAAGAAACATGAGTATAGAGCACTTTCTCCTTGACAAATCCAATCTTATCTTAACGCTTTGACGGATCCCTATTATAAGATCTCGATGTATGGAGCATCTAACCACGAACGACAGTGTCTTGTTACATCTTATCTCAAATTGATTCTCGCACGTATAGTCTGGATTACTAGGAATTTTAGTAGTGCTATTTTGTGCTTGAAGAAATTCAAGAACAAGATCGGATCTACTGAGTCACCGGGTTCAAGGGCATTCGCTTTTAGGAACATCGATTGTTTCCCCCGAGTTGTTATTCTCGTGATGTCCCACCACCATATGGGTTTCTTCTTCGACCTGAGTTACTCCGGGATTGATTATGCTTGGGGGAGAATTAATCGCCTACTCCTACATCGCTTGTTGGTCGGTTCTCGAATCTCATCATCTCGAATCATGATCCCAACAATGTCGGGATCTTTTCTATGCTATCGCTCAAGCTTATATCATGTAGCTTGTTGTCGATTTCTTCAAAGATCTTGCCGAGAGTTTTATGTCCTCGTTTTCATAAGTAAATTCGTTAAATACAACATGCAGGGCTTTCCTCCTGCAAGTGTCCGGTAGTTAAAGACCCCGAATGCTTTGTCGACCCTCGAAGTATCCTAAGAATACCCTCGTCTAACTTCCTATCGAAGACCTTTAACTCGATCCTTTCCTTTATCAGGATAAAGCACGAACAACCAAAAATATGGAAATTCAAAATAGAAAGCATTCTCCCTTTCCATAATTCATATGGTGTCTTCATGCGCATCTGGAGTCAATAAAGACCGATTCTAAATGTAGCATTAAGTCACGCAGCTTCGCCCAAAACTTTGATCGTAGACCCGAACCGCGAGTGGTGTTCTTGCCGTTTCTTTCGAGTGTACTGTTCTTTCTTTCAGAAGACAGCTTTTGTTGAGGTGTACGTGTAGCGAGGTTTCATGTTGAATCCCTTCACCTTCAAAAGAGTCTTTCATCACCGAGTTTAGAAACTCTGTTTCACGATCTCGAGCGTATTCGTTGAATCTTGATATCCTTCTCGACCCGCAATCATTTTAGTAGCTTTGATGCTCAATTTGACGTCGACTCTTTGCAATGAAAATCACCCATGTGTATCTTGAATAGTCATCAATTTACTACAAGAGCATATTTCTTTCTCCTCGTTCGTCATCGGAGAGACCGGCCCAAATAGATCCATGTGCAGTAGGTGAATGATCCCATCGCAGAAGGTGACGAATTGGTGGATTGCTTGATTTGGCTTGTTTTTCCTTCGCATAGCTTCACAATTCTCGTATTTCTTGAATACTTCATCAAGCGCCCTGACTTTAGCATCACATGCTAGCTTGTTCATTATGTTGAAGTTCGGGATGACTTAATCTTCTATGCCACAACCATGCCTGTTTTGTCATCTCGACTTTTTATGTGCAGCAAGGCAGGCTTCAAGTTCGCCGGATTCCAACCAAGATATCGTATATTTCTTCTCCGCGAGCTCCGAGAACATAGTTTTCCGCGTAGATTTGTCAAGAAATCACAAAAACCTACGCCAACAATCACTTTATTGGAGTTATCATAGAATTGATCGATCGAAGGAGATTATGTTGAAGTCCTTCAACATATGATACTGGGAACTACGATAAATTCCTATCTTCGTTGTTCCGTGTCCCCTCATGTATCCTTTGGAGTTGTCGCCGAATTCACTCCGCTCTTTCTTACTAAATGTAGTTGGTCGTTAGATTCTTTTTGATGTGTCATATGTCTTGAAGCATCCGCTATCCACGATCTAAGGGTCCTTTAGCACTCCGCAAAATAAAAATAAATTCGTGTAGTTGCTTCCATATGTATAACTAAGTCCTTCCTTCATAGAACATGGTCTTTGTGATCTCAAAGAACTTCTCAAGCTTTTCTTTAGCTCCTAAGTATTGCCTTTAAGTATTCTACCATTAAGGTTCTCCAAACCTCATCGCTTTTCCTCGTAGCTTCATACTTAGCTCTTGCCGTGTAAGCTTGTCCTCAAGACTCGACAATTTCGCTTTTTTCTTTCCGAGTTGTTTTTGCACAATTGATATCTCGACATTCTTGTTATCGAGACTTACTCATCGTGGAATTTTTCTCTTCCTTCTCGTCTCAAAACAAGTCCTTCGTACTTAGTACAGCCGTGACTCCTCATTGAAAGTCTCGATTCTCGCCTCTCAGGAGTTCCATCTCCCCGAAGTGTTCTACCGAACCGATTGCTCATTCGAATTTGTTCCTCCAATAAACTCTTAATATGTAAGAACCACTTCCAAGGGTTCACCTGCAAGTAGAGCTTCTGGTCGTGTGCTGCATGGTGATGAGGGGCATATATTAGAATTAGAGGTTACCTCACTCTCTTCTCCACCCATAAGGCACGCTCCAAGATCCTTTTAGCTTCGATTGCTTACAATGATGCTTCATCATCGGATGACTCCATGAACAGCTTCTTCATCACTCGAGCAATCGGATAGCTCTCCCAGCTATGTAGGCTTGCCTCTTTCTAACGAACTTATCTTGTCCGGCTTGCTTCGCCCTTTCAGCCGTCGTGAGCTCGGACATTCAAATTGATATGTCCAGCTTTTTCGCATTTGTAACACGTTGAGCTTCGTGCCTTCTTTTTATTGGTGTCTCATTCACCAGCTGGGAGGTGGTCTCCGTGTTTCTACATTCGGTAGGGATTTAGATTCACCTTCGGATGAGCATTTTCTCTTTTACCTTGATTGCTTTTTGAAGCTTTCTTCAACTTTATTATTCTAAATTTCTCCTTCTCCTTTTGGTATTTAATGGCAAGGAGAGTGTATTTCTAACCTAAGTTATCGCGCGATTAAGATCATCACGGAACTTCTAGCCGATTGACTTGTTACCGAGGGACTTGCTCCGGGTGTGTCGACTGTTGCCTTTATAAGCATGATCCACCGGCTCTTCGCCTCGAACTTTAGGTATGTGGAAGATTGAACTCCAAACTCCTCTCGCTTTCACTTCTAAAAATATATAATCACGAGTAACAGTAGTTTAACTCGAGTCTCGCAAAGAAGTAGCAAAGGAATACCACTGGGCCTAGAAAAAGCCCCTAAAATTTTAGCGTTGATCTCCTTTTTGCTGAATGTTTTTCCCAGTCCATTGATGATGTTGATTTGATTCGTGAATCGGATGTTGAAATCATCAATCGACTCTCTGGGTATCAAAGCAAACATCTCAAGCTTCTGCAGCTCCAAATCCAGCTTATTCTCTTTGATTTGTGGAGTTCCTTGGCTCATTACTGTGAGAGCATCCCAAAGATCTTTTGTACCTTTCCGGGCCGGGCACCCTACCGAGGTATGAATAACTTAGCATAATCATATCATGCTGCAGTGGTAACTCGCTCAAGATTGGCAGGGCATCTTTCTCTTCTTCGGTGAGAGTCAACACAACTGAATGTTGCTACTGAACTAATCTACTGAACAAGTGAGTTGCCCAAATAAACTTTCTGGATCGCATGGGCAGAGAAAAACTTCTACTGAGTCATATCTACATACTTCGCTTAGTGAACAAGTGAGTTCGAATTAGATATCAGGTGCGTGCGTGAAGTGTAGGCCCAAAAATATGTTCGCCTCATGTCGGGTCCCGAGAGCACGTTCTGTAGGGGGGGTGTAGAGCATCTATGAATGTCTACCGAGTTCGAACCTGAGTCTCGCACAATAACACCGCGCAAAATAGATTCCCCCCCGGGGGGGGGGGGGGGGGGGGGGGGGGGGGGTGTGAAGAAGCACTCCATATATTCTACCGATTACCGGGGGTCGGGGGGGGGGGGGGGGGGGGGGGGGGGGGGGGGGGGGGGGGGGGGGGGGGGGGGGGGGGGGGGGGGGGGGGGGGGGGGGGGGGGGGGGGGGGGGGGGGGGGGGGGGGGGGGGGGGGGGGGGGGGGGGGGGGGGGGGGGGGGGGGGGGGGGGGGGGGGGGGGGGGGGGGGGGGGGGGGGGGGGGGGGGGGGGGGGGGGGGGGGGGGGGGGGGGGGGGGGGGGGGGGGGGGGGGGGGCTGGAGAAACGGGATCCGTCAAGCGCCCTCTCGGGAAAAAAAAAAAAGGGGGGGGGGGGGGGGGGGGGGGGGGGGGGAAACTCGTGGGGGGGGGGTGCAGGGCAGGGGGGGATTCTAGTGGTCCTGGAACTCGACCTCGACATTTTCATTTGACACTTTCGCAACCGGGGGGGGGGGAAAAAAAAAAAAAAAAAAAAAAAAAAAAAAAAAAAAAAAAAAAAAAAAAAAAAAAAAAAAAAAAAGGGGGGGGGGGGGGGGGGGGGGGGGGGGGGGGGGGGGGGGGGGGGGGGGGGGGGGGGGGGGGGGGGGGGGGGGGGGGGGGGGGGGGGGGGGGGGGGGGGGGGGGGGGGGGGGGGGGGGGGGGGGGGGGGGGGGGGGGGGGGGGGGGGGGGGGGGGGGGGGGGGGGGGGGGGGGGGGGGGGGGGGGGGGGGGGGGGGGGGGGGGGGGGGGGGGGGGGGGGGGGGGGGGGGGGGGGGGGGGGGGGGGGGGGGGGGGGGGGGGGGGGGGGGGGGGGGGGGGGGGGCTGGGGGTGGATGCCTTTCTCGTAACTGCATATACATGTCTAAGTCGGCTCTCATTATCCATTCAAGATAAGCCTTAGCTTTGTGCTTCTTCGCACTGCACTCCGGGGGGGGGGGGGAAAAAAGGGGGGGGGGGGGGGGGGGGAAAACCTTATGCTGGCTTGTGCTTCTGGGGGTGGGGAATCAGTAATCTCCGGGGGGAAAAAAAAAAAAAGGGGGGGGGGGGGGGGGGGGGGGGGGGGGGGGGGGGGGTAGGATAGTTCCTTTTAATGAACCCGATTTTGTCGCCAGCGGGCTTCCCACCTCCGCTCGTAGGTGAATTCCACTGGGCATTCCATTCATCCGTTCCAGTTAGGGCCATTGATGAAGGTCTTCGATCCGTAGGCCTTTTGAACCTCCCTCTAGTACTGTAGGGGATGTCAGCCTTTGTGGGGGAGGGGATCCTCCGACCGGCTTCCTTTTCCCGTTTCATCCGGGCCCGAGGGCTTCCAAGATCTCGCTATATGTAATCTCTCTTTCGCCGCTTCCGCCTACTCGCCTCACTCCCCCCCCCCCCGGGGGGGGGGGGGGGGGGGGGGGGGGGGGGGGGGGGGGGGGGGGGGGGGGGGGGGGGGGGGGGGGGGGGGGGGGGGGGGGGGGGGGGGGGGGGGGGGGGGGGGGGGGGGGGGGGGGGGGGGGGGGGGGGGGGGGGGGGGGGGGGGGGGGGGGGGGGGGGGGGGGGGGGGGGGGGGGGGGGGGGGGGGGGGGGGGGGGGGGGGGGGGGGGGGGGGGGGGGGGGGGGGGGGGGGGGGGGGGGGGGGGGGGGGGGTCAGCGGGGGGGGTTGGCCTTTCTTCACCTCTATAAGTATCTCTGGTCTTAACTGAGCCTAAATTTCTTCCATTTCTTTGTTCATGTGCCTTAGAGGACGTGATAGGGAAGGCTGCCTTGTGAGGCGGCTCCTTCCCCCCTTCCGAGTCAAGGAGTTGATGATTTCTGTTCTATCTTCTGAGGGGGAGGTGCGGGGGGGGGGGGGGGGGGGGGGGGGGGGGGGGGGGGGGGGGGGGAAACGCCACAAGCCAAGATTGTCGCTTGCCCCCGTCAAGGGGGGGGGGGGGGGGGGGGGGGGGGGGGGGGGGGGGGGGGGGGGGGGGGGGGGGGGGGGGGGGGGGGGGGGGGGGGGGGGGGGGGGGGGGGGGGGGGGGGGGGGGGGGGGGGGGGGGGGGGGGGGGGGGGGGGGGGGGGGGGGGGGGGGGGGGGGGGGGGGGGGGGGGGGGGGGGGGGGGGGGGGGGGGGGGGGGGGGGGGGGGGGGGGGGGGGGGGGGGGGGGGGGGGGGGGGGGGGGGGGGGGGGGGGGGGGGGGGGGGGGGGGGGGGGGGGGGGGGGGGGGGGGGGGGGGGGGGGGGGGGGGGGGGGGGGGGGGGGGGGGGGGGGGGGGGGGGGGGGGGGTGTTTCGCTGCCGCAGATTTGTGCCTCGCCGGGGGCCGGCTCCTTTTCCTCGCCCTCCATGCTTTGGGCCTTCATCGCTGAGTTTAACCGTTTGGGAGGCATGTTTTGGCCTTGCACTTATTCTCTCTTGCTCTCCACGGAGCCTCTAGATTTGCCTCTCGGAGACAGCTTCTCGTAGTTTGCGGGTTTCAGGTCTAGTGGCTGCGGGGGGGGGGGGGGGGGGGGGGGGGGGTTCGGGGGGGAGCTTTGTACATGGTCCTATCTTTCTAGCCACCAGCCCTTCACGTCGCGGGCGGCTGGGGGGGGGGGGGGGGGGGGGGGGGGGGGGGGGGGGGCCACGCCCGCGCTATTCGAGCCTCCTCCTCCGGGGTAATGAACCTCTCGGGGTCCTTTCTTCTGGTGGAGGGAGGGGTTGGGAGTTTCTGTAACTTTCGCTTTGCCGGGCAACAGGAGGAGGAAGAGGAGCTTCTTCCCTCTTCTCGAGTCCTCCTCGCGCATACTCGGCAAAACTTCCTTAATAATGTCAAGGGGAGTCTCGTGTTGCCCGAGTAGCGACTTCTCTCGGCTCCCGAGCCACTGGGGCTCAGGCCTCGCTGATGCCGCACCGCAGCCTCGAGACACCCTACGCCTCGCCAATTTCAGGGTGGGCAGAGGGGGCGGATGACCGAGCTGAGGTTGCCCTCGCTCGACATTGCTCTCTTTGGAGCCTTCAGCATGAGCCTCCTTGCAGCCTTCCCCTTAGTTGATTTCTCTATTACACTTTCCCTTTTCTTTGCCAAACTTTCCCCTTTTTGGCATCGCAGAAGTGGTTGGGGCGGAACAAATACCTTTTTGTTCGTGCTTTTGTAGGAGGCCGACGGATCGCCTAATCTTGTATGAAACTTGGTCGCCTCATGCAGCCTCATTTCTCTCGTTGGTCACCGATCGCCGTATTCTCTGTGTGAGAGATCTCGCTCAGCCCTTGACCTCTTTCACCGCCGCTCAACCTTCTCTTCAAGATCCTTCCGACTAGTTTGGATTCCGAGTTCGCTGGGCTTGAGAGATGGTTGTGACTCGATTCAAGCTGGAGCGGCTTGAGCGACCTTGTATTGATTCATCGCTTATCCCCGGCCTTCCCGAATCGTCTTGAGCCGAGCCTCAAAATCAGCTCTGCGCAGCCTAAGGCATTCGTCTAAATGTTGGAGAAGTCGTGGACTTGGGATGAAGAAATGGCGGCTCTGAGTCCCCGCAGCCTTCCGCACTATGTGCCTCAGCCGGTTTGCCGCCAAGTTTTGGGGATCGGCACGGCAAGAAGGCGATTCCGAGTGCCTTGATTCTTCAAGCCCCGGCCACTATTTTCGAACGACGGCTCTTTGGGCCGGGCGCTACTTCGGAAGCGGATTAGAGAAGAAGTCGAGCAGGATCACCGCTTTCGGGTACCAACCACCGTCCGCCTGTGAACAAGGATGCCGAGTGGAGGGTCGCAAGAGATGCAAGCTGACATCCTTGTCCCCGTTGAAGTTCCTCATCGCTTCTCGTGGCTCGAACACGGGGCGGGTCCTCGACCATCGTGGTCGACCCATCTCGAGGGCGCGGGTGTCGAGACCGGTTGTCTCTCATTCAAGCAAGGCGAGCATGGCCGCCCTCGATCCTCGAGCGTACCGAGGTCGATGGCTCTCGAGTAGCCAATCTTCCCCTCTTAGGGCAGCCTCTTCTTCATGGAGCCGTTCATGGGAATGGTGTATGATTAGCCGCTTCTGATTGTGCCATTCCCGGAACCCGACGCATATGGAGTCTCACCCGCCTAGCCAATAGGACAAGATCTCGAGCGGCCGGCGATCTCCTGTATTATTTCAAAGAATCTCCCGGAGGCTCTAGATTTGAACGCCGAGGCCTCCATCCCGATAGATTCGACTCCGAGGTCGTCTCCGAGCTCTCGACTTCGATAGGAGACGCACGTTTCTCAGCCAGACGGGATGTCGCCGAGTGGGAGGTACGTCCAAGGGCTCTCCAGCGCCCGGACTTCTTCAGCCCGGACTTCTAATCGATCTTTCACTTGGACCCCTTGGTCCATTGGCTCTCCATGTTCGCTGGAAACGATTTTCTCCACTCGATTGAGTCTTCTCGAAGACTCGTGCTCGCCTCTCACCGTAGTGGCGGCCGAGTAATAACGGCCTCTATTTCCACCGTAGCTGAGGGGCGCAACCTCGCCGACCTTCTTCAGCCTTTTTGGTTGGCGTCTTTGGTGTGGATTTTGGTGGGGACCTCTTCTTCTTCTGGGCGTTGAGATCCGCCGAGTCCCACTCGTAGGGTGCGGCCCGGCCCCGAGCCAATCTAGGGGCCGCCGACCTAATCTGAATCCGGCTTTCTCCACGTCGAAGTATTGTTTGTCGCAAAGGTGACCTTGTCGATGCGAAGAAATCCTCTATCATCACCGAGAGTTTAAGTCCGTAGAGGAGCTTTCCTTGGCGCCAGCCTGCTAGACGCCTTATCAAATTTGGCCGTCTCGCATCGTGAACTCTCTCGAGGAAAAATTATGTCCAGCTTGATCTCGTGCCCTATCATATATTGCCATCTTAAGTTGCGCTGGGTCCGGACACTTGGTCAAACGAGCCTACTTCGACTCGCCAAGAATCGAGTCACAATATATGCTAGTGCTCGCATCGAGGGGAGCATAGCGTTCTTTGGGAAAAGCGGCTCTAAACACCGTTGGCTTTCCGCAGTAACTCGGTGAGGTACTCATCCATCAAATCATCTTTGTAAGTTTACTGTGCCGAATCCTCGAGTTGGGAAGATTGAAGCTTTTCTTCAAGAGCTTCACGGATGGACATCTCGCTTCACTTCAATCATGGAGCGGGAGGGATCGCCACTGTGTGGGATGACGAATCTCCCTCCCGATATCTCCCTCTACCGAATCGTAGTTCGAGTAGATCTCTCGCAACTCAAGGCGCGGAGGAAGAAGGTCGGCCTTCTCGACAAGAAACCTTCCGCACTGTACTCTCGAGGGCATAGAAAATCTCCTCCCTGAAGTCAAGGTCGCATTCATCGAACTCTATAATCGGCTCACACTGTACTCGATCCTTCTCAAGGATCTCTCGCATGTTCTCTTGAGCCATAACAACATTTCCTGTCATTTTTGTAATCTGCATACACAGTATAAGTCAGTATCTATTAAGAATATAAAAGAGATAGAGACATACGATGCTTAAAGATCATTTAAAAATTACCGAAAGATTTTTTGAAGATTTTGAAGAGAGTTTAGATAGAAGGTAAAAAGGTATTTCAGAAAATCTCGGGTACTTAAGAAATTTGCAGATATGGAATGGCGGTTTCAAAGATTTGAACGCATATATATCTAAGAGAAGATAACCAGCTTAAAAATCAATGGTTCATTTGAACGCGTGACGGACGCTAGGATTAAGTTTTATAAAATAGGCAATGATCAAATTAGCCGCCTAAGTCAAAAGCCAGTTGAAGATAGCCTAAGTAGTAACTTGATACGACATGCATTTAATGCGTGGTAGAGTTCAGCATGCTTGTACATAGAATGTCGTGTATTCAATGTGATCCGTTAAAATTAAATGACATTTCCTAAGTGCATTGACTACGATGTTGAATCTCGATCATAAATGCACTGTAATTAATATATAGGCTACCGAGAGAGATACGCAAACCCGCCACCCGAACATCGTAGTCACCGATACCTCGTGTAGATGGTTGTCGAGTCTCTACGCACCGATTTTACCCGCACCGAGAGTGAACATTCCCCCTTACTAAATGCTCCTCTCCCGAATCCTCTTACCGACCGGAGTCGGCAGGGTCCAAAGCAGACTCCAGCTCTAACGAAAGTTCTCTCGAACCGCTTCGCCTAGAGGCTTGGTCGAATATTCGCTTCTTTGATGATCGCATGGATCTTTTCCATCCCGATATCCTTTTTTCGACATGGTCACGAATGAAGTGGTGTCTAATGTCCACGTGCTTGCATCTCATGTGAAGTACAGATTCTCGAGTGATTGCAATGGCACCGGTACTGTCGTAGAAGATCGGCACTTCATTCTCGAATGACGTCATAGTCGCGTAGCCGCCGTCTCACCCAAAGGATTTGGGCGCAAAGAATTTCCGGCAGCCACGTATTCAGGCCCCGCAGTCGACGTCGCTACCGAATGTCGTTTCTTTGAGAACCATGAGATCAGCTTACCGCCGAGGAACCGACACGTTCCGTGTAAGTTGACTTTCGGTCGATTCTACATCCCGCATAGTCGCATCGTAATAACCAGCTAGTTTTATATTATCATCACCGGATACCATAAACCCACGCCGTGTTCCTCCTCGAGATAGCTGAGAATCTTCTTTTCGAGTCCATGTGACTCGCTTAGATTCGCCCGAAATCGAGCGCAGACACCTCTTTATCAAGATCGATCTTCATATTCGTGTTCATCGGGATCTTGATTGGTTTGCTCGAACGTGCAACCGAATCTCTTGATGAGGTCTCGAGTGTATTTGCCTTTGATTGATGAACGCCCCTTCTCGCATTGCTTCGACTAGAAACCGAGGCTTTAAAAATTTTTCTCTCTCCCATCATCGACATCTCGAACTTATCCTTCATCATTTTCTCAAACTATCGACACATGATGACATTCTTCGAGCCGAAGATGATGTCATCTACGTAGATCCGCACAAGTAATAGGTCGTCTTCCGGCCGAATGCCGAATAATATGCGGCCCATCGTGCCCTTCGAAAACCTTTCTAAAGAAGAAATTCGATAGTGGTATCGTACTCAAGCCCCGGGTGCTTGTTTTAACCCATACGTAGTCTTTCAAAGTCTATAAACTTAATGTCCCCCGCCGAAAGCCGGGAGGCCGCTCCACATAGACTTCTTTCTTTCAAAGACTCCGCTCAGAAAACATACTTCACATCCATTTGATACACTCTAAATCTTTGATGTGTCGTAGGCTAGAATAGTCTCGATCGCCTCCAATCTTGCAACCGGAGCGAAAGTTTCATCGAAATTTATCCCTTCGGCTTGACAAAGCAGCCTTTCGCCACGAGTCTTGCTTTGTTCCTTACTATGATGTTGTTTTCATCACGCTTGTTCTTGAAGACCCATTTAGTTCCGATCACATGTCGATGTCTGGGTCTCGTCAACAAGCTCCCAAACTTCGCTTCTCGTGAACCGATTTAGCTCCTCCTACACGGCTATGATCCAAGCCATCATATTTCGCCAAGGCCCTCAACCGACCGAGGTTCTTTAGTAGACAAGAAGCGTGGAATATAAGGTGCTTTCTCCCCGACAAAATCTGGATCTCGCCTTTTAAGCTTGTCCAAGGATCTCCTATAATTAAGTCGAAGTGTGAGCATCCAACCACGATCTACAATGTTTCAACTCTTCATCCGAAATTTGTTCAACACGTATAGTAGGTGAGTTAGGCATTTCAGCTTGTACTATTCTCGAGATTGAAGCACTTCGCCACAAGAGTGTGATCTACCGAGTCACTGTGTTCGGGGGCATTTAGCTCAGAACATCATTAGTTCCCCCGAATTATTATTTTCTCGTAGAGGTCACAGCTTACCACTGGGTTTCTTCATCGACCCGAGTTACCTCGGGATTGACTCTCGCTCGGTAGAGTCATTCTGCTCAACTACTTCGCCGCCGGGGTTGAGATTCGTAGACTTGTTTTCGGGTTTCCTCATCCGAATCATCATCCCAACACACTGGATCTTTCGACTTTATCTTTTTAAAAGCTCGATCCCGTAGCCGCTTACCGATGTCCTCGTATTCGTGTTCGTAGTTTCGCTACCGTCTTCGCAGCAAACTCATTAAAAACAACATGAGGGCTTTCCTCCATGCAAAGTGGTCCGATAGTTAAAGACTCAAGGCTTTGCCGACCCGGGAGTATCCTAAGAACACTCCCCGATCCGACTTGCTATCAAAAGTCTTCGCTTGATCTTTCCCATTATTGTGAATAAAGCACACTAACACCTAAAAATATGGAAATAAGATAGAGAAAGCTTCCCGTCGTTCCATAGTTCATATTGGTGTCTTCTTATGCCGCTTTGTCGGAGAGATCGATTCCGAGTGTAACATGCAGACGTGCAGCTTCCGCCCGCACTTGCTCGGGAGTCCCGAGTCCGCGAAGCAGTGGTTCTTGGCCGTTTCTTCGTAGTGTGCGATTCTTCCTCTCACCAACCCTATTTTGTCGAGGCGTGCGCACGGCAGACGCCTCACGCTCTATTCCTTCTACTTTGCGTAACTCTTCTACCATGAAATCGTTGAACCCGCCCTCCGTCCGTTAACGTATTTTGGATAATCTTGGTGTTCTTCTCGACACCGAGCCTTTTCGTAAGCGTTGGTAACTCGTTTGTACGTCGACTTGTTGGCAATAAATATGACCCATGTGTAGCGTGAGTAGTCATCAATGACCACTAAAGCATACTTTTTGCCTCCGATTGTCACCGGAGAGACTGGACGAACAAATCCATATGTAGTAGCCGAAGGATTCCATCAAGGGAAGGAGATGGAACTCGGCGGATTTTGGATTCCTTGTTTGCTTCCCTTCGGTTCATAGCTTCATACCGAGTGTCTTTGGCCGAATGCTTCATTCGGCAAGCCCTCTTGCTATGAGTGTTTCTAGCTAGTTTATTGTTATGCGTCTTGGATGTTGAGATGGCCGAGTCTTCTCGTGCCGTGAGCCACCCCTGTTTCTCGCTTGTCATTCTTCGCCAACAAACAAGTTTCTTCGTGTTCAAACGAGTTCCATTCAAGCTACAAGGGATATTCTTCTTTGCGTGAACATGATAACACGGTTTTCCCCCGTAGATTTATCAATAACATCACGTAAAAACCAAAAAAAAAATAACTCTATTCGAAAGTTATCAAAAAATTGACTAACAGAGAGAAGGTTATGCTCAAGTCCTTCAACATATGATACTCTCGAACCGCTGAGCGCCCAATGCCGAGTGTTCCATAGCCTCCGGTGTAGCCTTTAGGATTGCCTCCAAACTCGATTCGGGGTCCTTCTTCAATAGTATAATTCTTCAAAAGTCCTTTTTGTAAGTCATGTGTCTTGAGCATCCGCCGTCCACATACTCAAGGGTCCTTGTGCACCCGCAAAACGTAATTATATTTAGGTACCCCTTTATTTTTTATTTTGGGTCCTTAGATGTTAGTTTTGGTAACCCATATCTCGCCTTACGTCCCCGGTGGTCTCGCATGCTTTCTTTCCACTTGTGTCACATATTTGACCATTGGATCGGTCCCCGCCGACTTCGGTGGCTTTTGGGTTCGGGGAGTCCCGATCTTCCGAGTAAGCGGACCGGCCGACCTTGCCTTTCGCACGGCTTTCTTCTTCTTTTTCTAACTTTTGATCCTCTCCCCGACTATTAATCATAGTAATACGACCCATACCGAGCCGGATGTGTCAACCGAGGAGGTCTATACCGATCGCCCCACTTTGCTTTGCCGGTTCCCCCTCGACCGAACCGGGAGATCTGGTGTTGATCTTCTTGTCGAGTGCTGATGACTAGGATGAGGTGCCTTCATCTTCTCGTTTGTTTTTAGCTGGGGGGTTCAAGATGTCTCGCATTGATGGTCTCCCCTCAAACAAACCTATCAGCCTAGCCGGCTTCTCTCGAGCATACGGGGCAAGTATGAGGAAGTTCCCCCGGCCGAATCCAAGTCCCTCCTTGCAATGCTTGGGCTTGTTGCTTGCCGGCATAGCCTCCAGCCTTCTTTTCGCCGCCACATGTATCGCTCTATCATCGTTCCTCCGCACATCATCACTTTTCTTCAAAGATTTCATGCCTCTGGCCTCAAGTCCCGACAACTTCTGCTTCAAGAAACTCGCCCAAGCATCTTTTTCGAGTTAAGTCTCTTGGTCAAGACCGAGATCTCGATCTTCTTGATGCCGAGACTTGGCCATTAGAGAGTTTATCTCCTCCCCGAGTCTCAACACAAGTCTTTCTCGACTCAAGAATGACTTGACTTTCCCGAGAAAGTCTCTAATTCTCCACTTTCGTGGTATCCACCCCCGAAGAGTCTTACCGAGCCGCAAACTCATCTCGACCGCTCGCCGAGTAGTTCTTCATATGCGATTGCGACGTCCCGTATTCTCGTCCGCACCCGAAAGAGTGTCGTGTGGCAAAGCGTGAGGAGGAATTAAATGGTTCATGAGAGTTTACCTCATCCTCTTCTCCTCGCCATGAGACACTTTTCGCCGTCTTCACGCCTTCAAGCTCTAGTGGCTATGAAAGCCGCTTCATCGCCGATGAATCCATGAAGGAGTCGACTTCATCTCGAGTCATCCGAGAGTTCACCAACAATGTACGCTTGTCTCTTCTTGATGAACTTCTCCCTTCTCGGCTTTGCGTGCCGCTCGCTCAGCAGCATCGAGCTCAGTGACGCTACACACCGATAGTGTCCCGCTTCTTGCGCTTATAGCAGGTGGCGACTCTTTCTTCCTTACTTTCACCGTCTTTCGACCGTGCCGAGTCATCCTTTTTCCCGCATTCGAAGTATACGAGTCGGAGTGCGCTTAGGCGTGTATTCGTACTTACCCTTGGATTCTCTCGAGGGCTTTAGTCACTTTTCTCGCGCCTCTCCTTCTCCTTCGATACTTTACAAGGAAGCGCAGCGTACTTCTTGGCCTAGATTTCCTTCTTGTATGTCGACGAGTGAAGGTTCAGCCTTGCTAGACGCCGGAGCCGGCCGTGGCCGACCGATGCTTTGAAGGCATGGTCGATTTTAGTGTCGCCTTCACCGCTTCTTTTCGAGGTAAGCCAAACTCGAATTCCTTCGCTTTAAGTTCTAAAAGATATGGTCGGGAGTAACAATATCTAAATCGAATAACGCAATAAAGTAGCAAAGGGAGTCCAATGACCGCCGCGCGTTGCCCTCAAAATTTTGAGATTCATCTCTCGGTTGGAGAATGTCTTTCCCACTCGTTGATAGAGTTCATCGATCCGTAAACCGACGCCGAGATCTTCAATGGAGTCATCGTGCATGAGGGACAATCTCACCAGCCTTTTGGAGTTCCAAAGCAAGTTTATTTGCTTTGATCTTCTCGAGTCCCCCCGACTCAATAGCGCTAGAGCATCCCGTAGTTCCTTCGCGGACTTGCAGCCCCGAACTCTCCCTGAGATAGGAATCATTCAGGGTGGTCACTATGGCGTTTCTCGGCGACGCGGTCTAAGTTGTGAAGCTTCTTCCTCTCGGGGTGAAGAGACTTCGGCCCTGGGAATCTTCTTCCTGGCCACCATTCCACCTCCATCTACCGGATCCTCCGAGCTACGACGCTATCGATCATGGGAACGATAGGTCCGTCCCCTGGAACCTCTCGTCATGCCGTCCGTGGGAGAGAGGTCGATGAGCTTCCATTCTCGACTCGCCATACACCATAGTTCTCTACCGAGAACATGGGAACCATCCTTATCCCCGACATATCGTACATGATGAATAATGATGTGAATGAAGAATGATATGCAAAGGAAAAACGCTTTCCCGATCCGTTCAAGTAGACTCGCCACAATAACAAGAGTCTTATAGAACTCCCGCTCTGATCCCAATTGTTGGTCCCGAGAGCACGTTCAGGTGTAGAGGGGGGGTGAATACACTTGAGAACCGATTTTCTCAACTTAAACACGAATGATTCTTTTCGGGACGACGTCGTACTTAACAAGTTCAGCAGACCAGATAAGTTGTTCTGAATCGTGTTGGTAGAGTGACCGACTCTACCGAGACCTGCTAGCTGACTAAGAGTCAGAATCCGCATCTTGCGTATAGAGTTCAGTGGTGCGGAATAGTGTAGGCCCAATTCAATTGAGTTAGGAAAACATTTTTATTAAAACAGTTTCAGTTGATTAGTGCAGACTGTTAAGTTTGTTGAAACTCATTTGAATGATTTAAAGAAGGTTTTCAATATGAACAGTAAATCAATGCAACAATTAAGAGCAGAACACAAGACACATAGATTTTTAAAGTGGTTCGGACACAAAAATCCTACGTCCACTGTCCCGAAAGATCGTGAAGCTATTTATTATACCGAGATAGTCTCGCCCGGCTTGTAGGCCGGACAAACACAAGTCTTGGAGATTTATACCGAGCAAGTCTCGCTTACACGGCTATCAAACCGAAGTGTTTGAAAAACTCTCCAACTGTGAAGGAGTCCTTTACAATAAGGATTAGTTCAAAGGTGAACTCCTTCGTCTAAGCTATGGATATATGCTATTGAGCTTAGGTTAGAGGGATAGGGAACAAGGAAGTGGCTTCTAGAACGACGAACAAGTAATATAGCTTGGGGTTCGTGTATCGTCGTTCGATACTGGGAGGTTGTATGAAATAGTTAAGCTTGGTTCCCTAAGAGCCGGAATGTAGTCTTTCGCCGGGAGATAGATTCTTCGAACTTCTTGCAAAAGACTTAGGCTTTTGAATTAGCTCGCTTGAATGCTCCGTATGTTCTCTCGTGTTCTTCCCGTGAGCTTCAAATTTCGATTTATCCCTCTATTTATAGAGAAGAGATTAGGATATATCCGTTAGAGTCGACGATCTTTTGTCTCTCTTTGGGGTTGCTAACGGCTCTTTTGAAGTTTGGTGGCGTTGTCCTTTCCCTCCTTTTCTCGGAAAGTTGTTGACTTGCAGCCTTTAGTAGATATAGGATACGTGGCCGCTTGTCATCGGGACGAGGTTCAGAAAGTGGTCGAGACAGAGCAGCACTTCAAGGAGATCCGGCCGACTTCTCTCTTCCTCGTATCGACTCGCGCCGAAAAGTGACTTCAAAGGTTCCCGGCGCACGTAAGACCGTCCGGCCGTTGCCGAGTCCGGGCTCTCCCGTTCGAGCAGCATGCTCCCGCCGAGCCTCGGCTCTATTGAAGATCAGCCCGAGTATAGTGAACTACTCCCCGCCGAGTTCGGGCCCACCGACTTCTTTTAGTATACTCGCTCCCGTCGATTCCAAAGATACCGAAGTCTTCTACTCGTGCCGAAGCGGATAATCTACCGAGCGCCCGAACCAGAGCAGTAGGGTCTCGCCGAGTCCGAAACCTCGTGAGACAAAACAACTTACAACGTAATGGTTCACCAAACAAAATAGTGGTTTTGGGATCTTCAAATCTTCACGGACTTATTCGTGAGCACATGTGGCTACTGAGTCGTATGTTACCACAGAAGACTGAGTCATTTCCCACTATTTATCAATACTGCTGAGGATAGAATCATCACCCAACATCTCAGTTTGAAAAAACCATTTTATGTTGATTGTTTAAAAGTCGGTTTTATGCAATATGAATAGTAAATAATGCAACAGTAGAAGCGACACATAATTTTTAAAGTGGTTCGAATACACAGGATCCTACGTCCACTGTCCTGAGCAAAGAAAGAGTTCTTGAATTAATTTGTACTAAGCAAGTCTTAGTTGATCTGTACACTGGACAGATGCAGTCTTGTTTGCTTATACTGAGCAAGTCTCAGTTAATCTATGCGCTGGACAGATATCTACTTATAATCGTAGTGACTTTACAGTTTCAACCGTGAAGGTATGAGTTTCTCCAACTATGAAGGATTTCTTACAATAAGAACAGTTCAGAAAGCTGAATTTCTTCGAGTTTTCTAAACTAATGATTTTACAATAAGCTTGCTTAGAATAGAGAAAGGGAACGGATTAAACTCTAGAGTGAAGAACTAGAAAGGACTGTGTGTATGGAAGTTCTTCGCTGGAATTGATTTTGTGTTCGCTAGAGTGTTTGATCGCTTGAATGCTTGTGTTCCCGTGTTATCTTCTCTGCATGAAGACTCTTCTCTATTTATAGTCTCGACATATGAATAGATCCGTTGGAGGGAGTCTAGACAAGTGTCGAAAACGACAAGGAAAACTGCCTTCTTCATTTTGAATGATACTGTAGAGATTCCCCATATTTCAGTATGGAAACAACTTTACGTCAGAGCAGGTACAGTGTTGGCGGCTTCCCCATAGGTGAGGGTTTTACTCAAACTCCAATATCATGCTGAGTTGACTTTCTCTGATTCCTCAAACCTTTTACTGAATTATCTCGTACTTCCATTCTTCTGAGATTTCAGCTTGTGGCTCGAATTCCTGTGCAGATTCAATTGGTTGTAGCAATCCCAATTAAGTTCTTGATGCTGAGTTCTTCAACTGAACGTAGGGATGGCAATGGACCGGATTTGGACCGGATCCTCCTCGGTCCAGATCCAGATCCGGGATTTTTTGCTTTGGTCCAAATCCGATCCAGATCCATTGGATCTCAAAAATTAGATCCGCACTCGCATCCATTGGATCCACTGTGGTCTCGTGTCTAGACCCGATCCATAAGTTTTTTTAGCTAAAATTAAAAAAATTCTAAATCAATTAAAATTTAACTAAGTTAATTAGTTCTACGATAACACGATAATCTATAAGAGCATTGCTATCATTAAAAAAAATCAAACTACTCATAATATTATAAAAATTTTACAATCATCTATAAAACTATGATCTTCTCTCTAAAAAACTTCCAAATTCTTGACAAAGTGGTACTCAATCTCCTCCCTCTTTTCTATTCATTAGATTACTAGTTAAGTATTTCAAGCTCAACAAATAATGTAATGTGATATTTTAAGTAGAAATTATATAAATATAATATTTTAGATATGATAATAAAATAATATTTTAGTTATAAAAATTAGCGGATCTGGACCGGATCCGAATCTCAGATCGTAAAGTCCAGATCCAGATCCGTAATTTCTAAAATTAGTCCAAATCCGATCCAGATCCAATGGGTCCAATTTTTTAAGATCCATATCCAAAAAAATGGATCTGGATCCACGGATCTTGATCGGGTCCAAGATCCATTGCTATCTCTAACTGAACGGCAGATGATCTACTAAATCCTATCAGCTACTGAGCTCTAGCTAGCCTACTGAGTTCCTAACATGTTGAACTCAACTAAGCTATTACATTATACAAGGTTCATCATTCAGTTAGGGTTTTGGGATCTTCAAATCTTATCATACTGAATCTGATCCCAACAAATTCTATTAATACACCAAGATTTATATTATAATTATACAGTTTTTCCATAGTATACCTGATAGCAGCACAAGCATGCAAACATGGGATTGATCGAGTTACCACTCACGACATTCACAAGCACTTCTACTAATTTGTACCCTCCATTAACACTTTCCGTCGTGAACCTTGAATTTGTCATTGTTCCGGACACAACATTAAAGGGGTGTGATATGTCTTCTAATGGAGTGAGCTTAAGGTCTGCAGCTATTTTGAGCTCATTATCTCGTCCATGGCTTTTGCTCGATGTTGATCACACCATTGTTCCACCATATGTTGTATTGTCTCGATCATAGAGCATATCTGCAGACGTCATGCTGTGGGTAGTCGTGAATTGATGAATTCAACTATATTTGAGGTCAGCTGACTGTAATGACGAACTGGAAACTTTAATCTAGCCTACTTTCCCGGTTCGACATCCATCAACTTCTCGTACGCCTGAGGATAAGCTTGACGAATCCCTTCAATCGCACGATATAAATCATATGTCATATATGACACGAGGTGCTTCCAGAAGAAAAAAAAGCATCTACCACGTAGGCTATGCTTTAGTGTTTATCTGTGATGATTATTTAATGGCTTGTCATTGCAATTGCTTCTCTCAGTCGAGACATGAACGTCCAAGAGTAGTTGTTCTTAATCGGACCAACAACAAAGGCTAGTGGAAGTATTTGCTCGTTATTGTCCATTGTAGAAGCCACAAATAACACTCCCTTATTCCTCCCCTTTAAGTGAGTCGCGTCGACCACAATCACCTCTCAGAGGTTAAATAGCAATGGGGCACGAGAAACATTAAACACGATGAATAAATGTTGGAAAGGACCTTCTGAATCGACTTCGATATCAATAAAAGTATCTAGATTTGTTGTTTTCAGTACGTAACGGTAACGAGGAAGCATTTTGAACGAATCTGAGTGTCCACAAAAAATCATAGCCACAGTAGTATTGTGTGCTTGTAGAACTAGACCTGTTCAAGCTTCAAAGCCGATGAAATGAAATGAAATGAAAGAGGATGCAATGTTTTCAATAAGGATGCCAATCACCATTATTAATATAGAAAATATCGAGCTACACTATTGATTTCAAGGATAGATCAATTTTTGCCATGCATAAAAGCTCATCAAGTCTCCGCCGCCGCCTGGTCCTCCTCATGACCGAGCGGGACTTGAATAGGATTTCTGAAACTAAAGTGATATAATTATTTTACTTTTTTTTATTCAATGAGCAGGACTCGAGCGGGACTGCCGAGCGGAATTCTACACTCTGTAGAGCTAGAAAAGTCGAGCGAGACTCGAGCGGGACGGCGAGACAAGCGGACAATTTCTGGGATCTTTTGACTTATCGGATTTTAATCATTTATGCACAAAACGATGCAAAATAACGAGCTAATCATTGTTTGCAGGCTGACAAATCTTAAAAGTTATGATATTTAAGTCAAATTGAGTATTTTGTGTAGCAATTTATAAGGATTGAATATATTCACCTTTTATATTAAAAATTTGAGTATTTAAGAAAACACCCAACTAAAATTATAATTCTGTAATATGAGTATCATCACTAAAACACTTTTGCTTTCATGGGAAATAATGGTATAAAAAAAGTCAATAGAAAAACCACGTCAGAGTCAAGACTCTGACGGTGATGGTGATGGTGATGGTGATGGTGTTATCAAATAATTATTTATACATAAACATAAATAAATGAGGAATTTAAATTAATAAACTCAATTGACTTTGTGTACCTTATTTTATGGACAATCATCTCGAGAGTTCACTACACAATAAAATTTTTCATATTCACTTTAGGTTTAACTCTATAATAGAATATTATGTCTTATTCATCTTATCTTACTTTCATTTTCTGATTGTCTCATCTATTTTGTTTTCTTCCAAAAATAGTAATTTAATTACACATAACTATCCACTTTTCTATTGTAGGACCTACTCCTTTATACACAACTTTTAACTATCCTTAATAACCGTGACGAAAAGAAATGAGATAATATCAATGGGACGGATGGAATATATTATTGTACTTTCTATTATTGTTTAAAAAAATAGAGATACTAACAATAACCGCGCACATGAATGGGTGACTGTTCAACTCTTTTTATATAGTTAGACATTCTCATTTTCGATTATGATTTGAAACCGTCGTTTACAATTTGCTGAAAACTGAAACCGAAATCGAACCGCCAGTAAATGAATACCGGTTTCAATTATGGTTTATCGGTTTCATAGTTTTTATAAAGTTTTATTTTTCTATTTACTGAATTAATTTTATTTTATTAAAAAAAACTTTTTGTATTCAAAATAAGTCAAAAATCAATGATAAATAAAATTATATAATTTATAAGATGAACAAAATGAACTATTATATACATTAATCGCACTCTTAATTAATTCTTCATTATCATCATCGTTTTAGAAAGAAAATTTATGTTCATGTTTTTGATTCTTTGTCGTGTAACAATTATTAAACAAAATTGATATTTTACCGTTTTCAGTGATTAAATTTGAACATCTTTCATCCCGTATATACTTTCTAAAGAAGTTAGTATTCGTTTGCAATTATATTGAATAAACAATAGGCAAATTGGATTTTTAGTCCCCAAATTATGAGTGTTTGGCCAATTTGGTTCCTTATTTATTTATTTTAGTTAATTGGTCCTCGAACTATAGAATTTTGGACGAATTGGTCCTTCTGTTAATTTTTTTGTTAGTCAACTGTTAGTCAACGATTTTTAAAGGGTATTTTCGGTATAATATTATTGAGGACCAAAACGTCCAAATATTGAAAGATTGAGGACCAATTTGATCAATTTTTTTTCTTTAATTTTTTTAAGTTTTTCAAAAATCGAAAAATATTTTAATAATTTTGCTTTTTTTTAAGGAGCAATTATGCCAATTTTAAATAGGTTGAGGACCATTCCCGTTAATTATAATATATTTGGGGATCATATTACTATGAAAACGATGGATTAAAACATAAAATATATTACTCCGTAACTATTTTTTTCCGAATATTACTATGAAAATAGGGGATTAAAACATAAAATATACGAAAAATTAATGAATAAATCATATTGGAATGAAAACATGTTTTGAATGGAAATCTACTATAGTTTTATTCATTGATTATCAAATATTCTACGTTTTTGTCTCTCTTTATCATAATAATATATTCGAAAATTTTGATAACAGAGCTATAAAATTTGACGATTATGATCCCAAAATATAGGGATTGGTCTTCAACTTATTTAAAATTGGCGTAGTTGGTCCTTAAAAAAATCGAAACGACAAAAGTTGTTGGTCCCGAGTGTACGGTCAGGTGTAGAGGGGAGGGGGGATGAATACACCCGACTCGATTTTCTCAACTTCGAACACGAATGGGTCCCGTTTCTGAAAGTGTCAGATCAAATAATTCAAACAGACTCAAATAGCCGTTTCCGAATCGTGTATGGCAAAGAATCTCGACTTACCGAGATCTCGCTAGCCGACCGAGCCGAATTCGCATCAAATGTAGAGGCCGGGCAGCGGAAAAGTGTAGGCCCAAATCGGCCGAGTGGAAAAACCGCTTCTAGCAAGTCTCGCCAAGAATGGGAGCTTCAAGCAGGCCGAGACAGCTTGTATGATTTTAAAGTAGGTTTTCGCATGAACAAGAAAAATCAATGCAACAAGAATCGTAAAGCAATAACAAGACACGTATTTGTAAAGTGGTTCGAATATCAATCGATCCTACGTCCACTATCCCGAAAAGTTCAGGAGGCTATTTATTATATCGAAGTTAGTCTCGCCGCCTTGTGCACAGTGACAAAGCCGTGGCTTGGGGATTATATTGAGCAAGTCCCACATAAAGGCATCAAACTAAAGTGTTTGACAAACTTCTCCAACTATGAAGGAGTCCTTTTTACAAAAAGGATCGGGTTCAAATATGAACTCCTTCATCCAAGCTATGAGTATATTCTTTTCGACCTTAGGTTAGAGGGATAGGGAACGAGAGAGTGGCTTCTAGATGGACGAACAACCAAATAAGGGCTTTATGTTCGTGTATCGTCGATTTGGATACTAGAGGCTCTTCTAACAGCTTTAGCTTGGTTCCCATGAGCCGAGAAGGTAGTCTTTCGCACGGAGATAGATCTTCAAGTTCTTGCGGAAGACTTAGTGGGTTTTCTCTCGGTTCTAGCTCGCTTTGAATGCTTGTGTTTGTTTTCGCCGTTGCTTATGCGCATTCTCTCTCTCTCTTGAAATGTCCCTCTATTTATGGAGCGTAGATTGGAAAAGATCCGTTGGAGACGATCTTCCTTTCTCTCTCTCTTTGGTAGCTAACGGCTCTTTTTGAAGGATGTAACAGTTGTCCTTTCCCTCCTTTTCGGAAATAAGTTGACTTGCAGCCTTTAGTAGGTAGAGACACGTGTATACTTATCATTTGTCGAGGATTATGGAGTGGTTAAGACGGAATGCACTTCGAGGCATACCGAAGCCGACTTCTCTTTTCCTCGTACCGATTGTATATTCAAAAGTGTCTCGACGCTCGTAAGACTGTCCGCCGTTGCCGAAGTCCGATCTTCATTCGCAGAGAGACAACCGAGGGTACTCTACCGATGGTCAGCCCGACTTCGTGAACTACTCCCGCCGAGTTCGCCTCACCGACTCCTTCAGCATACGCTCCCGCCGAGTCCAAGAAATACCGAGTCTCCTACTCGGTGCCGAGGCCGATAAGCCACCGACCGCCTTAACCAGAGCAGAGTGCTCACCGAGTCCGAAACCTTAGAGACAAAACAATTACACGGGAATGGTTCATCAATCAAGATAGGGTTTTGGGATCTTCAATTCTTCGGATAGGTACAAAGCACGGGGCTCCCCGAGCTTACGGCCAAGTCAAGACGTAATCATTTCCCACTAAGTATAACAAAGGCCGAGGATAAATCATCACCCAACAATTTCCCCTATTTGATGATGCCAAAACCTATCGTCTATGCTAACACTAAAGTATCGTAAAACGGAGCTCCTTACATTATTACAAGTAGGATCAAGGGAGTTTGTTCTTCAAGTTCTAATCTACCGAGGGGAGCAGTGGCAAAACAATTTCCCTCTATCTAAATAATTCCCCCGAAACACAACAACTGGACTATCGATCTAGAGAAGCAATAAGTCGACAAGTAAGATAAAGTGAGTGTGTGAGTCAAGCAATCACTTCAGATTCTCGAAAGTGTTTAAGCATAAAACAAACACGATCGTTTAGACAATAAGATATTGTCTCGAGCCAAAAGAGAATGTATATATAGGATATGAAAGTTCAAGCACATTACATCTCTTTCTAAGCTAGGAAGATAAAGAAATCTAATACTAAGAACGCTTGTACGCTTTGATCCCGTCCATAAAGTTTTGCGATTCTCGACTCAGTAGGGGCAAGCCATACATTCTCCGTATGAAGTTCTTCCTCGCCTGTGTATTCAACTAAGTCCGCCGGCTCATCTTCTTCAAGTCCTCTCGTTTGCGGCAAAGATTCTTCACTTCTTTTTCTATTACTCTATGACGGACTCGAGTCATCATTTCTTCTTGGCGGAGGTATGATTCTCGGGCTCAGAACACCGACTTCTATACCTTCGTATACGGCTTTATGCAAGTATAAGTATAGATCCGGCTCTCGTTATCATCATCCATTCTCGTAAGCATCGGGCCTTAGCCTTGTCCGGCCGTAACCTCCGTAAATAATCGCGCTTGATAAACTCTATCTTTGCGCATTCCCATCTCTCGAGTAAACCGAGCAGCATCCAATCGTCCGTCCTGGCCATCTATGTGATTTCGGATCGCCGGCTTCCCGAACCTTCTCGTATCGATAAGGAATATCGCCTTTTGAAGGTACTCTCACCCGCCTCTTGTTCAAGCATTTAATTCTCGCGCCTCAAGGTCCGCCATATGTATTCTCCGTCCGGCGCCTTCTATCTCGTCTCGGCTTCCTCTCCTCGTAGAGATACCTATCCATCTCGAGGCGAAGATGGCTTCGATCTCAAAGATCTTGTTCTTTGGATCTCATATAGGAAGGTTGGTGAGGAGAGTCTTCTCGAGCCGCCAGGGGTGCCGGATTTCTCTTTGATGTACCCCGCTTCTCGCATTCTTCCGTTGTTGCTCCTTTTCCTTTTCTCTATCTTCATCATCATGAATCTTGAGCTTCCTTGGAGGCAACCTAGCGCTTTTCTTTCCGCCTCGAGCCGGTGCCTTAGTTTTGCCTTGAGAGGTCTTTCCTTTAGGCTTGTTAGCGCCTCGCCCTTGGCTATCTCCCTAGCAAGCTTCTCGTCACCGCTATCCGAGCCTCCTCTTCAACGTAAATGTATCTCTTTGATTTCTTTGCCGGAGGGGTCGGGAGTTCCAAAGATTTCTTCCCTTTGCCCGGAACAAAGCGGTGGTAGAGGGGCTTCTTCCTCTTCTCCGAATCATCACGTTCAAAGATACTCAAGCAACCTCCTTAACAATATCGAGGGAGTCTCGGGTCGCGTAAGTAGTCGCTTCTGCGCCACTGGGCCGGTCTCGCCGTGCTCGGAGCTGGAGATACCCCGGGTCTCTTCATGGGTCCAAGAGCAAGCAATAGTCCGGAACTTCGCTTAGGCTCGCTACGACCCGGTTTCTTGGCGGGCTTCAGCCGAGCTTCCCCTAGTGAATTGGGCCGAGGGTTTAGTCGTGGTCACTGGGGGTCGACTTTTCCCCTTTTTCACCGTCCTTTCTTTTCTTCCCTTTTATCCTTTCCTTCCCCCTTTTTGGCATCATCAATTATTACCGAGTCTGAGAGGATACCTTTAGGTCTCAGGGCTTTTGTAAGAGGTCGACAGAGAGTCGAGTTTGTCTTTGATTTTGTCGCGCCTCATGCAGCCCATTCCTCTCGTAAGCAAGATCTTCACCGTATTTCTTGTGGGAGAGTTCGCTGTAGCCTTAAATTCCGTCGCCTTCTCGTACACCTTATCCTCCGCGAGCTTGTTGCATATTGTCGAGTCTCGAGTTCAGCCGGCCCGGGATAGCTTGAGACTCGATTCGCATAGCGGACCGAGAGGCCTTGAATTCTTCAAGCGCTTGGCCCGTCCCTCCCGAATCACTCGAGCCGATCTTCAAAGTCCCGTCTCAGCCTTTGCCAAAGACATTTGAGACAATGGAAGAGACATCGTGGGCAAATGAGTCGGCTAGAGAAGTTTTAAGCCCCCGAAGCTCAGCCGGAGCGGCTTCAAAGCAGCTTTCTTTCCATACTTTATGGACGAACTTTGGCTAGTGCTCGTTCGAGCTCCTCGCTTTTCGCCGCTTGGCCATGGACTTTGAGTGTCGGCCTTTGGGCCGGACGCTACTTCAAACCGAGATGTTAGCAAGAGCCGAGCAGCTCGCGCACGTCGAAGTACCAGCCGCCGACTTCACAGCCCAAGGATACCGAGCGGTAGATCGAACTTTCAAGCAGTGTATCCTTGTCCTGGGTACTCCTCATCGCTTCCTGTGGCTCGAATCATGGGGTGGGTCTCCGACCGTCCGTGGTCGACCCATCCGAGGGGCCGAGCTCAAGTCCGCCGCCTATCGTGCAAAGAAGGCCGCATCGCGGCCCTCGTATCATCGGAGTTACCTAGGTCCCAGGCCCGGAGTAGCCTATCCCGCTACCTTAGGTGCTGCTCCTCCCGATGTAATTGGTCGAGGAGTAGTGAAGGATGAGACGAAGTTGCGGGGTGCCACTCCCGAACCTTAGGAGCATGTGGAGCCCGGCCCGTCTAGCAATTAACACCAAGTCTTGGTGGCCGCCGATCTCCTGTATTTGGTTAGCTATCTCTCGAATGCTTGAGATCCGAGCACCGAGGCTTCCATTCCGATTGATTCTCGCTCGTACGCCGCTTCGAGTCGTCAAGATCTATGGCGACGTTTGTTTTTCAAAGAGATGGCAAAGTGCCGAGTGGTGGAATATCAAGCGGGCTTTCCGTAGTTTGTATATCAAGCACTGGCCAGGTTCAGCTTGATCCACTTCTCGAGTCCGCTCAGCCAGGAGACGGCCTTTCTCCACCGAACGAGTCTCCTGGAGGACTCCGACTCATCTATTAGCCGCATAGGCCGAGTAGTCCGTTCAAGAGCATGTTCGGGAGCCGCTCAAAGTAGTCGCTCGCAGTTTCCCTCCCGCATGCCCGGATTCGCAGGGACATCGGCGACGGCTCTCTTCGACGCTTAGCCGATGCCTTAGAAATTTTCGCTAGAGGAGACCTCTTCTTGGTAGGCGCGGTTTGGCGAAGCGACGGCCCCGAACCTATCCGCCGAAGAGCAACTGCTCTTGTGGAACCCGATCTTCTTTACATTAAAGTATATCTTGTCTTCAAAGGTGATATGGTCATCTCCACGTATATCTCGGGCATGATGGAGACTGCTTCACCCATACAAGCAGCCTTGCCTTTTTACCGTCAGTTACACGTCGCTTTATCAAATTTGGGCAAATTGAACCATGAACTCGAAGAAAGAACTCCGTCCGCTTGATTTTTGCTTTGTCATAGATTGCCATCATGAGCCGGATCTTGGGTCTCAATACTTGATCGAATGAACCCGCTTGACTTGTCGCAGTCGCGTGACTATATAAGCTAGTGCACGAACCGGGCAAAGATACTATTTTCCGGGAAGGCCGCCTCGAATGTGGTAGGCTTTCCGCAGAATATAGATAGATAGTCGTCTATCCCGTCATCGTTGTAGCCAACATGGCTAACTCCTTCAAGAGTAAAGCGAAGCTTCTCCTCGCCGCTTCTTTAATTGAGATCCGCTTCGCTGCATGGAGGCATCGCTATGGAGTGGACGCGCAAAACGCCCAATGATGTCTCCGGATATCGAATCTGAGCCGAGGTATATCTCGAGACACCGCCGAGGAAGGAAGAAGGTAGGCTTCCTTGAGAGGAGCCGCTTTCAACCTGCACGCTCTTGGGATACGAGAAAATCTCGGCCCATGAAGTCAAGGTCGCAGCGCCAAACTCCACGATCGGGTTCGCACTGCATACCCGGCCTTTGTCTAAGATTTCCCGCATGTTCCCCCCCGGGGAGACGAGAGAAAGATTTGCCATTTTATCTCGTCACAAGAAAAGATTATCGCATCGCTTGTTCATAAAACGCTTAGTACGGCGATACCGAAAGGAGATAATGAAGTATAGTAACGTATTTAATAATCATACCGATAAAATTCTCGAGAGTGGAGAAGATAAGAAGCAAGTAAAGGATTGCTAGAGATCTCAAAATTTACTGAGCAAGAATTTTAAGATATACTAATGGCGGTTTCTAAGATATGATCGAAAATATATATCTAACGTGAAGGTGAACGGCTTTCGATCAAAGGCAAAATTTAAATCCGCTTTATGATACGGACGGCTAAGATTGGATATTAAAAAAGGTAATGATCACGAGAGCCGCCTAAGTCAAAGCCGCTTGTAATTTTCCTAAGTAGTAACTATGAGATGACATGCATTAAATTCGCAAGTGCATTCAAAGATATTTACGCATAGAATGTCGCGCATTAAATGAGAGTCGTTTTCATTAAATGACAAATTTTAAGATAATTAATACCATGCCGAATCTGAATTATAAGTGCGTAATACCGTTCTATTAGTTACTAATGAGTAGAGATACGCAAACCCGTCACCGAACATAGTAGTCACCGATACCTCATGCGGATGGTTGCCGATTCTCTACGCATCGGTTATACTCGCACCGAGAGTGAACATTCCCCCTTACCGAAATGGTCCTCTCTTGAAGACTCTTACCGACCGGGGCCGGCAGGGTCCAAAGCAGACCTAGCTCTACCGAAAGTTCTTTTAATCTGGATTCGCCTAGAGGCTTGGTCGAATATCGCCCCTTTGTTTGTCGGAAGATGGATCTTTTCCATCCCGATATCCTTCTTTCGACATGGTCACGAATGAAGTGATGCCTAATGTCCACGTGCTTGCATCTCGTGTGTAGTACAGGGTTCTCGAGTGATTGCAATAGCACCGGTACCGCCGCAGAATATCGGCACTTCATTCTCGAACGACGCCATAGCCTCTTAGCCGCCGTCTCACCAAAGGATTTGGGCGCAACAACTTCTCGGGCGCCTATGTATTCAGCTTCGTAGTTGACGTGGCTACCGAGTGCCGCTTCTTTCAAAACCATGAGATCGCCTTTCCGCTCTAGGAACCGACAAGTTCCCCGAGTTGATTTTCGGCCAATTCTACATCCCGCATAGTCGCATCGGAATAGCCGCTAGTTCAATGTTATCATCGCCGGATACCATAAACCTATGTCGTGTGCCTCGAGGTAGCGGAGAATCTTCTTTGCCGAGTCCATGTGGCTCGCTTAGGATTCGCCCGAAATCGAGCGCAGCACACCTGAGCATAAGTTATGTCAGGACGAGTAGTCGTTAGATATAATAAGGAACCAATTATCGCACGAAATTCAGTTTGGTCCATCGATACTCCCTCTTTATCAAGATCGATTTTCATATTCGTGTTCATCGGGATCTTGATAGGTTTGTCTGATGTGCAACCGAATCTTTTGATGAGGTCTCGAGTGTATTTTCTTTGGTTAATGAACGTTCCCTTTTAGGATTGTTTGACTTGAAAGCCGAGGAAATAGTTCATTTCATCCATCATTGACATCTCGAACTTGTCCTTCATCATTTTCTCAAACCGCCGCACATGACGACGTTTCTTCGATCCGAAGATAATGTCGTCTACATAGATCCGCACGAGTAATAAGTCATCTTCCGCCGAATGCCGAATCAACGTGCGATCTACCGTGCCTCTTCGAAAACCTTTATGAAGAAGAAACTCGACAAAGGTATCGTACCAAGCCCCGGGTGCTTGTTTTAACCCATATAGAGCCTTTCTCGAGTCTATAAACCCGATGTCCCCGCCGAAAGCCGGCGGTTGTTCTACATAGACTTCTTCTTTCCAGCACGCCGCTCATGAACGCAGCCTTCACATCCATTTGATAGACTCGAATCTTTGATGTGTTGCATAGGCTAGGAATAGTCTCGATTGCCTCCAACCTTGCAACCGGAGCGAATGTCTCATCGAAATCTATTCCTCGCCCGACAAGTAGCCTTCGCCACGAGCCTCGCTTTGTTCCTTACTATAACGTTGTTTTCATCTCGCTTGTTCTTGAAGACCCATTTTGTTCCAATGACGTGTTGATGTCGGGTCTGGCCAACAAGCTCCCAAACTTCGCTCGTGAACCGATTCAGCCTCCTCCCGCATAGCTATGATCCAAGCCAAGATCTCGTAAGTGCATCCTCAATCGTCTCGAGGCTCTTCGAGACAAGAAGCGGGAATATAATGCCCTTTCTCCTTGACGTAACTGGATCTTGTCTTGACTTTTGTCCGAAGGATCTCCAATGATTAGATCAGAGTGTGAGCATCTAGCCACGATCTACGATGTTTCACCTCTTCATCCGAAATTTGATCAACACGTATAGTAGGTGAGTTAGGCATTTCAAATTGTACTATTCTCGGGATTGAAGCAATTCAAGAATGAGAGTGTGATCTACCGAGTTTCCGGGTTCAGGGGATTCACTCAGAACATTAATAGATGTTCCCCCGAGTTGTTATTCTCAATAGTGGTCTCGCTTACTCTCTAAGGTTTCTTCATCGACCCGAGTTACCCGGGATCGACTCGCTCAGAGAGTCAACTGCTCGGCCTACTTGCGTTGCCGGTTCGCATTCGCAGGCTTATCTTCGCTTCATCTCGAATCATCATCCCAACAAAGCCGGATCCTTTCTGTTTATCTTTTGTTCGGATCCCGTAGCCGCGTACCGATGTCCTCGTATTTGGACTTAGAGTTATCAGCCCCCGTCTTCGCAGCAAACTCATTAAAAACAACATGAGGGCTTTCTTCCACGCAAAGGGTCCGATAGTTGAATACTCGAAAGCTTTGCCGACTCGAGAGTATCCTAAGAATACTCCCCGATCCGACTTCGCTATCAAAAGTTTTCACCGATCTTTCCCATTATTGTTAATAAAGCACGAACAACCAAAGATATGGAAATAAGATAAAGAGGGTTTACTACCGTTCCATAGTTCATATGGTGTTCTCTTATGCCGCTTTCTCGCAGAGATCGGCTTCCGAGTATAACATGTAGTGTCGCCGCTTCGCCCGCAATTTGGTCGGGAGTCCCGAGTCCGCGAGCAGAGTTCTTGTTGCTTCTTTGAGTGTGCGATTCTTTCGCTCAGCAACCCCGTTCTCGCCGAGGGGTGCGCGCAGCCGATGTCTCATGCTCAATCCCTTCGGCTTTTGCGTAACTCCTCTACCATGGAATTAAGGAACTCGCCTCCTCCGTCGTAACGAATTTTGATTATCTTGGTGTTCTTCTCGACACCGAGCTTTTTCGTAAGCGTTGGTAACTCGTTTTTGACGCCGACTTGTTGGCAATGAATATGACCCATGTGTAGCGAGTAGTCATCGATGACCACTAAAGCATACTTCTTGCCTCGATTGTCACCGGAGAGACCGGATCGAACAAATCCATATGTAGTACCGAAGGATTCCATCGACGGAAGGAGATGGAACAAGTGGATTTTGATTCCTTGTTTGCTTTCCCTTCGTACATGCTTGACACCGAGTGTCTTTGCCGAATACTTCATTCTAAGCGCCCCTCTTGCTGAGAGTGTTCCTTGCTAGTTTGTTGAGCGTTTTGAAGTTGAGGTGGCCGAGTCTCCTATGCCAAAGCCATCCCCGTACGGCTGCCGTTCTTCGCCAACGTACAAGCTTCGTGTCTCCGCCGAGTTCCAGCCGCCTACATATATATTCTTTTACACGAACCCGATAACACCGTTTTCCCCGTGGATTTATCAATAACATCACGTAAAACCAAGGTCAAAAATCACTATATTCGAGTTATCACTTGACTAACAGAGAGAAGATTATGCCAAGTCCTTCAACATATGATACTCTAGGAACCGTGGGCGCCCAATGCCGAGTACTCCATATCCTCTTGTATAGCCTTTCGCATTGTCTCCAAACTCGATTCTCGGGTCCTTCTTCGCCTATATAATTCTTCGCAGGGTTCCTTTGGTACGTCATATGTCTTGAGCATCCACCGTCCACATACCAAGGATCTTTGTGCACCCGCAAAATAGAATTATATTCAGTTACCCTTTATTTTGTTTTTTGGGTCCTTAGATGTTAGTTTTAGTAACCCAAATCTGCCTAACAACCCCGGTGGTTTCGCACGCTTTCTTTCCACTTGAAGTCAACATACTTGACCACCGGACCGGTCAAAGCCGACTTCTAGGCCGTTCGTGTTCGGGAGTCCGAATCTTCTCGAGTTGGGGGATCGCCGACCTTTGCCTTTTTGGCGATTTTCTTCTTTTTCTCGACTTGGAACCTCTTCTCGACTATGGGATCATAGTAATATGACCCATACCGAGCCGGATGTGTCAACCGAGGTGGTCCATACCGACGCCCCACTTAACTCGCTAGTTCCCCCGACGGAACCGGGGTGTCTTGGTACCGATCTTCCGGTCGAATACCGATGCGTAGGATGAGGTGCTTTCATGTTTTGTTTGTTCTTTGCCGAGGGGTTCGTAACATTTGTATTGATTGTTTCCCCTCGAACAAACCTATCGCTAGACGCACTTCCGAGTGTACGGGGCGTACGAGGAAGCTTCCCCGGTTGAAACCAAGTCCTTCCTTACAGCTGCTTGGGCTTGTTGCTTGCAAGCATAGCCTCCACCCTTCTTTTCGCCGCCCATGTAACGCTCGCTATCGGCTCTTCCGCACATCATCACTCTTTTTCGCATGTCGTGCTTGGTCCGAAGTCCCGACGCTTTGCTTCGAGACTCGGCCCCGCATCTTTCTAAGTCAAGTCATTGGTCAAAACTGAAATTCGATCTTCTTGATGCCGAGACTTGGCCATCGGGAGAGTTTATCTCCTCCCCGAGTCTCAACACAAGTCCTTCGGCTTCGCAGGCGGCTCGACTCTCCCGAGAAAGTCTCCCGATTCTCCACTTTCAGTGGTATCCACTTCCCGAAGAGTCTTACCGAGCCGTGCAGACTCATCCGAATTCTGTTCGTCTAACAGCTTCTTCATAAGTGGTAGCAACGTCCAAATTCTCATCCGCACCCGAAATAGTGTCGTGTGTGCGCAGGTGAAGAGGAATTAAGTGGTTCATGAGAATTTACCTCATCCTCTTCTCCCCGCCATTGTGCACTTTTCGCAGCTTCTTCCAGCCTTCAAGCTCTAAGGCCATAAAAGCTACTTCATCATCCGATGAATCCATTAAGGAGTCGACTTCTTCTCGAGTCATTTGAGATTTCGCCCGCAATATAAGATTGTCTCTTTTCGCGAATTTTTCTCTCCTTGCTTGCGTGCCGCTGCTCAAAGACTAACGAGCTCGGGGCAGGCCATATTGATAATGTCCCGGCTTTTTGCGCTTGTAGCAAGCGATGACTCTTTCTTCTTTGTGTTCGCTATCCTTTGATGGTGCCGAGTCATCCTTCTTTCGCATTCGTAGGATTGTGAGTCATGAGTGCATTTTGGCGTATAATCCCGACTTTACCTTTGTGTCTCGGATGCTTTAGCCGCTTTCTGCGCCTCCTTCTCTTTCTAATACTTCACGGCGAGCAAGTCAGCATTTCCGAGCGAGACTTCCTTCTTGTAAGTCGCTGAGTGAAGGTTCGCCTTACTCGTTGTCTTGCTCGTCGCGGAGATGCCGTGCCGACCGATGCTTTGAAGGCATGGTCAATTATTTTATCGCCTTCAGCTTTTTGCTTTCGCTGAGGTCTGTCGAACTCAAACTCTTCTCTCGCCCGAAGTTCTCAAAAGATATGGTCGAGAGACAACATCTAAATCGAATGACGCAATAAAGTGGCAAAAGGTGTCCAAAGGTCCGTCCCAAGGCAGCTGCCCTCGCATCTTGAGATTCATCTCTGCTGCCGAACGTCTTTCCCAACTCGTTGATGGAGTTTATCGATTCGTGAATCCGACATTTAGATCTTCTATTTTGTCACCGTGCATGAGAGACAAATTTTCCAACCTTTTGGAGTTCCGGGCTAGTTTGTTAGCTTTTATCTTCCCGAGTCCCCCGACTCGCAGCGCTAGAGCGTCCTGGGAGCTCCTTTGCAGCCTTGCATTCCCCGAACCCCCGCCAAGATACGAATCACTTAAGGTGGTTAGTATAGCGCTTCGGCGATACGGCCTAAGTTATGAAGTTTCTTCTCCTCAGGAGTGAAGAGACTTCGCCTTTGGGAATCTTCTTCCCTGCCACCATTCCTCCTCCAAAGCCGCACCTCGAGTCACGACGCTGCCGATCATAGGAACGATAGCCCTTCCTCAAGTACTTCGCCGTACTCATCGTGGAGGGAGGTCATACGTGCTTCCATCCCGACCCGCCATACCCCCATAGTTCTCTACCGAGAACATAGGTACCATCCTTATACCCGACATATCAGCCATGAAGAATAATGATATGAATGTAGAGTGATATGCAAAGTGAAAATGATTTTCCGCATCCGTTCAAGTAGACCGCTTTTAGAACGACGAGAGTCTTATAGAACTCGTGGGTTAGTTGAACAACGTGTGCTCGATACCAATTGTTGGTCCCGAGTGTACGGTCGTGTGTAGAGGGGGGTGAATACACCTCGACTCCGATTTTCTCAACTTCGAACACGAACAGCCCCTGTTCGTGAAAGTGCCGTATCAAATAATTCAATGTACCAAATAGCCGTTTCCGAATCGTGTGTGGCAAAGAATCTCGACTCTACCGAGATCTCGCTAGCCGACCGAGCCGAATTCAATATCAAATAGTGAGAGTTCAGGGTGCGGAAAAGTGTAGGCCCAAATCGCTGAGTGGAAAAACCGCTTTAGCAAGTCTCGCCCAGCAAATGGACAGCTCAATATGCCGAGACAAGCTTGTATGATTTTAAAGTAGGTTTTCAAGATGAACAAGAAAATCAATGCAATAAGAATTAGAAAGCAATAACAAGCACGTATTTTTAAAGTGGTTCTGATATCAATCGATCCTACGTCCACTATCCCGAAAAGTTCAGGAGGCTATTTATTATACCGAGTTAGTCTCGGCCGCCTTGTGCACGGGACAAAGTCGTGGCTTGGGGATTATACCGAGCAAGTCCAAGTTTACAAAGGCATCAAACTAAAGTGTTTGACAAACTTCTCCAACTATGAAGGAGTCCTTTTACAATAAGGATCGGGTTCAAATATGAACTCCTTCGCCTAAGCTCCGAGTATATTCTGTTGAGCTTAGGGTTAGAGGGATAGGGAATGAGAGAGTGGCTTCTAGATCGACGAACAAACTGAAATAAGATTTAGGTTCGTGTATCGCCGATTTGGATACTGGAGGCTCTTCTAACAGCTTTAGCTTGGTTCCCTATGAAGCCGAGAAGGTAGTCTTTCGCCGGAGATAGATCTTCAAGTTCTTGCGGAAGACTTAGGGTTTTCTCGGTTCTAGCTCGCTTGAATGCTTGTGTTTGTTTTCGTCGTTGCTTATACGCATTCTCTCTCTCTCCGAAATGTCCCTCTATTTATAGAGCAGTAGATTGGAAAAGATCCGTTGGAGACAATCTTCCTTTCTCTCTCTCTTTTGGTAGCTAACGGCTCTTTTTGAAGGATGTAACAAGTCTGTCCTTTCCCTCCTTTTCTTGAAATAAGTCGACTTGCAACCTTTTAGTAGGTAGAGACACGTGTATACTTGTCATTTGTCGAGGATTATGGAGTGGTTGAGACGAAACGTACTTCGAGGCATATTGAAGCCGACTTCTCTTTTCCTCGTACTCTGACAATACCGATTGTATATTAAAAAGTGTCTCGACAGCTCGTAAGACTGCTTGTCGTTGCCGAAGTCTCGATCTTCATTCGCAGAGAGACACTGAGGGTACTCTACCGATGGTCGCCCTCGACTTCGATGAACTACTCCCCGCCGAGTTCGCCTCTACCGACTCCTTCAAGATACTCGCTCCCGCCGAGTCCAAGAAATACCGAGTCTTCTACTGGTGCCGAGGCCGATAAGCTACCGACCGCCTTAACTGAGCAGAGTGTCTACCGAGTCCCAAACCTCGTAGACAAAACAATTACACGGAATGGTTCATCAATCAAGATAGGCTTTGGGATCTTCAAATCTTCGATAGGTACAGAGCACGGGGCTCCCCGAGCTTACTGGCGCTGCAAGACGTAATCATTTCCCACTAAGTATAACAAAGGCCGAGGATAAATCATCACCCAACAAAAGTACTTTTCGATTTTTGTAAAATTAAAAAATTTCAAGAAAAAAAATTGGCACAAATTGGTCATCAAATTTTTTAGTATTTGGATGTTTTGGTCCTCAATAATATTATACCGAAAATACCCTTTTTAAAATCGCTGACTAACAAATGACTTACCAAAAAATTAAGAGAATGACCAATTCATCCAAAATTCTATAATTTGGGGACCAATTAACTAAAAAAAATAAATAAGGGGCCAAATTGGCCAAACAAACATAGTTTGGGGACTAAAAAATTTAATTTGCCTAAACAATAATATTTTCTCATTTTTTACACTACTTTAAAATTTCAAAATTATTAGGATTTTTGTATTTATATGAAAAGTATATGTAAGTGAAAGTTAGACGAGCTAGATCTTCAATAATGTTTTAATTTAAAATTTATTTATCTAATTTGTAGGAGATGTGATCGCTGAGAGTTTCAATAGGTCAAAATCACTGGTTTCACCTAATTTGGAATCGACAGTTTTAAGGTTTAAAAAAGAATAAACCAAAATCGAACAGCAAAACGACGATTTTCAAGACGATTCCAATTTGAATAGATTTCTATTTATACTTGTTCTAGTTTGAAACCTGATTTGAGCCAGTTTTGACTTGAAAATGGGTATGTTTAAATAGAGTATGAAGTAAATGACATTTTTAATGCTGAAAATACAGTTTCAGTTGGAGATGTTCTCAAAGATTAGATAATTATAGATGATAAATTGAATTTTTTAGTCTCCAAACTATAAAGGTTTGGCTAATTTATTCCCTTTTTTTAGTTAATTGCTCCACAAACTATTAATTTTTGGATGAATTAGTCATTCCGTTAATTTTTATGTTAGTCAATCATTAGTCATTGTTTTTTTAACAAAAAAAAAATGAAAATGGTATTTTCGATATAATTTTATTGAGAACCAAAATATTCAAATATTGAAAGATTGATGACCAATTTAGTCAAAAAATATTTTCTTAAAAAATTAATTTATCAAAAATCAAAAGGTATTTTAGTCATTTTAATTTTCTTAAGGACCAAATACGTCAATTTTAAATAGGTTGAGGACCAATTCTGTCAATTATAATATATTTGGGAATCATAATTTGTCAAGTTTTATGGCTCCGTGAGCAAAATTCTCAAACATGTTACTATAAAAACGAGGGATTAACGGATAATATCTAAAAATAAGGATTACAACCAAACTGGATTTCCATTCAAAACCTGTTTTAATTCCAATAGGGTTTTTAATCTTTGATTTTCAGATATTCCCCGTTTTAATCCCTCAATTTCAAAGTAATATGTTCGAAAGATTTTGTCACATATGTATAAAATTCGACGATTATGATCACCAAGAGTTTAATAATTGGCGTAGTCCTCAATCTATTTAAAATTGGCGTATTTGATACATAGAAAAATCAAAATGACTAAAATATCATCTAATTTTTGGTAAATTAAAACTTTTAAGTAAAAAAGAACTGGTCAAAATGGTCCTCATCTCTTCAGTATTTTGATGTTTGGTCTTCAATAAAATTATACCGAAAATGCATTTTTTTTTTTTAAAAAAAACGTTGTTTAACGGTTGACTAACTAAAAATTTAACGGAATGACCAATTCATCCAAAATCCTATAATATGGTGACCAATTAACTAAAAATATAAATAAATGACTAAATTGGCCAAATATTCATAATTTTGGGGCTAAAAAAATCCAAATGGCCATTATACATTATTAAGGAACAAACCATTTATAAATATAGTCTCGCGTGAAGTCAACCTCATGTAAGGTCAGATAGGATTCTACTTTACTACTTTGACCAAATCCACAAATTCAAATTTGTTAATCCAACTCGAGCTCAATCTCTTATATCAAAAATATTCGATCTCAAATGAAATTGACATTACCGAAGGTTGTGCTACAAATAATCAATTAAAGATTAACTTTCATACAACAGAAAATAGGATTCCTACTAGACCACATTCAGGCATTAGATACGCTCATTTTTTACCGATACTATAAATTCGACATCAGCCTGAACTATAGCTGGTTTCTATTCAAATTGAAAATGCAACAACCGATTTTTTCTATTCCTCCCTATCCGGGCCCCACAACTCAATAATAGGCTGATAAATTTGCATCATTTATTAATTAATTTAATAAGAAAAGCTGTAGCCCTCATCCAAATCAATGAAATAATTCGGCCCTTACAGATAGGGTCGTTATCGGACGGGTCGAGCCGAGCTTTGCATGCGCTCGGCTCGATTAGTCCATTTTTGCTCAGGCTCGAGCTCGAGCTCGATACGAGCTTTATATTCGGGTTCGAGCTCGATTAGATAAAAAATCATGGTATTCGAGCTCGATTTGAAAGCTCGATTTCGGTATCGAGCTCGATTCGAAAGCTCGATAAAATTAAAAAAATAATATTTTTTTAATTTTTTAATTCAATATCGAAAGCTCGAATTCGGTACCGAAAGTTCGAATTCGGTACCCAAAATCTAAAGTAATTTAATCGAGCCAGGCTCGCGAGCTTTCGAACCCAATATTGCAATATTCGAATTCGGCTCGATTAATTATCGAATATGAATATGAGGCTCGAGCTCGAGCTCGAGCTCGATATTATCGAATTCGAGCCGAGCCTTATCGAGCTCGAGCCCGAGCTATTCGATAAAAGCTCGATTCGATAACAGCCCTACTTACAGAGATCATATTCCATTTTCTCTTTGTCATTATTAAATAAAGTTATTAGTTCTGTGTAAAATAGTGAATATCTCAAATTGCGTGTCAACCGTAGCAATCATAAAATCTTGTTAATTAATAAACGAAACAAAATCTATAGGACACCCAATTAAAAAAAAATGAGAAAATCTATAAGACACAGGGAGTTTTTGAGAGCAAATTTAGGTGGACAGAATTTCAAACATTAAAAACAGCAGCACATGCAGAGCCGACATATTCTGCAATCAACTTTGAGTTGCATTCAAATAACAACATGCTTCCTTGATTGTACCTTCATATCATGGACTTTGTGTGCTGTACCCTTGAAGAACAAAGGTTCGTATGCAAACAGATTCTAAGGAGAGTTGGAAGGCAAGATCCACAGCTTTCTGTACTGCTTATATACTCAACTTGATCGAACAAATTAATCCAGCTGGCTTTACTCCCCATGTACATGAATGTGCAGATTAATTATAATAGTACGAGAAACTACACCTGCTTCACAATTAAAAAACAAAGTTGGGATGAAGAAAACCAATACACATGGAGTGACCAGGGACCACCCTACAAACGGAATCTATATGATTCTATCCATAAAAGGAATTAAATATGATTAATGTACTAACAATATTATAATAGCTGGGGATTTTATATAAATCGATTTCCTAAATAGGGGGTAAACAAGAATATTTTCTCCATCCATTTTTGGCAACATATACATACACTGGTTCTTGGGTTTGTCCCATAACTTTACTGTCATACAAAAAAAGAAAAGAAAAGAAAAGTAAACAACATATGGTAACAAAAAAGTTGTAGAAACTGATAAAAAAACATTAAGTTAATCAAAGCTCGATATCATTTATACAAATGAATAACTTTACCCTACATCCATGCATGAGGAAGACTGTATCGTATTGTACTTCATCAGAGGTAACAAAATCAAGTGCAGCAATTATCAAACTTTGAACAAGATATGCATATGATACAAACATGTGCTTTATGAGTTTGATAACAGAAAGTACGTAATACCTTTTTATAATATATATTGAACTAAATCAAATGGAAAGTTAAGAAGTGGTTTTCATGCTTGAGCCCATCATATCTGTGAAGAGTTTGAAGAAATGATGCCATTTCCACTTATATACTACATACGAATCTGCCTTAAAATCTTCCAAACTCACAATGCAAAAGAAAACCTAGGAACATGTAAACAGAAAACAACTCCACCACAAGCACTACGCTTGAACCAGCTCAGTTTCTCATCTACCATTATTGAAGCTCGGTATGGACTTACTGGGGCAGATAGTCACATACAATTGATGTATTGATAAGAGGGAGCAATTTAATTAATAGTTTACAGAATAGAATCTAAATCACACCTTCATGGATTACACTGCAGAAACCAAACCATTAGCTTCACAAAAATTTAGGAATCATCTACAGAATATCGAAAAATAATATACATACATAATTCACCGGTGGATGAATGCACAATGACAGTGGATGGACAGTTTGAGCTTCAGATGATTTCAAACAGTAGTAGAAATTTATTGAATATTAATACTAAGCGTATACGTTACAAGTGTGGTAGAGAAACAAACCGAAGGCAAGAGCAAGAGGAGCTCCCTTCAGTCCAAGCACAGACAGAGAGGGACATGAAACTATCTCCCGCATCATTCACTCAACCACAGGACAGTAGCTTAAGCTTCTTTAATTTATTCTACTGAGTGGTTAAATGAATGAGTCGGCAGGTAGTTCAACCCCAAACTCAGCCATAAGTGGGCTGAAAGAAGCTCTTTTATACCATTCCTTAATGCTACACATTCTTATCTATCTCCATCAATATAGCTTGTGGATTTCCAATCTACTTCAGCCCAAAGCATGATAATACTAGTCATTAAATATCAACTTTCACTAAATGAATATGATTTCCTGGTAAAACTACACGTCTTTAGATGGATATATTAATGGAAGTTAGAAAGAAGCAGATATTCTTAAACTCAAACCATTTAGCTGCTGAAAGAAAGATGAATATACAAATCAATCAACATGAGAAGAAAATCTTGATGCATATATAATGCACATAAATAACTGTAAAAAGAGGAAATGGATATCGCTTCCAGTCCAGCTACATATACATTTATAGCCGAAATACATAAAACTAGGAACTGATCATACACATCATTAAACGCCAGCATTAATTTAGTACAACAAATTATTACTATCAACAATATTATTCACAGCTGGAACTAAAACTATAACAACTCCAAGCATAACATAAAATATAACTAAGCACTGATAATTTAATTCGGTATGAATGATGAACTCAAAGTACCCAAATCAATCTCCAGGAAGTTTTTTTATGCTACAATTAACAAGGAACCAGTGAATCTCAAAACAAGAAACTTACGAATATTTGAGAAAATATATATGAAGACCAAGAACAAGCATTAATTCCAATAACGTAAATCAAAGAGAAAATGATGAATATCTGCATAGGATTGCTGTGCACCCAATAAATTGAGGGCGAACATAATGAAATCCAGCAGGAACCCAGCTTTTGTTTCACCTAACCACGCTACTTTTAAACAAACCCTAGCTTTAATAAGCCCATCTGCCATGATGAAACCCACTATCAACAAATATTAGGAAAAAAGGAAAAAAAAAAAGAAGGAAACGATAATTTGGTGAAAAGAAAAAGTACTCTCTTCACATAAAATAGTATATTTAACGAAAAAGAAAGACACAAGTAATCCGCAGGAGGAAGAAGGAAACTAATTAATCAGTACTTAATCTCCAAAATTGGCAACAACTTGAAACCCTAAATCCCCATAAAGAAAGAAGGAAAAAAAATAGGAGAGGTAGAGATAGAGAAAATGGTGGGTGGACTAAGAGTGAAACCATGGAGGGAGATGAGGGGTCACTTTCGTCATGAGAATCAGAGATGGGAAAGCGACACCAAAACACAGATTTATATAGAGAGGGTTAAATTGCGAATGTCCAGTGAAATTGTCTCAAAAAAGGGAAAATGGAGAAGAAACAGTATAAAATGAATCGACCTGGACCGCACTCATGTAACACGATGGTGTTGGAAGTTTGACCAGAAAATGTTGTACTTTGGTCGTAATGGACTGACTCTCTCCCCCTCTCTCAGCACGTGACAGGGATCTGTGAAGGGGGTGCCCCATGTCAGGTTGCACTATTTTTGTTGGAGACGACATTTTTAAAAAAGGATTATGTTAATTATTAATACAAGCAGCTTTATCTGTCCAATTACCTGCAAAATCATTAATGCCCTATGCCAAAATAATTTATTGTATAAGAATTTAGATATAAGTTTTTAATTTAATAAATAATTTATATTTGAATGCATATATTAATAATAATTTATATAATAATAATAAAATGTGTAAAAATTTGTAGGTAGGAGGATTCGATTGAAGAATGTCTGCATAAGTTCTTAGTTCCCTTAAATTAGTAATATTAATTTAAGAAAATAAGTTAAAAAGTACTCCCTCCGTCCCATTAAGAGTGCCACATTCCTTTTCTACGCTAAGATTAAGAAAATGGTGCTTTGCGGTGTGTATTGCTTCGACTTTTGAGTGATTGATTCTTGTCCACATATTTCTTACCTTTTTTAAAAATGGGACACTTCTAATTTGGACAACCAAAAAAGTGGAAACGGGACACTACTAACGGGACGGAGGGAGTAATTTTTAATTAAAAACAGGACGTTAGTAATTCAAGGGATAGAGTATCAAGTTAAATCAAGAGATTAATGTCTTTAAATTAGAGGCAACTTGTTATCTACTCATTTAGGCCCCGTTTGGTTGACATAAAGGAATAAAATCAGAGTCAGGAATTATTCCTGGAGGTATGAAATGAAGGAATGATTCATGAAAACAGTTGTTTGGTTACAGCAGGAATGAACTTGATTCAAAAACCTATTTGGTTTGACTGAAAGAATAAAATCAACTATTTTTTTAATTAAATACATTTTTATTTTAAAAAAAATTATAATTAAATATTATAAAAAAATGCTCTCTTTTTTATTATTTTTTTTAATATAAGTTTAACATTTAAATATTAAAATGCAGTTACATAAATATCAAAAATCGTCTTCGTACAAATATTGCAATCCATAAATCAAACATAGATAGTTATCAAACATGAATAAAACTAAATCAACTACTACCTCTCCATTTATTAAATAAATCTTGAGCTAAAGTATTTCTAAAAGTAGTCCAAGCATTTGAAGGTTCAATGTGATTGATGTATTCAATTGGAGTATAACCGCTACGAGTGCCGTCCTCTTCTTCGTCACCTCCATATTCAACATGATTATCGTAGGCATATATTCCCGAATCAAAGTTATGTAGAAGAGCACATCATGAGACTATACGACCTTGGGCCTCGATTGGAAAAAATGAAGGACCTCGTAAAATAGCCAATCTTCCTTTCAACAATCCAAAGCATCTTTCTATTACATTCCTCGCTTTAGAACGCCTCATATTGAAGAATTCATCCGCACCGGCCGGGTTGTCGATCACCCCATTCCTTTCGTGTAATACCAATGTCCTCTAAAATGAGCAAGAAATCCATTGCAATTTGTGCCTCCAAAGATCCACTAAGTAATAATTTCATACATTATAAAAATATCTCTCTTTACTAATTACAATGTTGAAAGGCAAGAAATCAGTGGTTACCTTGAGGTACTTTCAATCCATTAGATGATTAATCGCATGTCGAAGAACACGTCCATCATGTGCGCATCCTTCCCAACCGTGCATGATAAGTGTTGGTCCGGAGACGATAAGTCGTGTGTAGGGGGGGTGGAATACACCCGAGCTCGCTTTCTTTTTCTCGAAGGTCACCAGAGCCGATGATCGCAACCGATGAACAATGGCCAAATAAGCCTTCGATCGCGGGACAGAGCGAGCCGCCCATCGAACACTCTCCTACCGATCGTTGTCGCATTTCTTGAGAATCGCCGAGACTCAGCAGCGGAAAGTGTGGGGCCCGAATTCGCCTCTTTTGAAAACACGTTTTAGCAAGATTAAATCTTTCGGCCGTGCGCTTTATAAAATACGTTTTATGCAAGCTTATGATTTTTAAGTCGCTTAATGCTATGCAATAAAAACAAGAAAAGAACACAAGCGATTTAACGTGGTTCGGATACGCAAGATCCTACGTCCACGGTCCCGAACAAGGCAGGAGAACTTGTTGATTATTCTCGAGCAAGCCTCAGCAGGGATACCGCGGACCGGATGCTTCCCTCTAAGTTATAGTCCTTAGCGACTTTACAATCCAAACCTAAGTCTCGAAAGGGAAGGGAATTTTCTCCAACCGAGAAGGAGTTCTTACAATAAGAACAATTCACTAAATGTGAACTCCTTCGAATCTAAGCTATAAATATGACAATGAGCTTAGTCTAGAGAAGTAAGGGATGTAAGAACTCTGTGAGAGAAAAACTAAGAAATCTTCTAAGTATGCAAGTTTTCCTCTCGGATGATCTTTGAGTGTTCTGGAGCGCTTTATGAACTTGAGCTTGTCCCTTTGAAATTCCGTCCTTCTTTTTCTGAGCTTCAAAACTTCTCTATTTATAGTTGTGAAGTTACGGCATATGTCCGTTGGAGACGACGATGCCACGTGTCACAAGCTTCCAAGGAAAACGGCCATTAATTCGAACTTGTTGCAGCAGGGCGCTAATGCACCGTTCATGAGAGCAGCCTTTACCGCGTAGAGTAGGTAAGCGTTGTCCGCTTCTCACTGGGTCGAGGCTTGTAGTTGGTGAGAATGTCGAGCCGACCGCTCAACAACCTCGTATGCCTTCTCGCCGAACTTTTCGAAAAGACTTGAATAGCCGGGTCGCTTCCGTAGGGTACGCAGACCGAAAAAGTCTCCCGTCTTCTTCTTCACCGAGTCGGCCGACACGGCATCTACCGAATAGGTCACCGGCGACCGCGAAGGTACCGTGCTTGTTTCTCGTTCTTCCGCCGACGACTATCACCGGGAGTAGTCTTCTACCGATGATTTGTCACCGACGCGCCGTCTTCGACCGAGTGAAAGATCACCGCCGACCGAAGAACACAAGCGATTACACCGATGACGTGGGGTTCTCAAAAGTATCTTCGACGTAAGATCGCCTCAACAATTACCCCGCACGGACTTAGACAAAAATAATAATCAATACATCAAGTCTAACCTATACATCGCCTAATCCTAACGACACACTAATCTACCGATATCGCCTAGGTTTTGGGATCTTCAATTCTATAGTACTACTATGATTTCCCCCCAATTTTCTTTTTAACCGAACAACCGAGTATCATCTACCGACTCATATCCAACAATTTCCCCTAATCGATGATGCCAAAACCTCTACCTCTACCTCTTAAACTTCTTAAGTCTATAAAAGATGCTATCCCATCGACAACAATTTCCTCCCTTACAACATTCTCGAGGAAAAATAAAGATAAAGTAATTTCAATACTTCGAGAGGTGGGAGATAGGCAAAATCAAAGAAACTCGTCTCAGAGTGTGTGTCGATCACTTAGTGATCGCCGTGAAAACACGATGCAAAGAGCTAAAAGATAATGAGTAATTGTCTCGACAAGCAATAGGAACCGATATATATATAATCAATGAAGTACAAGCTCCTACAAACTATTACAATGTAAATAAAAAAGAAGAGAAATCATCGCCGCCGCTTGAAGCGCTGAGTCCTTTTCTTGAAATCGCCAGACTTCTCCCAGGAGGATCCGTAATAATACTTGTAAACTCGATCCCGATCTCCCCCGGATTTCTTCGTTGTCAAGAGGATTGTCAGCAAAGAAACCTGCATGGAAAGCGGCTTCCTCTATCTCTCTCTCAATATCCTTCGTGCACGCAGCCCACTAGCGCTTCGGTGGTGGAATACGTCTGAAAGCCGGGGCACGAAAGGGAATATTCTCGTTCTTCCATAACTGCCTCACCCGATCTCTCCGAATGAGATATCAAATCTCGAGATAAGTTCGTCGAATAACTAATCACCGGACACGAGAGGATAAATGCGTACAAAATAGCTCTTTAATAAAATCCTCTTTCAAATCCTTTTCCCAACGGACGCTCATATCGCCCTAGCACCCATTTATCCACATGCGGGATAGGAATATTCTTAACATACGGGCCCCCGATGAACTTGGATTTTCTCGGGATCCGCTCTTTGGATCAACCGCCGGCTTGAGAGATAAGCTACGCATTTTTGCCAAGTCGCCTATCCTTTTCTTTTCTGAGTGCGGCCGCTCTACCGTCTCCCTCGTCCGAGACTCGCACCTTGCGCCGTCGCCTCCCGTGTCGCTTGATCTTCCGCTATCCGCTCAGTGTTAGAGTAGAAGTGGGAATACTCGAGCAAGCAGCTTGATCTCGCCGGAAGAGCCTTAGCAAAATCTTCTCGGGCTTTCTTCTTCCGCTCTTCGACCGACCCGACCTTTTTCTTGCCTTTGCCTCTTAACGGCCTTGCCCTTAGTTTCTTTGCCGCTTCGTCGCTCTCTTCAAGCCGACGCTCATGGTCGAGCTCATCCCGCACTGTTGGGCAATTTTGAGGTCATAAGCCTCTTGCTCCGCTTTTGATTTGAACTTATGGACCGGGGAGGAAGGGGAGGAGTAGATTCAGCTGCAATCTCCTTCCCCGGCCTCGCGGTGGCAATTGTTCGTGCTCAGCTCTTCTTCTTCTCGTCTCCCGCTCAATAAAATTTGCTACTTCTTCAATGTGAGTAGCGGAAGAGGAGATGGGGGCCGGGTCAAGCTGGGAATTCCTAGGAGAAGGACCTCGAAGAGTTCTTATCCCGAGTTGTAGAGGGTCCTTCCTCCCGAGCCCTTTCCCCCCGAGTCCGTGCGGGTTCTTCACCGTGGAGGGTCTCTCCTCCCGAACCCTTTCCCCGATAACTGCGTACATCACCGTATCCGTTTCAGTTCATCTTTTATTATACCTTCCCCTTTTTGGCATCAGCACTTTATCGAGGTTGGGTACGGATAGCCGTGACTTCTTTCTCAAGCTTGTATACCGAGTCCTTGACCTCGAGTAATCGTAGAGTCGAAGTCCTTGACCAAGTCACGCATTTCTCCCAGCCCTTCTCTTGATCCGCTCTAGATCGATTGAGATGAGCACCACTCCTCGGCGGAGTTTTAGCAGGGCTAGATCATTAGATTCCTTCATCTCTTCTCGAATCTCGCTCAAGGCCGCACCGCCGCTTAATAGCGCCTGGGAGGCTACTTGTAGCCAACTTGTTTCGCTCTTCCATTTGAGCTTGGACCGTTGGAGAGTACGAGTCGCCTACTCAAGAAATGTTTTGTGCCGAGCTTGAGCAAAGAATCGACTCGTGCGTATAGATCGCTTCGAGCTATCAAAGCCTCGCTCGATCATCTCCTTAAAATCGCCGCGAAGGAGCCTCTCGAGGAGTGGAGATGCCGGGCCGCTAGCTTATCCGAGCTTTCGCCCGCGCCTTCGTATACTTCTCCCATTTGATATGGACGCTCTTGCGAGAAGTCTCGCTTTTTAGCACCTTGGCGTCCGATCGCCTTATTCACCGATTTGGAGGACACTAACCAACGGGTTGAATCCGGTAAGAGCTTGTTCCGAGCCTTTGATCGTAAAACACGAGGAGCTCGCTCCCGACCGTACTTTCGAGCGCCCCGAGCCTCACCTCGATGTACCGGGGGTGGTGGATCGGGCTCTTCTCATGGGGAGTTGGTCCTCGCCAGAGCCTCCCAACTCCGCATCCTCGGGGTCGCCTTCCATCTCCCGATCTTGTTCTCGGGTCATCATCCTCATCGCCAGGAGGGAGACGGAGGCAGAGCATTATCGCCAGGAGCCGTGGTACGTAGGCTAAGAAGATAGAGCATAGCAGCTCAAGATCCTCGAAGGACGCCAAATCACCGGCTCCCCGAAACCGATATCCGCCCTCGTAAATCTTGCTCCTCCGTTAGTAGATCGACGGCCGACCGAGCCTTTGCAAAGTCTATCGAATATCCTGGCTTAAAACCTCGCAAAGATCCGAACTCTCGCCCCGATGGCAATGTCAACCAAGTCTTCATGCTCGCCTATCTCTCGGAATCTGATCGTGAATCTCACCAGTAGCACGCAGACGAGTGGTATGAGTTGTTGTCCATTCGCCCCTTCGCTGGCTCTCGAATGTCCGACCGAGTGTCATCGGAGCCGATGACTTCGAGCTTTATCTCGAGGGTGGCTCCTTCCATCCCCGTGCTCTGAGTCCAATGTTTGCTCATCTTGAGGCGGAGGAGGAGCCTGTTCTATGACGCTTATCGGCCGAGCCACAGCTGACCTCACTGGTCGTGGCTTTGTAAGCCTCCTCCTTCGGGCACATCGGGCGGAGATGGCAGGCGCAGCGCCTCTCTTCTACTCAAAGTGGCCCTTGCCAACCGACTTCTCCGTCGCTTCTTTAGTCTTAAACTTCATCGCCTTAGTGTTGTACAAACTTTGAGCCTTCGAAAGCCGAGTTCCTCCGTACAACACTCTCTATTAGACGTACATCTTAGTCCCGAATAGAAGCTTACCCGCACCGGCCAACCTCCTCTCGCCAAAGTGGCCGAGTAGTGAATTTCTCGGGCCCGGGCTTTCATCCGAGTCATGTAATAGTCCGCCCAATTCACTTCTACTCCGTCATCAATAGCCATCATCACCGAATCTTGCTTGGACAACTTGATCATACGATCCACTGAGCTTGTCGAGCATGTGCGAGACCACATACGCTAAACCTCGTACCGAGGTAGCAAAAGATTCCTGGGAGAGCCGTCTTGAACGTCGATCACCGCGTCCATGGAACTTTTGCACATAGGCATTGATCTCCCTCTCCTTATATCCGATAGGTGAGATACCGTAATTAGGAAGTGGAAATGCGAGGACTAGAGCCTCGCGGATGTTGAAGGTGTGCTAAGTCCGGCTTCCACTTGTTCGGAGTTGTTTCTCTCATGTATGAGAAAGAAGCTTCTTCTCCTCCCAGGCCCACCGAGTTCCGGCTTGAAATACGCTTCGCCACTCGCCTTGGCAAACGGGCACACGGATGCTTGGACACAAGTGGTCTCCAACCCCGACCTCTCCGAGCATCGAACATAGGCTCCGTATACGGAATGTTCACCGGCGGAAAGCCATTATTGGTTCGAACCGGATTCGATGGCCATGATCTCCACTATTGGGTTCAGGAGTCTCAGATTTATCGCCATAGAAATCTCGCAAAACACATGTTAGCACTTGAAAATAGAGTAAGTCGCAGTTGTCGCCAGATTTGAATACATTACCGAGTATGAGAGCTTGAGAGATGCACAGCAAAGCAAGCATGGGAGGTTTGAGATGAAAACCGATTTACGATAAAAGCTCTTAGGTTTGATAATGGCGAAAAGTGAGGAAAAAGATAGAAGTTGAAAGATTTTGTATAAATCGGCTTGATTGCAAGTTTCAATCCAAATGACCGAAGTTTTAATCTTCCAAAACTATGAACGGCTAAGATTTAATGTTATAAAAGGAATGATTACAAAAGCCGCCTAAAACATAGATCGACGTAATAAAGGTAAGTGAGAAGACATGCATTAAATGCGCGATGTACATCATTAATTACTCGCTTTATGTAAATGAAAAGGTTTCCTACCGACCTTTCCTTAAAACTATTAACGGCGGGAAATGAATGCACATTAACTACCGAGTGTGAGCGATCGATGCAATAAATGCGAGCATGCTTCAAAAGAATTTAAGTACACAAAATTACTCAAACCTCTTCACCGAACTTATCACCGGTTACCGATCTTCTTCAACGAACTTATCACCGGTTACCGAACCTCTTCAACTTAACTTATCACCGGTTACCGAAATGTATAAGGAGAATGGTTGTCATGCCGATGACTATGTTCCCCCTTGCCGTGTTCGGGGGTGACTTTCCCAACCGAGTCACCGTACTTAGTTATCTCGACCCGTCGCATCGATTCCTTATGCCGATCCCAATTGTTATACCAATTGTCGGGCAATGATGTTCTCGCAGTCGGCATCTACCGACGCATCTCGCAGGGATCCAAAGAGACCTAGCTCAACCGATAGTTCTCTCGAACCTCGTTCTCGCCTAGTGGTTTGGTCGCATATCCCGCCTCTTTCGCTTGTCGGGCATGGGATCTTCTCCATCCCGATATCCTTCTTCTCGACATGGTCTCTCGATGAAGTGGTGTCGATATCCACGTGCTTGCATCCGGTATGTAGAACCGGGTTCTGGAAGTTACGGCACTGCACTTGTGGAGTCGCAAAGAGATGGGCACTTCATCCCGAGTTATACCATAATCTCTAAGTTGTTGTCGAAGCCAAAGGATCTGGGCACAAAGAACTTCCCCGCAGCCCATGTACTCGCCCTGAGTGGACGCTGCTACCGAATGCCGCTTCTTTGAAAACCAAGAAATCGCCTTGCCGCCTAGAACCGACAAGTTCCTGAAATTGACTTTCGATCTATCCCCGCATCCCGCATAATCGCATCGAATAACCTATTAGTATTAAGTTATCATCGCAGGATACCATAACCCAAAGATCGTGTTCCTCTTAAATAGCGCAGTAATCTTCTTCGCCGAGTCTAAATGACTTCGCTTGGGATCCGCTTGGAATCTTGCGCATACACCTACAACATAAGTTATGTCGTGACGGCTAGCCGTTAAATAAAGTAAAGAGCCTATAATAGCTCTATAGTCGCAGAGTTAACGTAAGCTCCCTCTTTGTCTAGATCGATTTTAAAGGTTCGTGTTCATGGGGATTTTGACCGGCTTGCCGGAGTCGCACTCGAATCTCTTGAGAAGATCTCGAGTGTATTTGGCTTGATTGATGAAAATTCCTTCAGTGATCGCTTTACTTGAAATCCAAGGAAATAATTCATCTCTCCCATCATGGGACATCTCGAATTTCTCCTTCATCATCTTCTCGAACCGCCGACATACGACTTCGTTTCGCAGCTCGAAAATGATGTCGTCCACGTAGATCCGCACCCAAGTAGGATGTCATCTCCCCGACTTTATGTTGAATAGAGGTGCGATCTACCGTCCCCTTCGAAAACCTTTTCGAAGTAGAAAGTCTCGATAGGTATCATACCAAGCCCCGGGTGCTTGTTTTAACCCATACGCAGCTTTCCTAAGTCTCGTACACCTGATGTCCCCGCTGAAAGCCGAGCGGTTGTTCCACGTAGACTTCTTCTTTCGCACGCCGTTCGTAAAAGCCGACTTCACATCCATCTCGATATACCTTAAATCCCCGATGTGTCGCATAAGCTAGAAAAAGACGAATGGCTTCCAATCCGGCGACCGGAGCAAATGTTTCATCAAAGTCAATTCCCTCCGCCCGACCGTATCCTTTAGCAACTAGTCGAGCTTTATTTCCGACGATGACGTTGTTTTCATCTCGCTTGTTCTTGAAGACCCACTTAGTTCCAATCACGTGCCGATGTCTTGTCCGTCGACAAGCTCCCAAACTTCATTTCTCGACGAACCGGTTCAGCTCTTCTTGCATAGCAATGACCCAGCCAAGATCTTTAAGCGCGTCCTCTATCGATCGAGGTTCTTCTATGTACGTAAAAACAAGAGTAAAGTGAGCTTTCTCCTCGACTTAATCTTGATCTCGCCCTTATAGTTGCCGACGGATCTCCAATGATAAGGTCTCGAAGAATGAGCATCGAGCCACGAACGCCCGAGTCCGGCTTCTTCTTCCGATACTACTTCGCACGCCGCAGGTGTATTAGGCATTTCGCAGTACCGCTCCGCGACCGTAGCAATTCCGCAGAAGAAGGTTAGGATCTACCGAGTTTCCGTGTTCGTGGGCATTTAGCTCAGAACATTAATCGTTCCCCCGAGTTTATATTCTCGCAGAGGTCTCAGCTTACACAGGGGCTTCCTCATCGACCGATGTTACCTCGTTGTTGATTCCCGCTCGATAGAATCAACTAGGTCAGCCTACATTGCTTGTCGGGCCGAAGTCCGAGTTTGTTCATCGTCCGAGTCATCATCCCAACAATGCCGGATCTTTTCGCCTTTATCATTCACCCGAGATCCCGTAGCTTGCCGCCGACATCTTCGCATTTCGACTTTGTATCTTTCCCCGTTCTCGCAAACAAATTCATCAAAAACAACATGAGGGCTTTCCTCCACGCAAAGAGTCCGATAGTTAAAGACTCGAATGCTTTGCTAACTCGAGAGTATCCTAAGAATACTCCTTGATCGATTTGCTATCAAAGACCTTCAACCGATCTTTCCCATTATCGTGGATAAAGCAAGGACAAACGAAAATATGAAAATGAGAAATAGAAGGAATTCTCCCTTTCCATAGTTCGTAAGGCGCCTTCATGTGTTGTCGTGTCGCAGTGAGCGATTCCCGAGTGTAACAAAGGTGTCGCAAAGATCGCCCCAAAACTTTGGGGGTAGTCCGTAACTGCGAGGAGCGTTCTTGCCGCGTCTTTGAGTGTTCTCGTTCTTACGTTCAAGCAAGTCCGTTCTACTCGAGGGGTGCGCGTGCCGATGCCTCGTGCCGTATTCCCTCTTTATCGCAAAGATGTCTTAACTACCGAAGTTTAGAAACTCGTTCCTCTATCTCGAGCGTATCTTCTTAATCTTGATGTTCTTTTCCACACCGAGTTTCTTCGCAGATTAGGTAACTTAGTCCGAACATCGATTTGTCGGGCGATGAAGATGACCCAAGTATATCTTAAGTAGTCGTCTATGACGACGAGGGCATACTTCTTGCTCTTATAGTCACCGGAGAGACTGGCCCGAATAAGTCCATGTGAAGTACCGAAGGATTCCATCGCTGGAAGGTGACGGAATAGGTGGATTGCTCCTCTTTCTTTGCTTTCCCTTCGTGCACGCTTCACAATTTCTCGCCTTTGATAAACGATTCGTCATGGGCGCTCCTCCGACTTCGCAGTTCTTGACTAGCTTGTTCATGGTCTTGAAGTTCAAAGCGGCCGAGTCTCTTCCGCCTTAGCCACCCGACTTGTCACCCGATTTAGTCTCGTGCGAGCAAGCAAGCCTCGTGTTCTCGGTATTCCAGCCTACAACATAGATGTTCTTCCTCCGCGAACCCGATAACACCGTTTTCCCCGTAGATTTGTCAATAATATCACGTAAAACCAGCCAAAGATTACTCGTTAAGATTATCATGGAATTGACCGATCGAAAGGAGATTATGTTGAAGTCCTTCAACATATGTTACTTCTTGAACCGTGGCAGGGGGCCCCAATGTTCGCCGCTTCCGTATCCCCTTGTGTAGCCTTTGGAGTTGTCACCGACTCACTCTGGGACCATCTTCTTGTACGTAGTTGGTCGGCGGGCTCTTCCGGTAAGTCATGTGTCTCGAGCAGCCGCCGTCCACTATCCACGGGTCCTTATGCACCCGCAAAACAGTAGGCATTTTTTAGGTACCCTTTGGTTCTGGGCCTGGGTCCTTACCGGTTAGCGGGTGATTTCGAACCCGATCTGCCTCGACCTTAGAAGTCCTGGACTTCTTCTTCTCCGAACCTTATCGCCTTTCTTCTCCACAGACTTGGAGATACCGACTTTCGCCGATAATTTCGGGGTTCGAGCGCTTTCTTCTTCTCGAGTCTTAGCGCTTCTCCCGACCCCCGGGCTCATAGTAGTACGAGCCGCACCGAGCCGGGTGCTCATACAATGGGCTCCTTGTACCGTTCCGCCCATCTCGACCTTCTCGGTTCCCCCGAATTTAATCGCGGTGTCCCGGGCCGGAACCTTTGGTCACCGCTTGTTGCTACTCTACCGAGGTGCAATCATTTTCTCGTTTGTTCTTCGCCCGAGGTGTGGTGTCGCAGCTTGCACCTTTCCTCCGACGAACCTATCGCCAGTGGTTGCCGAGCTTTTGAGGTGGAAGCTTCGTGGGTATAGCCAAGGCCTTCTTTCACAAGCTAGCTTGGTCGTTGTGCTCTAAGCATGCTTTCAAGCTTCTCCTTCGCTCCCGTGTATTGTTCACCATCAAACCTCTCTGCACTCGCCACTCCTTCTCCGAGCGAGTCATAGTCATTCCCGCACGTCCCGTGAGCTTCGACCGAGCTTGGCTATTTCGCTCCTTTCTCGAACTGTCCTTGGTCGAACCGAGATCTCGAGTCTCTTGAAGCCGAGACTTAGTCATAAGAGATTCAATCTCTTCCTCGAGTCTCGCAACTAGATCCACCGACTCGCAGAGACCCGACAATCGAAGAAAGTCTCGATTCTCAACCTTTACCTGTTCAAGTTCCCCGGACGGTTCTCGCCGAACTCTCTCGCTCACCGACCGCTCCTCTAGTAGATCGTCGTAGGCTTGTACCACATCTAGAGGATCATCTCGCGACCGAGCACGTGTCCTCGGTGTGCCGTGGTGAAGAAGAGGTAATAATGCGCTTAGAATTTACCTCACCTCTTTCTCCCGGCCATCGACGCATTCGGCCGACTCATCGTGAACCGCCGCGACCTCAACCGGCGACGAATGCGGCTTCGTCTTTCGAAGAATACATGAACGTATCCTCCTCACCGAAGTTTTCTGATATCTCTCCTGGCTATATAGCCTCGCCGTCTCTCGGCGAATTTCTTTCTCCCCGGCTCGCCGTTTCGCTCTTTGAACACCGAGAGTTCGGGACAATCGTACCGATAGTGTCCCTCCTTCTTGCGCTTGTAGCAGTGGATGTTCCGCCGCTCTTACCAAACGAGTCTTTGGACGGACCGGCAAAGCAGACTCCAATTTCCCCGCATTCAAGCAGAAGGATTAGATTCTTCTTTCTTATGATAGTCTTTCTTACCCGAAGAAGAATCTCGGCTGTATTTCCTCGCCTTCCCCGACTCTCTCCTTTTCCTCTCGATATTTGAGAGCCATCGCTTAGCCGGTCGTGGCCCGAAGTCTCGAAGACTTTGCTACCGATGTGGCCACAACTTCGCTTGAGGAAATAGGCTCGGCTCCGGCATTGCCGACCGTCGCCTTGAAGGCGTGGTCGAACCGTGTGTCACCGGAGCGCTTAAGCACTTTTGGGGTAAAGCATGCCGAATTCCTCCGATTTTAATTTCTAAAATATAACATCGTGAGTTAGAGCATTTAGATCGGAGCGACGTAAATAAGTAGCAAATGGAAGCCACTTCCGTCTGGGCAACGCTCTCAAGATCTTGGTGTTCATCTCCTTGTTGGTGAACGACCTCCCCAAACCATTGATTGACATTGACTTGATTGGTGAATCCGACACTCACCGTCAACGGTTTCAAGAGGCTCCATTGCAAAGGCGCCGAACTTCTAAAGCTCTAGCTCGAGCTTGTTTTCTTTGATCTCGAGGGGTTCCATGGCTCAAGCATGCCCAAGGCGTCCCATAGCTCTTTCGCCGTTTTGCAATCCCGTACCCTTCCGAGGCGCGAGTCACCGAGCGTAGCCGGGCATGGGCATTACGTGCAACTCTGGCCAAGGTTGTGCAACTTCTTTTCTTCAAAGCGTGAAGGCAGATTTGTCTTTGGGAACCTTAGCACCAGCTTGTGCTCCCACGCTCCTCCAAGAGAAGAATATTACGCCGTCGATCACGGGAATGATCGGTCCCGACTCTAGGACATCTCGACATGCCGTCGTGGGAGCGACGCTAGGTGTGCCTCCATACGTACCCGCTATACCGTGTAGTTCTCTATTGAGAACATCGGTACCATCCTAATACCCGACATATCGATATTGTAAGAGTACGAGTATAAGGATGCCGAAGAGATGCTTATGCAAAGGAAAACGGCTTTCGTGATCGGGCCGAGAGGACCAAGCATTTCGTAACCGGCGATCGCTGAACACCGTGTGCTCGATACCAATTGTTGGGTCCGAGACGATAAGTCGTGTGAGAGGGGGGGTGAATACACCCGAGCTCGCTTTTTTTCATGAAGGTCACCGAGCCGATGATTGCAAGTGATGAACAAGGCCAAATAAGCCTTCGATCGCGGACAGAGCGAGTCGCCATCGAACTTCTCCTACCGACCGTTGTCGCATTTTGAGAATCGCCTGAGACTGCAGCGGAAAGTGTGGGGCCCGGAATTCGCCTCTTTTGAAAACACGCTTAGCAGATTAAATCTTTCGGCCGTGCGCTTTATAAAATACGCTTTTATGCAAGCTTATGATTTTTAAGTCGGCTTTAATGCTATGCAATAAAACAAGAAAAGAACACAAGCGATTTAACGTGGTTCGGATACGCAAGATCCTACGTCCACGGTCCCCGAACAAGGCAGAGAACTTGTTGATTATTCTAAGCAAGCCTCAACAGGGATACACAGACCGGACAGCTTCCTTTAAGTTATAGTCCTTAGCGACTTTACAATCCAAACCTAAGTCCTCGAAAGGGAAGGGAATTTTCTCCAACCGAGAAGGAGTTCTTACAATAAGAACAATTCACTAAATGTGAACTCCTTCGAATCTAAGCTATAAATATGACAATGAGCTTAGTCTAGAGAAGTAAGGGATGTAAGAACTCTAGAGAGAAAAACTAAGAAATCTTCTAAGTATGCAAGTTTTCCTCCTGGATGATCTTCGAAAGTGTTCTAGTAGCCGCTTATGAACTTGAGCTTGTCCCTTTGAAATTCCGTCCTTCTTTTTCGGAGCTTCAAAACTTCTCTATTTATAGTTGTGAAGTTACGGCATATGTCCGTTGGAGACGACGATGCCACGTGTCACAAGCTTCCAAGGAAAACGGCCATTAATTCGAACTTGTTGCAAAGCAGGCGCTTAATGCACCGTTCATGAGAGCAGCCTTTTTCTCGGTAGAGTAGGTAAGCGTTGTCCGCTTCTCATCGGTCGAGGTTTGTAGTTGGTGAGAATGCCGAGCCGACCGCTCAACAACCTCGTATGCCTTCCCGCCGAACTTTTCGAAAAGACTTGAATAGTCGGGTCGCTTTCCGTAAGATACAAGAGACCGAAAAGTCTCTCGTCTTCTTCACCGAGCCGGCCGACACGCATCTACCGAATAGGTCACCGGCGACCGCGGGGGTACCGTGCTTGTTTCTCGTTCTTCCGCCGACGACTATCACCGGGAGTAGTCTTCATCCGATGATTTGTCACCGATGCGCCGTCTTCGATCGAAAGTGAAAGATCACCGCCGACCAAGAACACAAGCGATTACACCGATGACGTGGGTTCTCAAAAGTATCTTCGACGTAAGATCGCTTCAACAATTACCCCGCATGTGACTTAGACAAAAATAATAATCAATACATCAAGTCTAACCTATACACGCCCTAATCCTAACGACACACTAATCTACCGATATCGCCTAGGTTTTGGGATCTTCAATTCCATAGTACTACTATGATTTCCCCCAATTTTCTTTTAACCGAACAGCTGAGTATCATCTACTGACTCATATCCAACAATAAGTATGAATTCCATATTTGGTGTGCAAACACCCAACACATTCATTGATATATTGCCTTTCCTCGTCTGATACCTCCCTCTATCTTCATTGCGAACGTGACAATTAATCAACGTGTCATCCAATGCACATAGGCAATTCTATATCAAAAATAGTTAATTTAGTTTGCATATATCTTTACAACAACAAAGTAGATTGCATAATACCTTGAAATGTTTCTATCTACCATCTTCACAATCTTCCTCTATCGGCATAGGTTTTTTGAGCAAGCGAGGATGCAACTTTATAACCGCATTAAGAGATTCATTGAAGCTCCTACAAATAGTTACCCCGCTTCTATGGTAATAATTAGCAATAAATTTATTTTTCTTCGCATGAGCAAGTGTGTAAAGGAAAGAATCCACTTTTTCCTCTTGGGATATATTGTTACTTTCATTCAAACCTCCCACATCCCTAACCATTTCACATAAGGCAAAGTAGGTTCTCATATTCATGCGAAGCTCATTTTTACAAGCAATGTCATTTTCATAAATCAACTTGTTTAAGTTTTCTAATCGTTGTGGTCTCTTATCTCTTTGTGTATTTGTTATTCTATTGATTCTACTTGCGTAACTAATTCTTCTCATAAATAAATACATCATAATGATCACATTAATAATAGTCATTATAGTTTGGATCATTTCCATTTTTCTAGCCCTCCTTCTCCTCATCATTTTCAATCTAAAAGTATCCATATATGTGGAAAAAGGGAAAGAATCACTACAAATGTCACAAGCAATTGGCTTCAATCCAAATAAGTGTACCACCAAGAAGCACATTACAAGAATAAATATGCACAAACCATACGAAACACAATAGATATTTATGGCATATAAACCAATGTGATCCAAGAAAAAGATAAGACAGAGGGGATTCTACTAATTGTAAACTATATTTCCATCGCCCATCAATCTATAGATAATCCAAAAATATCACCTCTCACTCAAGAAAATCTAACAAAATAGATCACAGAACAAAAATAGTAAGAGAAACTGTTAAATGAGAAAATAGTAAATTAAGAACTTTAAATCATAGGAGCAACATGAGTAGATCATAGGAGAAGTGATTCCTATTGACTGCTGTACAGGGGACGAGCATACATGTATATGTCACTTGGGCATTTTTTTATGATGCAGGGATCACGTGAATTTGTATTTTTGAGAGGGAAGAGATATGTAAATCCTCTTCCCAATTCTGTAACCAATGGAATTGAACTCATTCTGATCATTTTTTGGATTTAAGATCTATGTATTAATATTCCATTTTAGTCCCAGAGCATAAATTTGTAGACAAATATTCACTTTTTTTGTCTTTTTACTTCTATCACCACTTATTTGTGGGAATGGTTGCAGATAGTTTGATTGCAATCAAATTGTAGACCCTTGTTATCAGCTTGCTTTTACAATACAAAGCCTTGCACCGATCCTTACGAAAGAACCAAAAATCTCGAGTTCAAATTCTCCTAATGCTACCCAAACAGTTACGATTATTATATAGCCACAATCTGATCTGTACATAATAAGTCACATTTAAAGTTCCTAATTTGCAGGAAACATGAGTAGATCATAGGAGCAGACAAGGAAATGCGGGACAGTGCAACCACTAAACAAACCTCACTTATGACTTCATCTACTAACTGCTTAGCAGCCTCAATCTGTTCACTAGTTCCATCAATTTGTACAGTCCTCTCTCTGGTTGTAAAAATATAAAATTGTTAAAAATCGTCTCCATTTGAATATAAATCCAAGATTTAGGAGGAAAGTTTCTCTAGACGAGAATTCAATTAACACCTCCATCTTCCAAGCTTAACCCACCATTAATATTATTTTACATGAAGCAATTCAAAATACTCAAAACTCATGGACAAAAGAAATTCCCAAATTACTCTAAACCACTGCTGCAACACCAATGAAACTCAAGAAACCTGATGGAAATATACACATGAAAGCCCACTGCTCCAACACCAAAGAAACCCAAGAAACCAGAAAGGAATGGGTGAGAGACAGCTTACCAAATTAGGGCAAAATTCTTCGACTGTTTCTTCTAGACGACGACGGCGACGCGGCGTGCAGTGACCACAAATTTTTGCTCTGGATTTGCTTTAGCGAATTTTGCCGTTTTGCCGCTGAGAAGTATGAGCAAGGAAAATTTGATGAAAAATAAAATGTGAAGAGAGAGGATCGAGCTAGAAAAATAAAGTGATGAGATTTAAAAGTCCCCAAATGTATGGGAATGAGAAAGTGTTATTTGTGGGTCGGAGAGTGGATACGATTAATCATACATATATGTGTTTTTGTTCTCCAAATACGAGGAATGTTCCTTTAAAATGATTTCTGATTTTATTCCTCCATTACAATCAAACGGGACTTAGCATTATATAGCCACATGTCTAAACGTCTTATCTCTTCCAGCCACTTAAATAAAATAATAATAATAATAAATATATTAATTTAGTGAAGGTCAACTACCTCTCACCGGAAATTTAACTTTTTTCTGACACCGAATAGTAAAAATTGAATTCAGTTATTAAATTTCATTTTGAATTTGTAGAGCACAATGAAGGTGATTAGTTTATGATATTGTAAATGTTGAATATTTGTTCTGAATTTTGCTTGAATTTGATAGCTATATTCTTGGTTTATCTCTTAACCACATGAGAACTAATATTTTTAGTTAATCGAATATATACGGTAATACATGCATTATACAATTAGATAGGCGGTTACAAAACTTGTGCATGCGTCCAATGGCGGAACAAGAGGGGGTCGGGAGGGTCGACCGACCCCCCGACCGACGGAACTTCGACTAAATAGTGCATGGAATTTGTATTGCTTATGGATAATTTTAGTGAAAAATATAAGTAACTATTAGTTCGTAGCAGTAGTTGGTCTAACGACTTTATCTTTTTTAAGAGAGGCCTCATGCTTCAAAACTCAATGCACTCATACAATTTTTATTTTTAGACTTTTTAAATTATTTCTTTTCTAGTTTCTTTGGGTTTTATTACAAATATAATTAATTCAATATACATGTATAATTCTCTCACATGTTATAAAAAATTCTCTCTCTTTTTCTACTAGTTATATAAGTATATTTCTCATAACAAATACAAGAAATCTTTCATATCGTATTTGTGTTCGAACCATTTAAAACTATATTTAGCAACTCTCGATTTTTTCTCTGCCTTCGGCCACCGTTGTTCTTCTATTTCAACCCCCAATTTCATAGCTCTAGTACCGCCACTGCATGCGTCTATCCACGAGCGCCTATAGATTACTGTTTTCGACTAGCCAATTATTTCATTTGCTAACTTTTTTCTGACACCCAATAGTAAAAATTGAATTCAATTAGGAAATTACCTTTTGAATTTGTAGAATACAAAGAAGGTGATTAGTTTATGATATCGTAAATGTTGAATATTTGTTCGGATTTTTCTTGACTTTTGTATATATATTCTTCTTAACCACATGGTAACTATATTCTTGGTTAATTGATTAAAATAGGGGGTTACAAAACTTGTGCATGCGCCTATCCACAAGCACCTAGACGATTACTATTTTTGACTAGCTATTATTTCATTTGCTAATCGATTTGTAAAAATAGAAGGAAGATGATTTGTGAGACACACAATATCATTCAGATCTCAGAAAAATTATCGAAGAACTTTGAATTTTTTTTTTTTAACATCGCTATAATATAGATAAGAAAATGAGTCAACAAATTATCTTATTTCTCAAATTTAATATCTAGAAATGAGTCTATTTTATGCATTATTTGTAGGAGAGTGGTCAACATTTTTATCAGATTAATTATGATGAAATGTAATATGTGTTCATCTAGGTAATTTTTTTTAAGTGAGGCTGGCATGTAGCAGTCCACGGACGCCGCGCTAGCAATTTTTTTTATAGGCCATATATATATAAATATATATACGTATAGCGTTATGTTCCCATGAGAACATAGGCTATATAACGCTATAGTGAGAAGTAGGAACAAGCAATAGTCGTTGGATCGATCCAATTGGGTCGATCCAACGATTATAGATCATTTTCCCCTCCAAAAGATCCAAATTCGCGACAATACACTTTTCTTTGCAAAACTGATACACTAAAGGACAAATCTGACATTGTACATCATTTTCGATTCAAAAAGGGGGGAAAGAAGCAAATTCAATTCATTTCCACCTTTTCGAAACCCATCAACTCCACCTAGCGATTTGAACGATTAGCTTCACCAACACCATCTCCACTACCTCCACTTCTTCCATAACCTCCATAGCCACTTCCTCCTTAAAGCTGGTGACACGAAAGGCGCAGGCGACACCCCAGAGGCGCGGTGAGACGAACACAAAAAGCTTTTCTCGGACAGGGCGATATACGGCGGCTTGAAATTGTTGACGGCGGCGCCGCCACCATTATAGAGCGGCGAGAACGAACATGACCGATAGCGGTGGAGGTTGGAAAAACCTAAACCTTTTCTCCTAATTTGTGTAGATTTTATCCCTAATTGAATGTGTAGTTTGTTGGGTTTGAAAATATAGAACCCTAATATAGAACATTTTCTTCAATTTTTTATAGATTTTTCCCTCTTCATACACTTTACTGGTTTTTGTGTATTCACTTTGGGATTCAATTTCGAGATAGAATTCCAATTCACTTTCTGTGTAAACACAATACACTTTTAGTTCTTTTCAATACACTCAGGACTGCAATTATGGATTAACCGTTGGGCATGGTGTTGGATCGTATGAATCGATCGGGATTTCCTTATGCATCTTCTAGTATCTCGGCTTTCGATTTGGTACAGCTTTGACTTAATTTTCGTTGTAATACACTCTTAGATTACTTGAGTAAATTTTAATTTATTTGGCCATGGTATTGGTAATACACCCGTCGCTGATTTGTAGTACACTTTTTAGTTAGATGGTGATACACTTAATAGTTATTTTATAATACACTTGCTGAGCTTCGTTCAAGACACTTTGCTTGATGTTGTGGTTATAGTACATTTTATAATAGTTGAATAATTTTTGGGATCGGGCATCGAAGGGGAAGGTTGTTGCTCAAACATCTAGTCCTAGTTCCCAAGAGGTTACGAAGCAAAGGTAGCTTATGGAGGGCTCATGCCTTCTCCGTATATGAATGTAGAAAGTTTGTCTCCTAAGCTGGGAGTGAATGTTCCCGTCTTCGAATTATCATGTTTTTGTTTAGGAAGTGTTTGTCTTTGAACAATGTTTTGTAATAAGGAGAAGAAGCTTCACAACTTAGACCGGGTTGCCAGAAATCCCATACTGACCACCCTGAGTGATTCCTATCTCTGAAGAGTTCAGGACTGCAAGTCCGCAAAGAAACTCGGGGACGCTTTGGCCGCTTACCGAAGCCTGGGACTCAAGATCAAAGCGAACAAATCGAGGCGCCGGAACTTCGTAAGCCGGAGAGACCGCCTCTCACGCCCGGTGACACGATTGAAGATCTTAACGTTAGATTTACGGATATGATGAATACCATCAACGGGCTGGGAAAGGTATTCTCTAACCGAGAAATGAATCTCAAGATATTGAGAGCACTGCTAGACGGACATTGGGCTCCATTTGCTACTTTACTGAGACATTCTGACTTAGATATTATTTCTCCTGACCATATCTTTTCAGAATTAAAAGCTGAGGAGTTCGAGTTCGGCCTACCCCAAAGGAAGCAGCGAGCTGAAGCTGACACTCAAATCGACCATGCTTTCAAAGCATCGCAAGACAACGATTCCAGCGTCTAACTAAGAAATACGCAATCCTTACTATGAAGTATCAGAAGGAGAATAAGAGGCGCAGAAAACTCTCTAGAGTCGTCAGAGACTCCAAGGGTAAGTCTGAATATACACCCAAGCGCACTCCTGAACCGCATACTTCTGATTACAGGAAACAGGGAGGACTCACCGCCCCGAAAGACAAAAGAGAGCAAAGAAGATAGAGTCACCACCACTACAACCGCAAGAAGCCGTGACACTATCAATATGGACCGTCCCGAGCTCATCACTCGAGAGAGCAAAGCACGCAAAGCTCGAAGGGAGAATTTCATCGAGAAGCGCCAAGCATATATTGCCGTGAAATCTCGGGATGACTCGGATGAAGTCGATTCCTTCATGGATTCATCGATGATGAAGCGACATTCTCGGCCATAGAGCTTGAAGAAGATGCCGGAAAAGTGTCTTATGACAAGAGAAGAGGATGAGGTAAACTATCACGCCTCCATTTAATTCCTCTTCACACCGCAGCATACGACACTATTTCAAAAAGTGCACGAGAATTTGGACGCCTCACCGCCTACGAAGAACTATTGGGACGAGCAAATCTCGGATGAGCCTACAGCTCAAGCAAGACTCTTCAGAGTTGGATACCCCGAAAGTGGATAATCGTAGACTTTCTCAGAGAGTAAGGTTGCTACCGAGTCGAAGGACTTCGTTGAGACTCAAGGAGGAAATTAACTCCGATGACCAAGTCTCAAAGATCAAGAAGATCGGATCTCGCATCGACTCAGCCACTTGACTCGAAGGATACCGACCGAAGCCCACCAAGCAAGAGTTGTCGGACTTCCGCACCGAGCATGAAACGCTTAAGAAGAGTGACGATGTGTTGGGAGATGATTCAGCCTTTCTCACAATTAGTTGAAACTTAACTCAGCAGAGTCTCCGTGCTCCGAATATTTACCAAGATTTGAAGATCCCAAAACCCTATCTCTGACGGGATGAACCATTCAATTGTAACCTATTTTGTTTTGTCTCCGAGGTTTCGTACTCAGCAGAGACTCCGCATCCGGTTCAGCGCCAAATGGATTACCCGCCTCAGTATTGTAGTAGAAGACTCGGAATACCGGACTCACAGAGTAGTATACTCGAAAAGAGTCATTGGAACTAAACTCGCAGGAGTAGTTCACCGAACTCGCAGCTGATCTTCGCAGAGTCGACTCGCAGGGAGCATGCTACCGAATAAAAGATCGATTCAAGAACGGCCGGACGCCTTTCCGACCGTGAGATTCTCTAAAAGTTAAATCAAGCAGAGTCAATACGAGGAAGAGAGAAGTAAGCTTCGCATCTCCTTGAAATCTATTCTATCTCACCTACTTTTCTCGAACCTCGACCAACGACAAGCCGCCACCCGTCCTATATCCGCCGCATCTCCTTGAAATCTATTCGGCCTAAATCTCGAAAACACCGTTTTTATGCTATTTGATTTAAAGTCGGGCTTTATGCAAGTGAACAATTAAGCAGAGCGATAATAAATCAACACAGTAGTTTTTAAAGTGGTTCGTATGCACAGGATCCTACGCTCCACCGTCCCCGAAAGATCGGGAGGCTATTTATTATACCGAGTTAGTCTCAGCCAGCCTTGTACACACGACAAACCGCGGCTTGGGGATTATATCGAGCAAGTCCTAGCCATTACACCTGTTATCAAACTAAAGTGTTTGACAAACTCTCCAACTATGAAGGAGTCCTTTTACAATAAGGAACAAGTTCAAATATGAACTCCTTCGTCTAAGCTATGGATATTATAATAAGATCGCCTTAGATTAGAGAAGCGGGAACGAGATAGAACTCTGGAGAGAAGAACTATAAGAATATATCTATGAAAGATTAAGTTTTTCTCTCGGGATACGGCTTCGAATCTTCTAGAGTGTTTGTTCGGTTGAGCTCGGTTCCTTGGATGTGTCCATCATCGTCATGATCGACCTCCCATCCTTTTTCTTCTCACTTTTCTCGCGTGAAGACCCTTCTCTATTTATAGAGGTGACCTAGGCATATGTCCGTTGGAAAGGACGATGCCACGTGTCACTCTACGGGGTAACAAACGACTTTATTTGAATTCCGTGAGAGTCCACTATCTTTAATGAAAGTGGTTGACTTGCGCCTTTATGTCTGAGACTCCCTGCCACCGGCCGTCGCTTGTCATTGGTCGAGGTACGTAGAGTGGTTGAGACCTATTCGTACTTCAAGGTGATACCGAAGCCGACTTCTCGTACAATGTACGACCCTCGACAACTCTACCGAATTGTTCTTCCTGAAGGCCATGGCCGGCTAAAGTAACCGACCGACCGTTGCCGAAGTTTGATCTTGATTCAAGAGATAACTTCGCCGAGTCCGCTCTTCGATTCAAAGAGATAACTTCGCCGAGTCTACTTTTACCGAAGATCAACTCCGAGTACAAAGCTAACTACTCCCGCCGAGTTCGGCTCGACCGACTTCTTTCAGCATACTACTCCCGCCGAGTCCAAGATTTACCGAGCCTTCTACCGAATGCACACTGCTGAACTTTAGCTAGTCTACCGAGTTCCTAACACCGTGAACTCGCTTAAGCTATAACAATATCGAAAGCTCATCATCCAAACCTAGGTTTTGGGATCTTCAAATCTATCATAGTGAACCTAATTCCCAACAAAGCTACAAGTCAACAACTTTCCGTAAATGGAGGAAAAGGACACCGCAACCATACTTTGAAAGAGCCGTTAGCTACCCAAAAGCAAGAGACAAAGGATCGTCATCTCCAAATGTATCTATCCTAATCTCTCGCTCTATAAATAGAGGGATAAAATCAAATCGAAGCTCACCTAGAAATCGAAGAACACACAGAAAGCATTAAAAGAGCAACCCATAAACTCCCTAAGTCTTTCGCAAGTAGTTCAAGAAACAATCTCCTAAAAAAAGACTACATATCTCGCTTCATAGGGAACCAAGCTCGAATCGAATCATACAACCTCTAGTATCCAAGTGACCGAACACGAACCCAAAGTTAATACTTAGCCGTTCGTCGCTCTAGAAGACACTTTCTCATTCCCTATCCCTCTAACCTAAGCTCACTGCTCATATGTATAGCTTAGACGAAGGAGTTCATAGTCGAACCGATCCTTATTGTAAAGGACTCCTTCATTGTTGGAGAGTTTTTCAAACACTTAGTTTGATACACCGTAAACCGAGACTTGCCGCATAAATCCCAACACCGCGTTGCTTGTCTAGACAGACAAACCGACCGAGACTATCTCGCATAATACATAGCTTCCTCGATATTTCCGGGGCAAAGGACGTAGGATTGTCTGATCCGAACCACTTTAAAAATCGCATGTGTTATGCTGTTCTTTATTTACCGTCAGTATTGATTTACTATGCATACTGAAAATATCTTTTAAAATCATTCAACCGAGTTTCTACAAGCTTAATCGATCGCACTAATCTACCAAACCGCTTTTGATAAAAACATTTTCCCTAACTCAACCGAATTTGGGCCTACACATTTCCGCACTATCGAACTCTATCCGAACGGTACTCGACTCGACTCTGGCGCCACCAGCGTGCCTCAATAAAGTCAGCCACTCGCCACGCGATTCGTAACAACTTATTTGGTCCGCCGAACTTGTTCAAGACGGCACTTTCCCCCCGAAAAAGGATTGTTCGCGTTTTAAGTTGAGAAATCGGCTTTCATGTGTATTCACCCCCCCTCTACACTCCGAACGTTACCCTGACCAACAATTGGTATCGAAAGCAGGAGTTCTCTAAGACTCTTGTTATTCCCAAACCGGTCTACATGAACGGATCCGAAAAACGATTTCACCGCATATCATTCTTCATTCATATCATTATTTACTATATCTCGATATGTCGTAGAATCGAATGGTACCCATGTACTGCAGAGAGAGAACTATGGTGTATGGCGGGTCGAATGGAGGCACATCCGACCTCCCTCCACGACAAAGATGATAGAAGTTCTGTGAGGACTGACCTATCGTTCCAATGGTAGATAGCGTCGTAGCTCGTGACCCAACACAAGGAGGAGGAATGGTGACCGGAAGAAGATACCCAAAGACATGTCTCTTCACCCCCGAGGAGAAGAAGCTTCACAACTTAGACCGCGTCGCCGTAAAACGCCATACCGACCACTCGAGCGATTCTTATCTCTAAGAGTTCAGGACTGCAAGTCCGCGAAAGAACTCGGGGATGCTCTAGCGCCACTCGAGTCGGGGACTCGTAAGATCAAAGCGAACAAACTCGCGCTAGAACTCGTAAGCCGGAGAGATTGTCTCTCATGCCCGGTGACTCCATTGAAGATCTCAACGCCGATGAACTCTATCAACGGGCCGGGAAAGACATTCTCCAACCGAGAGATGAATCTCAAAATTTTGAGGGCACCGCAAGACGTTCACCGGACTCCCTTCGCTACTTTATTGCGTCATTCTGATTTAGATATTGTTACTCATGACCATATCTTTTCAGAACTTAAAGCTGAGGAGTTTGAGTTTGGCTTACCTCAAAGGAAGCAGCGAGCTGAAGATGACACCCAAGTCGACCATGCCTTTAAAGCATCATTCAGCACAACAGCTCCGGCGTCTAGCAAGGCTGAACCTTCACTCAACGACATACAAGAAGGAAACTTAGCCAAGAAGTACGCGCTGCTTGCCGTGAAGTATCAGAAGGAGAAGGAGAGGCGCAGAAAGCTCTCGAGAGTTATCAGAGACTCTAAGGGTAAGACTGAATATACACCCAAGCGCACTCCTGACTTACATACTTCCTAATGCGTGAAAACAGAAGACTCACCCTACCCAAAAGACAAATAAAGCAAGGAAGAAAGAGTCACAACCTGCTATAACTGCAAGAAGCTAGGATACTATTAGTATGACTGTCCTGAGCTCAGTACTGCTGAAAGAGCAGCACGCAAAGCACGATGGGAGAACATAGAGCTTGAAGCTGAAGAAGACGCTGAAAAGTGTCTCATGGCAGGAGAAGAGGATGAGGTAAACTCTCATGCACCATTTAATTTCTCTTCACACCGCACACATGACACCGCTTTCAAAAAGTGCATGAGAATCTGGACGCTGCGATGCATACGAAGGAATTAGTCGACGAGCGTATCCGCATGAGTCTCGCAGCTCCATAAGACTCTTCGTGAGTTGGATACCCCGAAAGTGGAGAATCGTAGACTTTCTCAGAGAGTCGTCTGCTAATGAGTCGAAGGGACTTGTGTTGAGACTCGTGGAGGAGATAAACTCTCTCGATGGACAAGTCTCAAGATCAAGAAGATCAGATCTCGCATCGACCAATGACATAGACTCGTGAAAGATACCGAACCGAGTCTACCAAGCAAGAATTGTCGTGACTTGAGACCGAGCATAAATTGCCGAAGAAAAGCGATGATGTCTCGGAGTAACCCGATGACAGAGCGGTACATGGGCGTCCGAAAAGAAGCTTGAAGCTATGCTACCAAGCAACAAGCCCAAGCATTGTAAGGGAGGGACTTGGGATTCACCCATGGAGCCTCCTCTTCCGCCCGTACGCTCAAAAATCGGCTAGCCGATAGTGGTTGTTCAAGGGGAGACCATCAATGCAGTAGATACTCGAACCCCTAGCCAAGAACAAACAAGATGAAGGCACCTCATCCCAGCTTATCAAGCACTCGACAAGAAGATCAGCACCGTATCACCCCAATTCAGCGGGAAGGGGGAACCAAAAGCAAAATGGACTGATCTCGTATGGACTCCACACCGACTCATCCAAATTTCGCACGTGGGTCATATTACTAAGATCCTATAGTCGTGGAGAGGATCCAAAAGTCGAAGAAGAAGAAGAAATTGCATACAGTATGCAAAGGTCACAGCCCATCTACTCAAAGATCGGACTCCTGAACCTCGAAAAGCCTCGGGTCAAGATCGACTCGGCCCAAAGGGTCAAATATGTTGACAAAAGTGGGAAGAAACTCGGTCCGAGACCACTCAGGTGGTCGTAAGACAAATCTGGGTTTCCAAAACTAACATCTAAGGACCCAAAATCAAAAATAAAGGGTACCCGAATATAATTGTCTTGCAAAAAGTGTGAAGACCCTCGTATGGGACAGCTGGATGCTCAAGACACATGACATACCAAAAGGACCTACCGAAGAATTATACTACTAAAGAAGGGCCCCGAATCGAGTTTGGAGACAACGCGAAAGGCTATACCGTGAGGCTATGGAGCACTTAGCATCGAACCAGCAACATGGGCCCCAAGAGTATCATATGTTGATGGACTTCAAGATAATCTTCTCTCTCGTTAGTCAATTTTGTGATAACTCGAATAGAGTGATTTTTGACGCCGGTTTCTGTGATGTCATTGATAAATCTACACAGGAAAATAAGTTGTTGTCGTGTTTGCGCAAAAAAAGAATATATATGTAGTGACCGATCGAACTCAACTGAACCTGAAGCTTGTTTGGTGTGCGAAGAACGATAATGGAACTGGACGGCTCCGCACGTAAGACTACCTATCTCAACTTCAAGACGCTCAACAAATTAGCTAGAAACACTCTAGCAAGAGGACTCGTTGAATGAAGTATTCAAAGAAAGACACTCAAAGACAGAAGCATGCCCGAAGGGAAAGCAAACAAGGAATCAAAATCCGCCCGTTCCATCTCCTTCCACCGATGGAATCCTTCACCGCTACATACGGGATTTGTTCGGTCCGCTCTCCCAAGTGACGATCGTAGGTAATAAGTATGCATTTGTGGTCATTGATGACTACTCGCGCTACACATGGGTCATATTTATTGCCAACAAGTCTCGACGTCAAAACAGAGTTACCAAGGCTTCAAAAGGCTCAAAAGCTGCGAGAAGAACACCAAGATCATCAAGATATCGTTCGCATAAATGGAACTCGAGTTCCCGAATTTCATGGTAGAGGAGTTCTGCAAAACAAAAGGCATAGAGCATGAGACGCTCGCTGCGCGCACGCCCTCAACAAATGGGGTTGCCGAGAGAAAGAATCGAACACTCAAAGAAGTAGCAAGAACCCCCGCTCGCTGCACTCGTGGACTCCCAACCAAATTCTGGGCGTGAAGCTACCGATACCGCATGTTATACTCAAAATAGATCTATACCGACAAAGTAGCATAAGAAGACACCATATGAATTATGGAACGACAGGAAGCCTTCTTTATCTTATTTCCATATTTTTGGGTGTCTATGCTTTATCCACAATAATGGGAAAGATCACCGAAGACTTTGATAGCAAGTCGACCAGTGGAGTCTTCTTAGATACTCCCGGTCAGGCAAAGCCTTCAGAGTCTTTAACTATCTGACCTTTTGCGTGGAGGAAAGCCCTCATGTTGTTTTTAATGAAGTTTGCTACCAAGACAGAGCGTAAACTCTAAACCTAAATCTCGAGGACACTCGGGAAGCGCCCATGGGATCTCGAGCTAAAAACAAAGTTGAAAAGATCCAGCCTATGTTGGGATGATGATTCGGATGAAGAAACCGAAGACAAGTCTACCGAATCTCGCCCAACAATGTAAGAGCCGAACAGTATCGACTCTACCGAACGTAGTCAATCCTGTGTAACTCGGGTCGATGAAGAAACCCAAGTGGTAACCGAGACTCTCTCGTGAGGATAATAATTCGTGGGGAACTAATGATTTTCCCCGAGCTCAATGCCCCCCGAACCTCGTGACCCGCAGATCACACTCTTGTAATCGAATTGCTTCAATCTCGTAATAGTACAACCGAAATGCCTAACTCACCCACTCATCTCGTGTCTGAACAAATTTCGCATGAAGAGTTGAAACATCGTAGATCGCGGCCGGACGCCGTACTTCGATTTAATTATCGGAGATCCTTCAAGAAGCGTAAAGACAAGATCCGGATTCTGCGGGGAGAAAGTGCCTTATATTCCCCGCTTCTTGTCTATTGAAGAACCTCGCCCGCTTGAGGATGCATTTAAGGACGCCGATTGGATCATAGCCATGCGTGAGGAGTCGAATCGGCTCACGAAACGAAGCCTGGGAGCTTGTCGACGCACCCCGCGCATCAACATGTGACTGTAACCCAATGGGTCTTCAAGAACAAGCAAGATGAAAATAACGCCATAGTAAAGGAACAAAGCAAGGCTCGTGGCAAAAGGCGTACACGTTAAGCCGGGGGGATAGATTTGGAGGCAAAAACGCGTTTGCTCCAGCCGCAAGATCGAGGCAATCGCACTCATTCCTAGCCTACGCAAATACATCGAGATTCAAGTGTCTATCAAATGGATGTGAAGTCTGCGTTCCCGAACGGCGCACTCGAAAAGAAGAAGTCTATGTAGAATGTACCCTCCCGTCTCTTAGCGGTGGGACACAGGTTTATGTACTTGTAAAGCGCTCTCAGATGTGGCTTTAAAACAAGCACCCAAGGCTTCGGGTACGATACTCCGTTCCTGAGTTTCTTCTTCGTAAAGGTTTTCTAAGGGCACAAAAGAGACAGCCACATTATTCAAGATTCGACCGGAAGACGACATTTTACTTGGTGCATTCTACGTAGACGACATTATCTTCTTGCTCAAAGAACATCATCACGTGCACGCCAGCTTGAGAAAATGATGAAGGATAAGTTCAAGATGTCAATGATGGGAGAGATGAACTATTTCCTTGGATTTCAAGTCGACAACCCGAGAAGGGAACGTTCATCAATCAAGGCAAATACACTCGAGACCTCTTCAAGAAATTCGCCGCACATCCGCAAACCAATCAAGATCCCGACTGAACACGAACATGAGAATTGATCTTGATAAAGAGGGAGTATCGTGAGACCAAACTAAATTTCGTGCTATTATCGGTTTCCATTATTATATCTAATGAACTACCCGTCCCGACATAACTTATGTCAGAGGCGTCTCGCGCCGATTGTCAGGCGATCCGGCGTAGTCACACTGGACTCCGCAAAGAAGATTCTCCGCTATCTCGCAGGAACACCCGATACGGGTTTATGGTATCCAAACCCTGATGATAATATTGAACTAACCAAGCGGTTATTCTCGATGCCGACTACGCAGATGTAGAATCGACCTGGGAAAAGTCAACTTCGGAACTCGTCGCCCCCGCGCAAGTTGATCTCACGGTTCTCAAAGAAACATCACTCGCAGCGACGTCAACTGACGGAGCTCGAATATATGGGTTATTCTGTAGTTGCTACGCCTAAATCCTTTTCGTCAGCGGGTCTGCCAAGAATACGCTGACTACGGATCATTCGTAATGAAGTGCCGATCTTCTCGGCGATAGTACACATGCAAGGGCAATCGCAATCACTCGTAATCTCGGATTTCACACGGTAGATGCGAGCACGTGGACATCGACACCACTTCATTCGCGATCATGTAGAAAAAGAAGGATATCAAGATGGAAAAGATTCATACCGACCATCAAAGGGTCGATATACCGACCTTAAGCCTCTAACCGAAGCCGCATTCCGCAGAACTTTCAAAAGCAAGCTGGGTCCGTCCGACCCCACCGGACTCCCCCCACCCAAGAAACGGATTCAGGAGAGGAGCATTCAAGAAGAGGGAATGTTCACTCAAGACATCCGAGTAAATCTCAAGATGGAGAGACTCAAAGAACCATCTACACGAGGTATCAGCCGACTCCACGATGTTCAGATGGCTGTGTCAGTGATCTCTACTCGAGGAGCTGGCCATGAACGGCTTCTACGCATTTATGACTCATTCGCCTTAGTATTCAAAGCCTTAGAAATGCTATATTTAACATTAACCGCTTACATTTAATACACTAACATTCTATGTAAAAGCATGTTTAATCTCCTAACGCATGAAATGCATGTCGTATCAAGTTATTTCCTTTCGCTATATACAATCAGGATTGGGAAGTCAGGCCGCTAATACGACTCACCGCTTATTTTATAAAATCTAATCCTCGTCGTCCATCTCAAAAGCATGTTCAAACCGAACCGTAGATAATTAACTATTTATCTTCCTTAAGATATATATATATACGTTCAAATGTTTGAAACCGCCATTTCTACTCTGCAAATATAATTTGAACCCTAGATTTTCCGAGACTATCCCTACTCCTTTACAAAACTTATCTTTCAAAACTACTCTTAAAATTCTTTGGTAAATTTCAATGATCATTCAATATCTTATACGTTTAGATTTTTATTTTTTATTTAGATACCGATCTACTATGTTTGCAAATTGCTAGTATCATGACAGAAATATCGTGTATGCTCCTCGCCGATATGCAAGAGATCCTCGAGAAGGATCGGGCCCTGGGTACTAACCAAGAATGGAGTTCGACGCTTGCGACCTTAATTACATGGAAGAAATCTTCTACGCCTTCGAGAAACCGGGCTTGAAGGTTTCCTCCGATGAGGGAAGCCATCGTTCTTCCTTCCGCGCCGAGATAGCCGAGCTCTATCTCGACCCCGAATCGCAGAGGGAGACATTCGGCCCCGCCGCCGCTCACTCAAGAGCGTGACCCCTCTCGCACCGATATTGAAGTCAAGCGTATATCTATCCGAGAAGCACTCCAGAAGCTTCAACCTACCCAATGAAGGATTCACCACGTGAGCATACAAAGACGATTTAATGGATGTAATACCCGACCGAGTTCCCCCTCGGAAGCCGACAACCTTTGAGCCGCATTTCCAAAGAATGCCATGCTCCCACAATACGTAGCCTTGGCCTACGCGCGACTACGCCTAGCTAACGAGTCGCCGACTCCTTCGATCAAGTGTCAAGGCCAAAGATCCACCTAATGATGGCCATACACGATAGAGTTGTAATTAACTGTGGGTAATTCTTCCTCAAAGAATCTGAGCCATCGACTAAGTTCGACAAGATATCCAAAGCGGCCGAAGGCCAAAGGAAAGCTTCAGATGGACTGGAGCTATCCGTAATGATCGAAGATTCCCGGAATGGACAACATTACCTTCTTGATAAGCAATACTTCAACGTAAGAAGGTCCGTTTCTCGAACAAAAAGGAAGCTGCCTCTTCGAATGATCGGATCGAGCTCCGCCGATCCTGGGTCCGGACTCAAAAGACCCCTACACCAACCAAGAAGAGGTCCCTCCTAAGTCTACTCCTAAAACACCGACCAAGAGGTCAAGAAAGTCAGCGAGGTCGTGCTGAGGCAGAGCCTGCGAAGGCGTCACGAGCCTCCCTACAGGTGAGGATGAACCTGAGCCATTCGAGAAGACACCTATCAGGGAGAAGACAGCCTTCACCGAGCGTGGTGAAACAACGACCAAGCGGGGTCCAAGTCGAATCCGTACAAACTCTGGACACACTCGATGTTCCACCACTCACAAAGATACCATCTACGAGAAGCAAACTGCCTCCACCGAAGTAGAAGACTTGGAGACACCTTAGAATCCGAATGAATCGGGACGGGAGGCTTCAATGCTTAAATCATGAGCCTCCCGAGAGATAGCTGAATGGGATCCCGAGATAGCCACCCACAACGACTTGGTCTTATTAGGCAAGGCAAGCTGGGCTCCACATGCCGATCCGATCCCGGAGCGGCACAACCTAAAGCGCCTCATTATTCACCACTCCGCGAACAGCCATGAGGAGGAGCCGATAATCGAGGGAAGACTGCCACTCGCGAGCCATCCGATCTCGGCACTTTGACGAACCAAGGGCTGCAATGCTCGCTATGCCGAACGACGTACAACCGCCCCTTAAGACGCACTTGACGGGTCCGACCCCGACGGCCGGACCCACCCCATGATTCGTGCCCCCGAGAATCCCCATGAGGGATCTCAATGAGACAAGGATGCTCCAACATCCACCGCTGAATCAGCATCCCTTTCCAGG
>CM054818.1:8040955-8070557 GCA_028984105.1 Lavandula angustifolia | reverse complement strand
CTTTCCTTTCAACAATCCAAAGCATCTTTCTATTACATTCCTTGCTTTAGAATGCTTCATATTGAAGAATTCATCCGCACTGGCTGGTTGTCGATCACCGCATTCCTTCAGGTAATACCAATGTCCTCTAAAAGGAGCAAGAAATCCATTGCAATTTGTGCCTCCAGTATCCACTAAGTAATAATTTCATACATAATAACAATATCTCTCTTTTACTAATTAAATGTTGAAAGGCAAGAAATTGTGGTTACCTTGAGGTACTTTTAACCCATTAGATGATTAATTGCATGTCGAAGAACACGTCCATCATGTGCAGATCCTTCCCAACCAGGCATGATAAGTATGAATTCCATATTTGGTGTGCAAACACCCAACACATTCATTGATATATTGTCTTTCCTCGTCTGATACCTCCCTCTATCTTCATTGCGAACGTGACAATTAATCAACGTGTCATCCAATGCACATAGGCAATTCTATATCAAAAATAGTTAATTTAGTTTGCATATATCTTTACAACAACAAAGTAGATTGCATAATACCTTGAAATGTTTCTATCTACCATCTTCACAATCTTCCTCTATCGGCATAGGTTTTTTGAGCAAGGGAGGATGCAACTTTATAACCGCATTAAGAGATTCATTGAAGCTCCTACAAATAGTTACCCTACTTCTATTGTAATAATTAGCAATAGATTTATTTTTCTTCGCATGAGCAAGTGTGTAAAGGAAAGAATCCACTTTTTCCTCTTGGGACATATTGTTACTTTCATTCAAACCTCCCACATCCCTAACCATTTCACATAAGGCAAAATAGGTTCTCATATTTATGCGAAGCTCATTTTTACAAGCAATGTCATTTTCATAAATCAACTCGTTTAAGTTTTCTAATCGTTGTGGTTTCTTATCTCTTTGTGTATTTGTTATTCTATTGATTCTACTTGCGTAACTAATTCTTCTCATAAATAAATACATCATAATGATCACATTAATAATAGTCATTATAGTTTGGATCATTTCCATTTTTCTAGCCCTCCTTCTCCTCATCATTTTCAATCTAAAAGTATCCATATATGTGGAAAAAGGGAAAGAATCACTACAAATGTCACAAGCAATAGGCTTCAATCCAAATAAGTGTACCACCAAGAAGCACATTACAAGAATGAATATGCACAAACCATACGAAACACAATAGATATTTATGGCATATAAACCAATGTGATCCAAGAAAAAGATAAGACACAGGGGATTCTACTAATTGTAAACTATATTTCCATCGCCCATCAATCTAAACTATAGATAATCCAAAAATATCACCTCTCACTCAAGAAAATCTAACAAAATAGATCACAGAACAAAAATAGTAAAAGAAACTGTTAAATGAGAAAATAGTAAATTAAGAACTTTAAATCATAGGAGCAACATGAGTAGATCATAGGAGAAGTGATTCCTATTGACTGCTGTACAGGGGACGAGCATACATGTATATGTCACTTGGGCATTTTTTTATGATGCAGGGATCACGTGAATTTGTATTTTTGAGAGGGAAGAGATATGTAAATCCTCTTCCCAATTCTGTAACCAATGGAATTGAACTCATTCTGATCATTTTTTGGATTTAAGATCTATGTATTAATATTCCATTTTAGTCCCAGAGCATAAATTTGTAGACAAATATTCACTTTTTTGTCTTTTTACTTCTATCACCACTTATTTGTGGGAATGGTTGCAGATAGTTTGATTGCAATCAAATTGTAGACCCTTGTTATCAGCTTGCTTTTACAATACAAAGCCTTGCACCGATCCTTACGAAAGAACCAAAAATCTCGAGTTCAAATTCTCCTAATGCTACCCAAACAGTTACGATTATTATATAGCCACAATCTCATCTGTACATAATAAGTCACATTTAAAGTTCCTAATTTGCAGGCAACATGAGTAGATCATAGGAGCAGACAAGGAAATGCGGGACAGTGCAACCACTAAACAAACCTCACTTATGACTTCATCTACTAACTGCTTAGCAGCCTCAATCTGTTCACTAGTTCCATCAATTTGTACAGTCCTCTCTCTGGTTGTAAAAATATAAAATTGTTAAAAATCGTCTCCATTTGAATATAAATCCACGATTTAGGAGGAAAGTTTCTCTAGACGAGAATTCAATTAACACCTCCATCTTCCAAGCTTAACCCACCATTAATATTATTTTACATGAAGCAATTCAAAATACTCAAAACTCATGGAAAAAGAAATTCCCAAAATACTCTAAACCACTGCTGCAACACCAATGAAACTCAAGAAACCAGATGGAAATATACACATGAAAGCCCACTGCTCCAACACCAAAGAAACCCAAGAAACCAGAAAGGAATGGGTGAGAGACAGCTTACCAAATTAGGGCAAAATTCTTCTACTGTTTCTTCTAGACGACGGCGGCGACGCGGCGTGCAGTGACCACAAATTTTTGCTCTGGATTTGCTTTAGCGAATTTTGACGTTTTGCTGCTGAGAAGTATGATCAAGGAAAATTTGATGAAAAATAAAATGTGAAGAGAGAGGATCGAGCTAGAAAAGTAAAGGAATGAGATGTAAAAGTCCCCAAATATATAGGAATGAGAAAGTGTTATTTGGATGGTTGGAGAGGAGTATGAAGAATCATACAGATATATGTGTTTTTATTCTTCAAATACGAGGAATAGAATCATTCCTTTAAAATAATTTTTGATTACATAATTAGCATTATATAGCCACAAGTCTAAACGTCTTATCTCTTCCAGCCACTTAAATAAAATAATAATAATAAAAATATTAATTTAGAGAAGGTCAACGACCTCTCACCGGAAATTTAACTTTTTTCTGACACCGAATAGTAAAAATTGAATTCAGTTAGTAAATTTCATTTTGAATTTGTAGAGCACAATGAAGGTGATTAGTTTATGATATTGTAAATGTTTGTTCGGAATTTTGCTTGAATTTGATATCTATATTCTTGGTTTATCTCTTAACCACATGAGAACTAATATTTTTAGTTAATCGAATATATACGGTAATACATGCACTATACAATTAGATAGGCGGTTACAAAACTTGTGCATGCGTCTATCCACGAGCGCCTATAGATTACTGTTTTCGACTAGCCAATTATTTCATTTGCTAACTTTTTTCTGACACCCAATAGTAAAAATTTAATTCAATTAGGAAATTACCTTTTGAATTTGTAGAATACAAATAAGGTGATTAGTTTATGATATCGTAAATGTTGAATATTTGTTCGGATTTTTCTTGACTTTAATATATATATTCTTCTTAACCACATGGTAACTATATTCTTGGTTAATTGATTAAAATAGGGGGTTACAAAACTCGTGCATGCGCCTATCCACAAGCACCTAGACGATTACTATTTTTGACTAGCTATTATTTCATTTGCTAATCGATTTGTAAAAATAGAAGGAAGATGATTTGTGAGACACACAATATCATTCAGATCTCAGAAAAATTATCGAAGAACTTTGAATTTTTTTTTAACATCGCTATAATATAGATAAGAAAATGAGTCAACATATTATCTTATTTCTCAAATTTAATATCTAGAAATGAGTCTATTTTATGCATTATTTGTAGGAGAGTGGTCAACATTTTTATCAGATTAATTATGATGAAATGTAATATGTGTTCATCTAGGTAATTTTTTTAAAGTGAGGCTGGCATGTAGCAGTCCACGGACGCCGCGCTAGCAATTTTTTTATAGGCCATGTATATATAAATATATATATACGTATAGCGTTATGTTCCCATGAGAACATAGGCTATAGTGAGAAGTAGGAACAATCAATAGTCGTTGGATCGATCCAATTGGGTCGATCCAACGATTATAGATCATTTCCCCCTCCAAAAGATCCAAATTCGCGACAATACACTTTTCTTTGCAAAACTGATACACTAAAGGACAAATCTGACATTGTACATCATTTTCGATTCAAAAAGGGGGGAAAGAAGCAAATTCAATTCATTTCCACCTTTTCGAAACCCATCCACTCCACCTAGCGATTTGAACGATTAGCTTCACCCACACCATCTCCACTACCTCCACTTCCTCCATAACCTTCATAGCCACTTCCTCCTTAAAGCTGGTGACACGAAAGGCACAGGCGACACCCCAGAGGTGCGGTGAGACGGACACGAAAAGCTTTTCTCGGACAGGGCGATATACGTGGGCTTGGAATTGTTGACAGCGGCGCCGCCACCATTATAGAGCGGCGAGAACGAACATGACCGACAGCGGTGGTGGTTTGATAAACCTAAACCTTTTCTCCTAATTTGTGTAGATTTTATCCCTAATTGAATGTATAGTTTGTTGGGTTTAAAAATATAGAACCCTAATATAGAACATTTTCTTCAATTTTTTATAGATTTTTCCCTCTTTATACACTTTATTGGTTTTTGTGTCTTCACTTTGGGATTCAATTTCAGGATAGAATTCCAATTCACTTTCTGTGTAAACACAATACACTTTTAGTTCTTTTCAATACACTCAGGACTGCAATTGTGGATTAACTGTTAGGCATGGTGTTGGATTGCATGAATCTAGATTTGGATTTCCTTATGCATCTTCTGGTATCTGGCTTTCGATTAGGTACAGTTTGACTTAATTTTCGTTGTAATACACTCTGTAGATTACTTGAGTAAATTTTAATTTATTTGGCCATGATATTGGTAATACACCCGTCAGTTGATTTGTAGTACACTTTTTAGTTATATGGTGATACACTTAATAGTTATTTTATAATACACTTGCTGAGCTTCGTGCAAGACACTTTGCTTGATGTTGTGGTTATAGTATATTTTATAATAGTTGAATGATTTGTAGGATTGGCATCGAAGGGGAAGGTTGTTGCTCAAAAATCTAGTCCTAGTTCCCAAGAGGTTACGAAGCAAAGGTAGCTTATGAAGGGCTCATGCCTTCTCCAGATATGAATGTATCCTAAGCTAGAGTGGATGTTCCGGTCTTCGAATTATCATGTTTTCGTTTAGGAAGTGTTTGTCTTTGAACAATGTTTTGTAATAAGTAGATGTCGAACACTGTTATGTAGATGTTGATACATGTTTTGTAGTTGTTGTTTACCAACTTCCGACATGTTTTTTTCTATTTTAGACTGATTCACTATTATAACCATGTACAATACACTTATCAGTTAAATACTACCACACGTATCAGTTTAAAATGTTAATACACTTTGCAGTTAAAAACTGATACACTTTTCAGTTCAATTCTGATACACTATCATTAAGTACTCTTTTTTTTTTTGCTGAAATACTGAAATATCATAGTGAAAAAACAGTACATTAGTTCAAAAGATGACTCATAAAATATGAAACTAAAAGAACATTCAGTTTTAAGACTTCATTCGTCGGTGTTGCTTCCCAACAGACAATTCCGAGCATCATGGTTGGTCATCTTTTGGTATTTACAACACTTCCATTTCGGTTTGCTAATCTTCCTTAATGCACCTTCTTTCTGTGGGACTGCATTCGACTTCTACTTCCTTGGGTCTTCACGGGCATGGGCGACAAGACAGAAACTTGGTCTAGAATTGATCCGTTTTCTCTTTTTCTTAGAACCTAAACCATCTATACTAGAAACTTAACCAAATATTTTACCCTCGCGATTGCAAAGAACGTGTTGGGAGATGATTCAGCACCTACGCAAATTGTTGGGAGATGATTCAGTAGCCTAGTGCTCAGTAGATTTGAAGATCCCAAAACCCTACTTTGACTGATGAACCATTCAGTTGTAATTGTTTGTTCTGTCTCTTAGAGTTTCAGACTCAGTAGACACTCTTCGACATGGTTCAGGCATTCAGTTCTGTCCGCTGGTTCTTCAGCAGACTATCAGCCTCAGCACCATAAGAAGAAGACTCGCAGTCTTGGACTCGCAGGAGCAAGATATCGAAAGGAGTCGATGGAACCGAACTCGAGCGAGAGTAGTTCACTAAACTCAGAGTTGATCTTCAGTAGAACTGAACTCAGCAGGAGTATGCTACTGAACATAGATCGGACTCAGCAACGGCCAGACAGTCTTCTGACTATTAAGAGATCTCACAAGTCAAATCAGCAGAGTCATACGAGGTATAGAGAAGTCAGCTTCAGATCTACCTTGAAGTTTGTTTGTCTCACCTACTTTCTTCAGCCTTGACCAATAACAAGCAGCCATCTGTCTACTTTCTGATTAAAGCTACAAGTCAACAACTTTCCAGAAATGGAGGGAAATGACTCTGTCACCATACTTTGAAAGAGCCGTTAGCTACCCAAAAGAGAGAGACACATGGATCGTCGTCTCCAACAGATCTATCCAAGTCTCTGCTCTATAAATAGAGGGAAGATTTCAAATTGAAGCTCACCTAGAAAATGAAGAACACACAGCATTCACGAGCAACTCAGAATCGACTCAAGCTTTCCGCAAGAACTTCATAGAGTTATCTCCAACGAAAGGCGACATACTTGCTCAAAGGAAACCGAGCTGAATCAGATCATAAGCCTCTAGTATCCAAGCGACTGAATACGAATCCAGAGTTTATACTTAACCGTTCGTCGCTCTAGAAGCCACTTTCTCGTTCCTTTTCCTCTAACCTAAGCTCAGCAGACCATATCTATAGCTTAGAACGAAGGAGTTCACCTTTGAACTGATCCTTATTGTAAAGGACTCCTTCATAGTTGGAGATTTTGTCAAACACTTAAGTTTGATACCTTGTAAACTGAGACTTGCTCAATATAAATCTCAAGACCAGTGTTTGTCCAGTGCACAAACCGACTGAGACTAACTCAGTATACTAAATAGCCTCCTGATCTTTTCGGGACAGTGGACGTAGGATTGTTGGATCCGAACCACTTTAAAATTGCTTGTGTTCTCTGTTTTTACTGTTGCATTGATTACTGTTCATACTGAAAATATCTTTCAAAATCATTCAACTATGTTTCAGAAAAGCTTAAAAGATTGCACTAATATACTGAAACAGTTTTCTTAAAAATGTTTTCTAACTCAACTGAACTTGGGCCTACACATTTCCGCACTATAGTGAACCTCAGCTGAACGGTACTGAATTCTGACTTAAGTCATCTAGCAGGCCTCAGTGAAGTCAGTCACAGTGCCACGCGATTCAGAACAGCTTATTTGGTCTTCTGAAGTTGTTCAGTACGACATCCTCCTGAAAATGCATGTTCGCGTTTTAAGTTGAGAAAGTGTTTTCACGTGTATTACCCCCCCCTCTACACCTGAACGTTTATCTCGGGACCAACAGAACGTATGCATGCAATGCAACTCCATCACTCTTACGATGTGTGTCTAACATAACATCAATACCGCAAAACGATGCGTAAACCTTGTAAAAACTAAAACCATCATCCAAGATTCTAAACTTTTTTCCCAATATAAGGTTTGATTTCATCTGGGCAAGTAGGTTTGAATGCTACAATAGCATTTTCCAATATCCGATCCTCCATTAAATCAAAAACACTACTGGAAGCTACAACTGATGTCATCCACCCAGTAAAAGACCATTCAACTCAAGTGTAGCAGATATAAGCATAAAAGTGAATCGTATATCAACCAGTTAGTGAATTAAAAATGGTTAGAAAGTGAATTACGACAAGGTAAGGCAGAATAACTCCTGGAACTTGTAACAAACCCTAGACTCGATTTCAAAGAATGAAAAACAACTAAAGCGGGAATGAAAAGACATACAAAAATACATAAACAAAATTGAACCATCAAACCAGAGCTTCCAAGAGATTGGGGGTTAGATTAAAAATATCCATTGCTTATAGAATACACAATCGAGTATGTAGGTAGCATAATTCCACCAACAAGAAAAAATTCATCAACATAAAACTGCTTCAAATTCAGCAACATCAAGAAGAAGAACATACTCATTCAAAAGAAACGATTAATTAGACTTTCGCAAGTAGAACACCAATCGATTACAAACTCACAACCAAGAAATCCCTTGCTAAGGTTGAGCGACGAGCAGTATTCGATTTCCCTAGAGACGTTGGATGAGGAAGAGAAGAGAGAAAACGTTTCTGGTCTTGATTCAAATGTTTTTGCAAAGAAAATAGAATTAAAATTTTACCTTTCTACCCTTAATGATTAAAATGAAAGGGGAAAAGAAAATCAAATATTGTTCAATCCTAACCACTCATCTCAAGATCTAATGGTCGGATTTCGTTCCTACTTCCTACTATAATGGGGTGTTCCTAAATGATCCTTCTCATATATATGGGAAGGATCATTTAGGATTATATATAGGGGAAGGATCATTTAGGAACACACCCTTATAGTAGAAAGTAGGAATGAAACCCGACCATTAGATCTTAAGATGAGCGGTTAGATTGAATTATTTTTTATTTTCTTTTCCCCTTTCATTTTAATCATTAAGGGCACTATGATATTTTTCCCAATTCTATTTTCTTTCAAAGAACAACATTTGTATCTCAACATCTCTTTCTCTCGCTTCTCTATCCTCAACCGTCGGAGCCCTAACTGCAAAAATCATCACGCCTTCCTTCATATTTGTCGCACAATTTCATCTAGGAAGAGGAAGTCATGAGTTTGCGTCATCGTTTTTCTACTTGTGACCTCCAATTAATCGTTTCCTTCGAATGGGTATGTTCCTCTTATTAATATTGCTGAATTTGCAGTAGTTCTACTGTTGTTATATCTCTCTTCAAAGTGTATCTTTGCTTTGTTGGTGAAATTATGTATTCTACGTACTTGATTGCGTATTGTATATATAATGGGTATTTCTAATCTAACTCCCAATCTGTTGGAAGCTCTGGTTGGCTGGGTTCAATTTTGTTTCTGTATTTATGTATTTTTGTCCCCCCTTTAACTGTTTTTCATTGTTCAAAATCGTTTCTACGGTTTGATACAAGTTGAAGGAGTTGTTCTGCTTTACCTTGAAGTAATTCACTTTCTTACCATTTTTTATTCACTAACTGGTTGATATACGATTCACTTTTATGTTTATATCTGCTACACTTGAGTTGAGTGATTTTTTATTGGGTGGTTGACATCATTTGTAACTTTCAGTAGTGTTTCTGATTTAATGGAGGGAAATTGCTTTTAAGTATGTCAGGGGGATATTGTTAGACTTCAGTCTTTAGATGTATAGCATCCGTGTTGATTAGATAGTCAGCCTTGATGATAAAGATAGCCTTGATGTAAAGAGCTTTTCTGCTCTATATTTGCTCTAATATTGTGCTTAGATTAACTTGTAATAGGTTTTAGTATAGTCAGTAGTAGTTGTTTGTAAAAGGTTTTGGCATCATCAAATAGGGGGAAATTGTTGGGATGAGATTCAGTATAATAAGATTTGAAGATCTCAAAACCCCTAGCTGAATGATGAACGTTCGATATTGTAATAGCTTAGTTGAGTTCAGTAGTTGTGTATTCAGTAGAAGATTCTACACTCAGCCGGAGAACTCAGTATCGATGAAGTCAGTTGGACAGCTATCGACCAACTGAATCTGCAAAGGAATCGAGCCGGCGTACTGAATTGATCACACGAATGTCAGTAGAGGATACATCAGTTGAAGGTCCGAGGATTCAGAGGAAGTCAACTCATCGTACCCTAGGAGTTTGAACAAGCCTCACCTACTCTCATAAACTCGACCAATAAGGAGCCGACATTGTCCTACCTGCTCTGCCATAACGTTGCTCCTAGACAGAAAAAGAGGAAATCTCTACAGTATCTCTACAACAACGTTTAAATTTATATGGCCGTTTTCATTATCTTATTCGACACGTGTCTAGATTTCTCCAACGGATCTATTCACAAATGGATGACTATAAATTGAGAAGAGTCTTCATGCAGAAAGATACCGGGAACACAAGCTTTCAAGCGAACATACTCTAGCGAACTCAAAGCCAAACACAGCGAAGAACTTGCTCATTTGAAGATCATCTTAGTTCTTCTCTCTAGATATCCTTTAGTTCCCCTTCTATATCTAAGCGGGCTCATTGTAATATCAATAGCTTAGAACCTCAAAGGAGTTCATCTTTTGAACTGTTCTTATTGTAAGAACTCCTTCATTGTTGGAGAAACTCTAACCTTCAAAGTTGAGAACTGTAAAGTCCTACGACTATAAGTAGATATTTGTCCTTTGTACAGATTAACTGAGACTAGCTCAGTATAAGCAAACAAGTACGAATCTGTCCTGTGAATAGATCAACTGAGACTTGCTCAGTATAATTAATACAAGAACTCCTGCTTAGTTCAAGACAGTGGACATAGAACCCAACGTGTCCGAACCACTTTAAAAACTGCTTGTGTTGATTTTAACTGTTGCATTGATAACTGTTCATTGTGCATAAAACTGAGTTTTAATCAAACAGCATAAAAATGGCTTTTCATCTGAGATGATTATTTTAGGGTCTACACTTCCGCACACAACTTCTGTTACTGAACTACTATTCACTGACATAAGTTAAGAATGTACTCACTAGAAGAATCTCTGCACGCAATCCAGAAATCATATTTAGCTAACTGACTAGTTCAGTAGCAATCTTCAGCATAACTGACTTTCGCATTCTGATTTTGAAATTGCATTCATGTGTATTTAACCCCCCCCCACTCCTCTACACCTGAAGCTTGTCTCTGGACCAACAAGATTCGATATTTGGGTTCTATATCTCTAAACCCAACAAAGTACACATTCAATTAGGTCCAAATTCTACACCAAATAGGAGAAAGGGTTTTGGTTTTTTTAAAACATGCGCCGCCGTTGGCCATGTTCCTTCTCGCCGTTGTCCAATCGTTGCCCCGCAGTCAAGAAGTCCACACCTCCGCCCGACAAAAGCTGTCCACCTTCTGAATCTCCGCGCCTGCGCCATTAGTTTCCGAGATGGTGTGGGTATTGATGTTTAAGGAGGAAGTAGAGGTATGAAGGTTATGGAGGAAGTGGAGGTAGTGGAGATGGTGTGGGTGAAGCTAGCGACTGAAAATCACGAGGTAGAGGTAGTGGAGATGGTGTGAGATTAAAAATGTGAAAATGAATTAAACTTCATTATTTTCCCCCCTTTTTGAATCAAAATTGTTGTGCAAAGTCAGACTTGTCCTTTAGTGTATCAGTTTTGCAAAGAAAGTATATTGTCGCGCATTTGGATCTTTTTAAGTGGGAAATGATCTATAATCCTTGGATCGACCCAATTGGATTGATCCAACGACTATTGTTTGTTCCTACTTCTCTCTACAACCCTTGTTCCCATGGGAACCTAACCTTAGGAGGAGGTTCAAATGTGAACAACCTGTTATCGTGTGAACGTGTGAACATTGCACTTTAAAGACAAATGTACTGCACTTTCAAGACAAAGATACTGCACTTAAAGTACTGCATTTTAAGTGCAGTACATTTGTCCTTAAAGAATAGTGTTGGCACGTTCACACGATAAAGGTTGTTCACACATGAACTACTCCACACACACACACACACACACACACTCATATATATATATATATATATATATATATATATATATATATATATATATGGGAGGGTTCTATAAGGAACACCATCTTAATGAAAGAATAAGGAACAAATCATATCCTTTCAATTTCAGGAATCAAAGGCTAGGATTAAATATGAGATTTTGAGAAAATAAGGAATGTTTAAATTATTTTACTTCATTAAGCATATAATTATTATAAAAATAAATAAATTAAATCCTACTCATTAAAGATACCCATCGTTCATCCCTCTCTCTCTACATTTCTTTCTCTCCCACATCTCTCTACCATCACCGATCTCATCCCTCTCTCATCCCTCTCTCCCTCTTTCCTCTCGCTATCTCTAGATCTGGAAGAAGAAATCATAGGTCTCTCGCTATCTCTAGATCTGGAAGAAGAAATCACAGGTTCTCTCTCTCTTCTCTCTCTCTCTTAATTTATTTTCCTCATCGCCTACGAGCTCTTCGCCGAAGATTAAGACGACTACGCCGTCACCGGAGATGACTCCGATTTTCAAGAGTGCCGCTGGTGAAAGTCGAGCGCCGCCGCTTCTCCACACAGTCGAGCGTCGTCGCTTCTCCTTCTCGGCACACTAGAGCATCGCCGCTGGTGAAAAGTGAAACACTTGGCCTCAGATTTCTCTCACCGGGCCAATTGTGGAAGAAATTGATTGAAATAAAAAGTTTGGACATGGAATTGAGGAGAAAATGGATCGGGATTCATGAGCGTTCATGGTTTAGGGGTTTGGGTTTGTTAGGATGTTCATGGAATTGGGGTCAGGAATCGTTGGTTACAAAATTGAATTCTATTTAGCTTGTTTGGATGTTAATGGAGATTTCATTTTGTATAAATTGATTGAGATGATGAGGGAATTGATTGAGATTCAATTTTGCTGATTTCAATTACTCAAATCCTTAATTTCATAGTTTTTAGGATTAAGATTGAGATTTAGAATTTGAATAATTGATTGGAGTTGAGGAATCGACGAATTTTTGCAGAAGAGATGCCTTTCCTCAATTCTCTGTCAATTATTGGGATTTTAGGTTTTGTTGAGTGCATAAAAAATACGAATAAAGTGTATAAAAATTACGAATAAAGTGCATAAATTAAAAATGAAGTGCATAAAAGATACAAATAAAGTGCATAAATAATTATGAATTAAGTGCATAATAAAATTTATGCACTTTATTCGTATTTATTTATGCACTTTATTCGTATTTTTTATGCTCGAGGGGGCGAAAAGAAGAAAAAATGGCATTAAATTTTGATTTTTCCATGTTAAATTCAAAATAAGATAATTGAATAATAGAAGATATGTAAAAATAAATAAAATGAGTAATTTACTTCTATACCCTTAATAAGTTAAATAAAAGATTCAAAGTTTAAAATAGGTCATGTAATCTAAGCCACCCATCTCACAAAATGGAAGGCTAGGATGTGTTCCTAGTTCTTTCATTAAGTTAGTGTTCCTTAATGATCCAACTCCTATATATATATATACATTTTCCCAAAAAAGTGATACACACAACCAAAACAACAGATACATTTATTCATTTTAAGTGATACTTATATTAAATATGAGTGATGCATGTATGCAGTTTCATTGATACACTCATTTTAGGAAAGTGATACAATTGTTCAGAACAAATGATACATTTATTAAAGAAAGTGATACATTTCCTCAAAAAAGAGATACAATATATTATTCATATTAAATGATACTTATATTGCGTATAAGTGATACATCTATTCATTTGAATTGATTTACTATTTTTAAGAAAGTGAGACAATTTTAGAAAAAATGATACATTTTTAATATTAATTGATACATATATTTATTATCAAAGATATATTTATTCATAACAAGTAATATTTTTATTCCAAACAATTGATATTTTTTTTCAAATCAAGTAATACATTTTCAATATTAAATGACACTTTTATTACAACAACGCGAAAGTCCAAGTTTGAGATCGCGTTGGCAGAGTGATTCGAAATGCAAATGAGTCCAAGTTTCAACTCAAACGCGAAAGTCAGTCTTCGACTGAGTGTGCTACTAAGCGAGTTAGCAAGATAGATAAACTTTGAGATCGCGTTGGCAGAGTGATTCGAAATACCGAACACTGTCTACTAGCTTCAGTCACTCTGCTGTAGACTCAGTAGATGAATATGCACGGAATGTGTAGGCTCGATTTTATATCGTCTCTTGTTGAAAAACGTTATTACTGAAAATAGTTTAAATCATGCTTGTGCGTGGATTCGGTTTTACTGAAAATATGACTTATGAGTTTTAGTAAATTAGTTTTATGCAGCGTGAACAATAAACCAATGAAAAAATAAGTGCACATGCAGTTTTTAAAGTGGTTTGGATACACAAAATTTTATGGAATAAGTTCACTGTTGGGATTTTGTATACTGGAAGCAAATTTTATGCTTGTATACAATGTGTTTTATCCTTACCACTATTTTATTCGCCCATCTGATAAATATATATTTGCATATGTAATCCTTTATCTTGTATAAAAGTTAGATTTGTGTAGTGTATCGGGTATCACAGAAGACTACACAAATTGGTTGAACTGACAAGATATAAAAAGTTATCACAGCTGAGACAACTTAAGGATAAATTGTCGGTTTAAGTTGCAGTTTAGATAAGAAGTGGCTTGTCTTGGCTGCTTGTCTTTACTGGTACACTTAAGGTGGTGTATTGATGGATCATAGTGAGATGTGTTCTCCTGACTGACATAAGTGGAGAACCAAGATCTCGGCAACTTAGCTGGTCTTAAGCTTGGTAAGACTTCAGTTGAGTGCATTTGACTATCTATCACTTTGACCTACTATGGTGAACGTCATCGTGACTGGATCTACGTATCTTGGGTGTTAGTAGTTATTTGTGGCTCAAGCTGGTTGTCTGTATCTTGCAATCGTATCCTAGTAAAATGGGTTGATAATATCCCCTAAGGAACTCGTAAGGATTATGACACTAAACCCGGCCGGTTGATTAAGTTAAGGTGTGTTAATAAGGTCGAGTGGTACTACTCAGGAATATAATAAGATATTAATTAATTTAAACTGTCAGTGAGCTTAATTAATTAACGATATTTCTGTCTTAAATATGGGGATCGATTAAGTCTAAAATACAAGCCCTTGCTTAATTTGGGATAAAGGGGTGAGTCAGCACGGATTCTCTAGTGGAATGAATATGTATTTATTAATTAATTTTGCTCTGGACTGAGCATAGATAATTAATTAATTTGAGGCCCGGATTTATATATATGATAAACACGTTCATTAAGATCATGATTTTCATAAAAGTCATTCACGCAAATAAACGTGTGTTACAGAGAGAACATAGTTTTTGTTGGGAGATGATTCAGTAGCCTAGTGCTCAGTAGATTTGAAGATCCCAAAACCCTACTTTGACTGATGAACCATTCAGTTGTATTTGTTTGGTCTGTCTCTGAGAGTTTCAGACTCAGTAGACACCCTTCGACATGGCTCAGGCGTTCAGTTCTATCTGCTGGTTCTTCAACAGACTATTAGCCTCAGTACCGTGAGAAGAAGACTCTGTAGTACTGGACTCAGCAGGAGCAGTACACTGAAAGGAGTCAGTGGAACTGAACTCAGCAGGAGTAGTTCACTGAACTCAGAGTTGATCTTTAGTAGAGCTGAACTCAACAGGAGTATGCTACTGAACATAGATCAGACTCAGCAATGGCCAGACAGTCTTCTGACTGTTAGGAAATCTTATAAGTCAAATCAACAGAGTCATACGAGGTATAGAGAAGTCAGCTTCAGATCTACCTTGAAGTCTGTTTGTCTCACCTACTTTCTTCAGCCTCGACCAATGACAAGCGGCCAACTGTCTACTTTCTGATTAAAGCTTCAAGTCAACAACTTTCCAGAAATGGAGGGAAAGTACTCTGCCACCATTCTTTGAAAGAGCCGTTAGCTACCCAAAAGAGAGAGACACAAGGATCGTTGTCTCCAACGGATCTATCCATGTCTCTGCTCTATAAATAGAGGGAAGATTTCAAATTGAAGCTCACCTAGAAAATGAAGAACACACGAGCATATTACGAGCAACTCAGAATCGACTTAAGCTTTCCGCAAGAACTTCATAGAGGTATTTCCAACGAAAGGCGACATACTTGCTCAAAGGGAACCGAGCTGAATCAGATCATAAGCCTCTAGTATCCAAGCGACTGAATACGAATCCAGAGTTTATACTTAACCGTTCGTCGCTCTAGAAGCCACTTTCTCATTCCCTTCCCTCTAACCTAAGCTCAGCTAACCATATCTATAGCTTAGAACGAAGGAGTTCATCTTTGAACTGATCCTTATTGTAAAGGACTCCTTCATAGTTGGAGAGTTTGTCAAACACTTAAGTTTGATACCTTTTAAACTGAGACTTGCTCGCATAAATCTCAAGACCGTTGTTTGTCCCGGTGCACAAACGCATCGAGACCAACTCAGTATAATAAAATAGCCTCCTGATCTTTTCGGGACAGTGGACGTACGATTGTTGGATCCGAACCACTTTAAAATTGCTTGTGTTCTGTGTGCTCTGTTTTTACTGTTGCATTGATTACTGTCCATACTTAAAATATCTTAAGTCATTCAATTGTGTTTCAACGAAGCTTAAAATATTGCACTAATATACTGAAACAATTTTCTTAAAACTGTTTTCTAACTTAACTGAATTTGGGCCTACACATTTCCGCACCCTACTGAACTTCAGCTGAACGATACTGAATTCTAACCTAAGTCAGCTAGCAGGCCTCAGTGAAGACAGTCACTTGAACGGATCCAGAAAACATTTTCACTGCATGCCATTCTTTATTCATATCACAATTTTCAATGTCTGATATGTCAGGAATCAAGATGGTACCCATGTTCTTAGTAGAGAACTACGGGGTATGGCGAGTCAGAATGGAGGCACATCTGACTTCCCTCCACGACAGCATGACAGAGGTACTGGAGAACGGACCTATTGTTCTGATGATTGATAGTGTTGAAATCCAGGATCCAGCACAAGGACGTGGCATGGTGACCGAGAAGAAGATCCTCTGAGGAGAAGAAGCTTCACAACTTAGACCGGGTTGCCAGAAATGCCATACTGACCACCCTGAGTGATTCCTATCTCGAAAGAGTTCAGGACTGCAAGTCCGCAAAGGAACTCTGGGACGCTTTAGCGCTACTGAGTCGAGGGACTCAGAAGATCAAAGCGATCAAATTGGTGTTGGAACTTCAGAAGCTAGAGAGACTGTCTCTCATGCCTGGTGACACGATTGAAGATCTTAACGTCAGATTTACGGATCTGATGAATACCATCAACGGGCTGGGAAAGGTATTCTCTAACCGAGAAATGAATCTCAAGATATTGAGAGCACTGCTGGACGGACATTGGGCTCCATTTGCTACTTTACTGAGGCATTCTGACTTAGATATTGTTTCTCCTGACCATATCTTTTCAGAATTAAAAGCTGAGGAGTTCGCGTTCGGCCTACCCCAAAGGAAGCAGCGAGCTGAAGTTGACACTCAAATCGACCATGCTTTCAAAGCATCAGTCAGCACAACAACTCCAGCGTCTAGCAAGGCAGAACCTTTACTAAGTGATCTACAAGAAGGAAATCTAGCTAAGAAATACGCACTCCTTGCTGTGAAGTATCAGAAGGAGAATGAGACGCGCAGAAAACTCTCTAGAGTCGTCAGAGACTCCAAGGGTAAGTCTGAATATACACCCAAGCGCGCTCCTGAATCGCATACTTCTGATTAGAGGAAATAGGAGGACTCAACTCAGTCGAAAGACAGTGAGAGCAAAGAAGATAGAGTCACCACCTGCTACAACTGCAAGAAGCCACGACACTATCAGTATGACTGTCCTGAGCTCAGCACTGCTGAGAGAGCAGTACGCAAAGCTCGAAGGGAGAATTTCATCGAGAAGCGTCAAGCATATATTGCTGGTGAGATGGCTCAGATGAAGTCGATTCTTTCATGGATTCATCATATGATGAAGCAACATTCTTGGTCGTAGAGCGAAGAAGATGCTGAAAAGTGTCTTATAGCAGGAGAAGAGGATGAGGTAAACTCTCACGCTCCATTTAACTCCTCTTCACACTGCACACACGACACTATTTCAGGTGCAGACGAGAATGTGGATGTCTCGATCGCCTACGAAGAACTATTAGACGAGCAGATTCAGATGAGCCTGCAGCTCATTAAGACTCTTTAGGAGTTGGATACCCTGAAAGTAGATAATCAGAGACTTTCTCAGGAGAGTCAGGTTGCTACTGAGTCAGAAGGACTTGTGTTGAGACTCGGGGAGGAGATTAACTCTCGATGACCAAGTCTCAAAGATCAAGAAGATCGGATCTCGATCGACCCGATGACTTGACTCAGAAGGATACTGAACTGAGTCTACTGAAGCAAGAGTTGTCAGGATTTCAGACCGAGCATGAAACGCTTAAGAAGAGTGATGATGTGTTGGGAGATGATTCAGTCTTCTCACAATCAGTTGAGACTTAACTAAGTAGCCCTGTGCTCTGAATATTTACTGAAGATTTGAAGATCCCAAAACCCTATCTTGACTGATGAACCATTCAGTTGTAACCTGTTTTGTTTTGTCTCTGAGGTTTCAGACTCAGCAGAGACTCTGCATTTGGTTCAGGCGCTCAGTGGATTACCTGCCTCAAGACGAAGTAGAAGACTCGCATATCTTGGACTCAAAGAAGAGCAAAGATATCGAAAAGAGTCAGTGGAACTAAACTCAGCAGGAGTAGTTCACTGAACTTAGAGCTGATCTTCAATAGAGTCAACTCAGCAGAAGCATGCTACTGAATAAGAGATCAGATTCAGCAACGGCTAGACAGTCTTCTGACTGTCAGATTCTCTAAAAGTCAAATCAGCAGAGTCAATACGAGGAAGAGAGAAGTCAGCTTCAGATCTCCTTGAAATCTATTATGTCTCACCTACTTTTCTGAACCTCGACCAATGACAAGCAGCCACCTGTCCTATATCTGTTAAAGCTGCAAGTCAACAACTTTCCAGAAATGGAGGGAAAGGACACTGCAACCATACTTTGAAAGAGCCGTTAGCTACCCAAAAGAGAGAGACAAAGGATCGTCGTCTCCAACGGATCTATCCTAATCTCTGCTCTATAAATAGAGGGATAAAATCAAATTGAAGCTTACCAAGAAATCGAAGATCACACAGAGCATTAAAAGAGCAACCCATAAATGCCCTAAGTCTTCCGCAAGTAGTTCGAAGAAACAATCTCCGGCGAAAGACTACATATCTGCTCATAGGGAACCAAGCTGAATCAGAATCATACAGCCTCTAGTATCCAAGCGACTGAACACGAACCTAAAGTTAATACTTAGCCGTTTCTCATTCCCTATCCCTCTAACCTAAGCTTAGCTGTTCATATATATAGCTTAGACGAAGGAGTTCATAGTCGAACTGATCCTTATTGTAAAGGACTCCTTCACTGTTGGAGAGTTTTTCAAACACTTAGTTTGATACCCTGTAAACTGAGACTTGCTCAGTATAAATCTCAAGGCCAGTGTTTGCCCAGTGTACAAACCGACTGAGACTATCTCAGTATAATACATAGCTTCCTGATATTTCGGGACAGTGGACGTAGGATTGTTGGATCCGAACCACTTTAAAAATCGCTTGTGTTCTGTGTTATTTATTTATTGTTGCATTGATTTACTGTGCATACTGAAAATATCTTTAAAATCATTCAACTGAGTTTCAACATGCTTAATCGACTGCACTAATCTACTGAAATTGTTTTGATAAAAATGTTTTCCTAACTCAACTGAATTTGGGCCTACACATTTCCGCACTACTGAACTCTATCTCGAACGGCACGAATTCGACTCTAGTCCGCCTAGCGAGCCTCGGCAAAGTCAGTCACTCGCCACGCGATTCCAGAATAGCTTATTTGGTCTGCTGAACTCGTTCAGTACGACACTTTCCTGAAAAGGACTGTTTGCATTTTAAGTTGAGAAATCGGTTTTCAGGTGTATTCACCCCCCCTCTACACCTGAACGTTACTCTCGGGACCAACATGATGTCTGGAGGAATCTGATGACAGAGTGGTACATGGGCGCTGAAAAGAAGCTTGAGGTAATGCTAGCCCGCAACAAGCCTAAGCACTATAAGGAGGGACTTGGATTCAATCATGGAGCCTCCTCATCTGCCCCCGTACGCTTCGAGAACCTGCTAGCTGATAGATTTGTTCAAGGGGAGACTATCAACGCTGAGATCTTGAACCCCCTAGTAATGAACAAACAGAAGATGAAGGCACCTCATCCCAGCTATCAGCATTCTGACAAGAAGATTAGCTCAAAATCACCCCAGTTCAGTCAAGGGGGAACCAGAAGAGTCAAATGGGCTGATCAGTATAGACCTCCACAGCTGACACATCCAGCTCAGTATGAGTCATATTATTATGATCCTATAGTCCGAAGAGGATCCAAAAGTCAGAAAAGGAAGAAGAAAGCCGTTCAGAAGGCAAAGGTCAGCAGTCCACCAATTCAGAAGATCAGGACTCCTGAACCTGTGAAGCCTCAGAGGTCAGCATCGACCAGTCCAGTGGTCAAGTATGTTGATTAGAGTTGAAAGAAACTGTCTGAGACCACCAGAGTCGTAAGACAGATTTGGGTTTCCAAAACTAACATCTAAGGACCCAAAATCAAAAATAAAGGGTACCTGAATATAATTTTGTTTTGCAGGTGCACAAGGACCATTGGTATGTGGACAGCGGATGCTCAAGACATATGACATACCAGAAGGATCTACTGAAGAATTATATTACTGAAGAAGGACCCAGAATCGAGTTTGGAGACAACGCAAAAGGCTATACCAGAGGCTATGGAACACTCAGCATTGGAACCGCCACTGTTCCAAGAGTATCATATGTTGAAGGACTTCAGCATAATCTTCTCTCTATTAGTCAATTTTGTGATAACTCGAATAGAGTGATTTTTTACGCTGGTTTCAGTGATGTCATTGACAAATCTACAGGGAAAACAGTGTTATCAGGTTCGTGCAAAAAGAATATCTACGTAGCTGACTAGAACTCAGCTGAACCTGAAGCTTGTTTGTTGGCGAAGAACGACAACAAAAAAGGGTGGCTCTGGCATAGAAGACTCAGCCATCTCAACTTCAAGAGGCTCAACAAGCAAGCTAGAAACGCTCTAGCAAGAGGACTGCCGAATGAAGTATTCAGCAAAGACACTTAGTGTGAAGCATGTCTGACGGGAAAGCAAACAAAGAAGCAAAATCCACCTGTTCCATCGTCTTCCACTGATGGAATCCTTCAGCTGCTACATATGGATTTATTCGGTCCAGTCTCTCCGGCGATGATCATAGGAAAAAAGTATGCTTTAGTGGTCATTGATGACTACTCGCGCTACACATGGGTCATATTTATTGCCAACAAGTCTGACGTCAAAACAGAGTTGCCTACGCTTTTGAAAAAGCTCAGTGTCGAGAAGAACACCAAGATTATAAAGATACGTTGAGTTCCTAAATTCGATGGTGGAGGAGTTCTGCAAAGCTGAAGGCATAGAGCATGAGATGTCTGCCGCGCGCACGCCTCAATAAAATGGGGTTGCTGAAAGGAAGAATAAAACTCTCAAAGAAGCAGCAAGAACACTGCTCGCAGACTGAGGACTCGCAACCAAATTCTGGGCAGAAGCAACTGACACTGCATGTTACACTCAGAACAGATCTCTACTGACTAAGCAACATAAGAAGACACCATATGAACTATGGAACGGAAGGAAGCCTTTCATATCTTATTTCCATATTTTTGGGTGTTCGTGCTTTATCCACAATAATGGGAAGGATCAGTTAAAGACTTTTGATAGCAAGTCAGACCAAGGAGTCTTCTTCGGATACTCCCGAGTCACCAAAGCCTTCAGAGTTTTTAACTACTGGACCCTTTGCATGGAGGAAAGCACTCATGTTGTTTTTAATGAGTTTGCTACTGAAGAAAGGAGCAGGAACTCAAAATCCGAATCTGAGGACATCAGTAAGCAGCTACAGGATCTGAGCCTAAAAGACAAAGTTGAAAAGATCCAGCTGTGTTGGGATGATGATTCAGAAGAGGAAACTGATGATAAGACAACTGAATCTCAGCCAGCAGCAGAAGTAGCTGAACAGATTGACTCTAATGAACAGAGTCAATCCCTGGTAACTCAGGTCGATGAAGAAATCTAAGTGGTAACTGAGATCTCTACTAAGGATAATAATTCAGGGGGAACAAATCAAGTTACTGAGCTGAATGCCCCTGAACCTAGTGACTCAGTAGACCCAACTCTCGTAACTGAATTACTTCAATCTAAGAATAGTATAACTGAAATGCCTAACTCACCTACTAGCTGTGTTGAACAAATTTCGGATGAAGAGTTGAAACAACGTCGATCGTGGCTGGACGCTCACACTTCTAACTTGATTATTGGAGATCCTTCAGCTATTGTAAAGACAAGATCCAAATTTTGTCAGGGAGAAAGCGCATTATATTCCTGCTTCTTGTCTACTGAAGAACGTCAGTCAGTTGAGGACGCACTCAAGGATGCTGATTGGATCATAGCTATGCAGGAGGAGCTGAACCAGTTCACTAGAAACGAAGTATGGGATCTTGTTGACAGACCCCGGCAACATTTTATTGGATCTAAATGGGTCTTCAAGAACAAGCGAGATGAAAACAACGTTATAGTAAGAAATAAAGAAAGACTCGTGGCAAAAGGCTACTGTCAAGCCGAAGGAATAGATTTCGACGAAACTTTCGCTCCACTTGCAAGATTGGAGGCAATCAAACTATTCCTAGCCTACGCAACACATCAGCGATTCAGAGTTTATCAGATGGATGTGAAATCTGCGTTCCTGAAAGGCGTGCTGAAAGAAGAATTCTATGTAGAACAGCCTCCCGGCTTTCAGCAGGGACATCAGGTCTATAGACTCAGAAATGCTCTATATGGGTTAAAACAAGCACCCATGGCTTGGTACGATACCCTGTCTGAGTTTCTTCTTCAAAAAGGTTTTCAGAAGGGCACAATAGACCGCATATTATTTAGCATTCGACTGGATGACGACATCTTACTTGTGCAGATCTACGTAGATGACATTATATTCGGATCGAAGAGCGTCATCATGTGTCAATAGTTTCGAGAAAATGATGAAGGATAAGTTCGAGATGTCGATGTTGGGAGAGATGAATTATTTCCTCGGCTTTCAAGTCAAACAATCTGAGAAGGAAACATTCATCAATCAAGGCAAATACACTTGATACCTCATCAAGAAATTCGGCTGCACATCCGGCAAACCAATCAAGATCCCGATGAACACGAATATAAAAATTGATTTTGATAAAGAGGGAGTATCAGTAGACCATACTGAACTTCGTCCTATTATTGGTTCATTATTATATCTAACTGCTACTCGACCTGACATAAGTTATGCTGTAGGTGTCTGCGCTCGATTTCAGGCAAATCCTAAGCAGAACCACAAGGACTCAGCAAAGAAGATTCTTCGCTATCTCAAAGGAACACCTGACCTAGGTTTATGGTATCCAGCGGATGATAATATTGAACTAACTGGTTATTCTGATGCTGACTATGCAGGATGTATGATTGACCGAAAGTCAACTTCTGGAACTTGTCAGTTCCTTGGCAGTAAGTTGATTTCATGGTTTTCAAAGAAACAGCATTCAGAAGCTGAATACATGGTTGTCGGAAGTTGCTGCACCCAAATCCTTTGGCTAAGACAGCAGCTACGCGATAATGATGTCATTCACAATGAAGTGCCGATCTTCTACGACAGCTCCAGTGCGATTGCAATCACTCAAAACCCTGTACTTCATACTAGATGCAAGAACGTGGACATCAGACACCACTTCATTCGTGATCATGTCGAAAAGAAGGATATCAGAATGGGGAAGATCTATACTGACCATCAAAGGACAGATATTTTGACCAAGCCTCTAGCTGAAGCCAGATTCAGAGAACTTTCAGTAGAGCCAGGTCTGCTGGACCCTACTGACTCAAGTGAGTAAGTGGATTTAGGAGAGGAGCATTCAGCAAGGGGGAATGTTCACTCTCAGTACTGGATTTACTTAGTACAAAGAGATTCAGCAACCATCTACACGAGGTATCAGCTGACTACGATGTTCAGCTGACAGGTTTGCGTATCTCTACTCAGTAGCAATTGAAATATTTTGTGCATTAATAATTCAGATTCAACTCCATATTTAATGCCTTAGAAAATGTCATTTAATATAACGATTTACATTTAATACACGACATTCTATGTTAAGTATGCTGAACTCTGCAGCGCATTAAATGCATGTCTATTCAAGTTACTTCTTTGGCTATATACAACTGTAATTTGACTTAGGCGGCTACGTTGATCATTTCCTATTTTATAATATTAAATCTTAGCCGTCCATCTCATAAAGCAGATTTAAATTGAACCGTGGATTAATAACTGTTCATCTTCTTAATCATATATAAAACACATTCAAAGTTAGAAAATCGCCATTTTACTCTGCAACTTTTACCCTAGAAATTTTCTGAGAAAAGCATTCACGCCTTTGCAAACATCTATTAGAACATCTCAGAAAATACTTGGGAAATTTCATGCTTATTCAGTATCTTATATGTTTCTTGGTAATATTTTTTTTTCGATACTGATACTTTCTTTTGCAGATTAAATCATGACAGGATCAGTCATCACTCTGGTTAATATGCAAGAAATCATCGAGAAAGACCGCGTGTGGTCTGAACCAATTATGGAATTCGACGCGTGTGAACTAGATTTCATGGAGGAAATCTTCGACCTGCTGAAGGCTTCAAGGCTGGAAGCCTTCCTCTCAAGGAAGCCATCGTACTTTCTTCTACGACAGATATTTGAACTCTATCTGAATTCAGAGTCAGTAGATAGCGATATCCGAGGTAAATTTGTTATTCATCACATAGCTGATCCCGCCCGTGCTGTATCGGAGATAAATCACATGTCTATCAAAGAAGCTCTTCAGCGGAGCTTTCAGCTTCCGAGCACCGGATTCAGCACCGTCGGATACAAGGACGACATCATGGATGAGTATCTGGACATTTTCTACGGGAAGCCCACGACGTTCAGGGCCGCCTTCCCAAAGAATGCCATGCTCCCTCAGTACAGAGCATTAGCCTACATAGTCATGCAAATATTAACTAGTCAGGCTGGGTGGGTCATTCGACCAAGTGTCCAGGCCGAAGATTCAGATATGATAGCCATCTATGACCATGCTAAAATTAATTGGACTAAATTCTTCCTGAAGGACTTCATGACCCAGGCAGCTAAATTCGATAAGTCCACTAACTGCTTAGCTGTCAAAGGAAAGCTTCTATATGAAATGAAGCTATCTGTCATGATTGAAGACATTTGTGGTGCTGACCATGCCATATATGCTGACAAAGGGTACTTCAACCCGAAAAAGTGAGGTTCCAGAGCAAGGCAGCAGCCCTTCAGCAGATCGGCTCAGGGCCTGCTGAGCCCAAGAAAGACTCTCAGAAGACCTCCACTCCTTCCTAGAAGAGGTCACCTCCCAGAACTGCTCAGAAAACACTGACCAAGAAGCAGAAGACAGTCGCTGAAGCTGTAGTTATACCTCCCCTGCAACTCAGAGACGCGGCAGGGTCTTCAGAAAAGATTGTCTTAGTGGAGAAGGTCGTCTCCACTGAACAGGGAGAGGAAGTGGAGCAAGGGGCAGGAGCTGAACCTGTCACTCCTACTGCTCAAACCCCCTTGGACATTCCACCGCTCAGCAGCATTCCATCTGGTGAGAAAGAAACCTCTCCGATTGAGATCGAGGACTCGGAGACGGCGTCCGAATCAGAGACCATCGGGATGGAGGCCTCAGCTCTTCAATATAGATCCTCCCGAGAAGTCTCAGAAGCCATCCCTGAGATACCCAGTCACTCTGACTTGGTTACTTTGGAAAGACAGGCCATACTTCACATTCTGATCAGGTTCCAGGCGTGGTCTACACTGAATAGATTGATCCAACATCACTCCTGCGAACAACTCCATGAAGAGGAGCTACTGATCCACGAGAAGATAGGCTACTCCGAGCATGCGGATCTGTGCTCTTTGGACGATCTGAGAGCGGCTATGCTAGCCCTGCTGAACTATAGACTTCCAACTTCAGCAGCTGCTCCCTCAGATGGGTCTGATCCCGACGATCAGGACCCGCCCCATGATTCAGGCCCTGAGAAGCCTATTGAGGGATCTTAACTGGAGGAGGATGCTCCACCTACAACCACTGCTGAAATCCCACTCAGCATCCTCCCCACCAGTCGGGCCAGGCGGGCGGTACCTCACGGTCCGCGGAGCCGTCCTGCTTTTTTTTGGCGGGGTCCGCTTTGAGGTAGCGCCCAGCCCGAGAAGTCGACATTCTAAGACTGTCAGGGTGCTCAGAACCGACTTCTTGCCCGAGCCGTCCATAAGACATGGAAGCAGTCCACTCAGGCTCAGAGTAAGGAGATGAAGGAGTTCAGAACATCTATTCAGAACACTCCAGCTCCGAACTTCTCTACCATCTTGACAAACGCCTTAGCCACTCAGAGACCCAAGTCTAAAAGGCAACAAAAGCTGATGGAAGCTACCCAAGCAAAACTTCTTGAAGATTATAAGGCAGCCCAGTCAGCTCACGCTGAATCTATATCTTCCCTGACTCAGGCCTCAGAGCTCAGACTCCAGAATATTCAGAAGGCCTTGGAAGAAAAGATGGATCTGAAGTTGCAATCAATTCAGACTGTGGTGGAGACTTCTAAGAAGAAGTATGGAGATGAGCTGATAGAAGAAAGGAATGATCTCCACCAGCGCTTAGAAAAGATGTAAGCAGCCTTGGATAAGCTGGCCTCTGATTATGACAGTGTGAATAAGAAGGTGCAGGTTCCCACCCTCGGCCCATTTGCTGATGCCAAAAAAGGGGAAAGGGAAAGGATACCTAAGGCACCAAGGGGAATCAGGTCAGTTAAGGGAGCAACTCAGACTCAGCAATCTGCTCCCACTGATCCCCAAGATCAAGGTCAGGCCCAGGGTGTCTCAGTAACAGGAGCTGTAGTGCCTGCTGAGACCGGCCCAAGCGGCTCAGGACTTAAAGATTCAGCAACCCAGACTCCCAGCGAAATCATAAAGGAGGTTGCTGAATACGCTGAGGAGGATTCTGAAGAGGAGGAAGCTCCTCTACCTCCTCCAGTGCCGGGGAAAGGGAAGAAAATTCTGAAACTCCCTACTCCACCTAAGAAAGGAAGCAGAAGGTTCATATCTCCTGAGGGAAAAGCCCAAAGTGAAGCAGATGAAAAGCTTGCAAGTGAGATATCCAAGGCAGAGGCTGCCAACAAGCCAAAGAAACAGCCTACAAAAGGCAAAACCAAGGTTAAAGGGGGAAGGAAGCCTGGTACGAGCCAACCCCCTAGAAAACTGAAGATCAGCGACGAAGCTGATAAGGAGAAAGAAAATGACTGAGAAGGCTGAGATTCCCTACAAGTACAGAAGATTCAGGAAGCCCACCGATCTCAAAATTCACAGATGGCCTAGAATCGATACATGGATGCCATGGGAGCAAACTCAGAGGTGGGAGACACTCAAAGAAGATTTTATCAAGAGGTTCTATATCTGGAGATATTGGCCTGACATGCATAAGGCTAAAGCCTTTGCTGAGTGGCTTCTGAAAAGTGACCCAGTGATTTATGCCAGAGTTCAGAAGGCCCTTGTTGAGAAAATAGATGTTAGAGTCCCAGCTCCAAGACCTCTGCCCCCTCTACTGAAGCTCGATGGATCCTTACATATTGGTGTTATAGAAGGAGAGGTCAGAAGTGCAGTCCAAGCCAATGATCTTGATGAAACACATCCTGCTGACATGGTGCAGAAACAGAAGTTGAGAAGAGATACATTCCGAATGTATGGACTGCCGCAGCCTGAAGAGAAGTTTAGAGATTTTAATGCGCGGATCCAACAGTTCAGGAAATAGCTGATAGCTTCTTGTATCTTGTTTTTATTTCTCTAGAATAGCATCTGATGTAATGCACTGAACTTTCTGATATATCAAACATCATTACTGTTCGACCCTAATAATACCTTATTGTCTTCATGGCCATGTTATTTATGCTTAACACTCAGAATCACCTAAGTGATTACTGACTCACACACTCACTGAATATTTATATCTGTGTCTGTCTTTTCTTACATAGTTTAATAGATTGTTTGATAGATTTATAGGGGGAGATTGTTGTTAGAAAGGGGGAAATTGCTGTTAGATTTCTATATAGGTTCTGATATTTCTTCCCTGAACTTCCTCAGTAGTCTAGAACTTGAAGAACAACTCCACTGATTCTACTTGTAATATTTGTAAGGAGTTTGTTTCTGACTGTTTGTAGTGCTAGGTTTTGGCATCATCAAATAGGGGGGAAATTATTGGGAGATGATTCAGTAGCCTAGTGCTCAGTAGATTTGAAGATCCCAAAACCCTAGTTTGACTGATGAACCATTCAGTTGTATTTGTTTGGTCTGTCTCTTGTAGTTTCAGACTCAGTAGACACCCTTCGACATGGTTCAGGCGTTCAGTTCTGTCCGCTCAGTACTATGAGAAGAAGACTCAGTAGTACTGGCCTCAACAGGAGCAGTATACTGAAAGGAGTCAGTGGAATTGAATTCAACAAGAGTAGTTCACTGAACTCAGAGTTGATCTTCAGTAGAGCTGAACTCAGCAAGAGTATGCTACTAGACATATATCAGACTCAGCACCGGCCAGACAGTCTTCTGACTGTTAGGAAATCTTATAACTCAAATCAGCAGAGTCATACGAAGTATAGAGAAGTCAGCTTTAGATCAACCTTGAAGTCTGTTTGTCTCACCTACTTTCTTCAGCCTCGACCAATGACAAGCGGCCAGCAGTCTACTTTCTGATTAAAGCTGCAAGTCAACAACTTTCCAGAAATGGAGGGAAAGGTCTCTGTCACCATACTGTGAAAGAGTCGTTAGCTACCCAAAAGAGAGAGACACATGGATCGTTGTCTCCAACGGATCTATCCATGTCTCTGCTCTATAAATAGAGGGAAGATTTCAAATTGAAGCTCATCTAGAAACCGAAGAACACACGAGCATGTTACGAGCAACTCAGAATCGACTTAAGCTTTCCGCAAGAACTTCATAGAGTTATTTCCAGTGAAAGGCGACATACTTGCTCAAAGGAAACCGAGATGAACCAGATCATAAGCCTCTAGTATCCAAGCGACTGAATAGGAACCCAGAGTTTATACTTAACCGTTCGTCGCTCTAGAAGCCACTTTCTCGATCCCTTCCCTCTAACCTAAGCTCAGCAGACCTTATCTATAGCTTAGAACGAAGGAGTTCATCTTTGAACTGATCCTTATTGTAAAGGACTCCTTCATAGTTGGAGAGTTTGTCAAACACTTAAGTTTTATACCTTGTAAACTAAGACTTGCTCAGTATAAATCTCAAGATCAGTGTTTGTCCAGTGCACAAACCGACTGAGACTAACTCAGTATAATAAAATAGCCTCTTGATCTTTTCGGGACAGTGGAAGTAGGATTGTTGGATCCGAACCACTTTAAAATTGCTTGTGTTCTCTATTTTTACTATTGCATTGATTACTGTCCATACTAAAATATCTTTCAAAATCATTCAACTGTGTTTCAGCAAAGCTTAAAAGATTGCACTAATATACTGAAATAGTTTTCTTAAAAATGTTTTCTAACTCAACTGAATTTGGGCCTACACATTTCCGCACCCTACTGAACTTCAGCTGAACGGTACTGAATTCTGACCTAAGTCAGCTAGCAGGCCTTAGTGAAGTCAGTCACTCTGCCACGCGATTCAAAACAGCTTATCTAGTATACTGAACTTGTTCAGTACGACATCTTCCTGAAAGGGACTGTTCGCGATTTAAGTTGAGAAAAGTTTTCAGGTGTATTCACCCCCTGCCCCTCTACACCTGAACGTTTATCTCGGGACCAACAGTTTTCATTTTCCTTCAGATCTCTGTCCACGTGAAGGAAGGAAAGGGTCGGGACACAGAGCA
>CM054818.1:7840187-8040455 GCA_028984105.1 Lavandula angustifolia | reverse complement strand
TAACATCCTTTTTCGCGATCTCGAATAACCTTGATCCCAAGGATGTGAGCGGCTTCACCTAAGTCCTTCATTTGAAACTCGCCTCGGATAACCACGTCTTTACGTCCGATAACACTTCAACATTATTGCTAATGCGAAGGATGTCATCTACGTAAAATGCAAGAAACACCACCGATCCGTTAACACAAATACGTTACACACACCTCGTTAGGACGGGGATACAAATCCATAGGGATTTGACTACTTTGTCGAAAACGCTGGTGCTATAACCGGAAATCTTGCTTAAGTCTATGAATAGACTTCTTAAGCTTCCAAATTAGATGCTCTTCGCCCTCCTTCACATAACCATCCGGGCCGTTTCATGTAGATGTCCCTACCTTTTTCAAGGTGACCGGTTTAGGAATGCGGTTTTGACATACATTTGCCAGATATCTAGGTTCATGTGAGCTGATATGGCAAGGAGAATCAGAATGGACTTGATCATTGCTACAGGCGAGAAGGTGTCTTCGTAATCGATACCTTCTTTCTGGGTAAAACCCTTCGCCACTAGCCCGGCCTTAAACGCCATGATCTCTTCATTCGGTGCTCTCTCTTTCTCTTGTATACTCACTTACTACCAATAGCATTGCAGCCCTCAGGTAGTTCAGTGATCTCGTATACATCCATATCAGTTATGGACTCAAATTTCGAGTCCATGGTGCATCTACATCTCCCATTGTTTTGTTGTAAGTCCAGGGATCCACGGTATCTTGTTCATCCGCCGGGAGATAATCAAACGTCTCCCCGGTGAACATACCGATCAGGTGTAAATATCACCCTCCCACTACGTCGAACGAGTGTTAGGAGCCTGTGCTAACAGTTGTGCGAGTTACTTGTGGAGTACTATCTTGCACTACCGGGCTGTTCAAGTGGAACTCGACCACCTTGTAATTCTTCAAGGATGATGTCGACTCGAGATTTATGGTTACTAGTGTAATCATCTTCTAAGAACCGAGCGTTAGGGCTAACAACGATCTTCTATTCTTTAGGATCATAAAAGTATCCACTCTTTGTTTTCTTCGGATGCCCTATGAACAACATCATTTCTGAACGTGATTCCAATTTGTCGGCCTGCCTATTCAACACATAAGCAGGATAACCCCAAGTCCATAAGTGGTGCATACTGGGTTTGTGCCCGCTCCACAACTTGAAAGGGATCTTTTGTACCGACTTGGAAGACACACGATTCAGCAAGTATGCTTTGCGATCTCTAGTGGCATATCCCCAAAAGAAAACTCGGCAAAGTTGCATAACTCATCATCGACCGAACCATCTCTAAGAGACTTCGGTTCCTTCTCTCCGACACACCATTCTGCCGAGGCGTGCCCGGTTTGTCGGTACCGGGATTTAATCCCACATTCTGTCAAGTAGTCCTTGAACTCGTTGGATAGGTATTCCCTACCACGATCAGATCGTAGTGTTTTGATTTCTTTACCTAGCTTCTTCTCCACTTCTGCCTTGAATTCTTTAAAGGTTTCAAAGCAATCCGACTTGTGGTGAAGAAGGTAAACATATCCATACCTCGAGTAATTGTCAGTAAATGTGACGAAGTACTCATATCCTCCATGAGCTTGCGTAGACATAGGTCCACACAAGTCAGAATGTATCAAACTTAATGCTTCTGTGGCTCTATAACCCTTTACCTTAAAAGGCCTAGTCATCATCTTTCCTTCCAAACAGGTTTCGCAAGTTGGAAATGGTTCATTCTTGGAGAGACTCCAATGATCCATATTCCACCAACCTCTGAGTCCTGTTAAGATTGATGTGACGTAGTCTTAAGTGCCACAGATAAGTTTGGTTTACCTTAGAAGACTCTTTCCTCTTCTTAGGATTTGATGATGAGGAAGCAATATTAACAGAACTACGCGTTTTACAAGTATATAAAGATCCGTTTAATGGTTCACCATAGATAAAATCATCGTCTTTCATGATAGAAACTATACTATCAAAACTTGATTTATAACCATCCATGGTGCAGAGTTTTTGAAACAGAAATAATGTTTCGCCTAAACTCAGACACATATTAAACATCTTTAAGTACTAAAACAGAACTATCAAAAGATAGATGTAAATCTCCAATGGCAATTGCAGGAACTTTAGATCCATTGCACATTGAGACTACCACCTCGCCATTGCTCAATTACCTTTTCTGCAAGAAACCTTGCAAGGTGTAACAAACATGATCAGTTGCCCCCGAATCCACTACCCATTCGTGGGTAGAAGAGGAAACTAGAATAGTTTCAGTTACAAGAGCGTCTCGCGTCTCTTTCTGTTTTGCCTTGACATCTGGATTATAATTATTCCAGTGTCCTTTCTTACCATTCTTGAAGAACCTTCCTTTCTCCTTTGACATTCGCATGTCGCCGGTAAGGACCGTCTTCTTACTCCCACTGCTCTTCTTGAAATGTCCACCCTTTCTGCTATTTTTCTGGTTTCCGCCTTTCGGAGGATTCCTTGAACTATTAGGGATATTCAAGACTTGAGCACTCTTGCCCTTTCCTATAACCTCTTTGACCGCTACCAAAGATTTGAGTAACATACTCATAGTAAACTCGTTCTTAGACATAGCGGTCCTAAACAGAAGTTCTTATAGGACCTTTGCAGAGCTTTTATTGGGAGCGGTAAGATATCTCTTCCACTTTGTAAAATTATTTAAAAAAAATTGTTAAACCCATTAGGGTTTGATTGGTGAGACTGTTTAGGAACTTGAAAAATTTCGAACAGACATATCTGAAAAAATATAATTTTAAAACATGTATGAATTAATATTTGCACATAATTCGTAATTAACTATCATTGTAACCTTTTGAAAAACAATGATGTTAAAAACCTCGAACAGCTCTAAGAATTCCACTAGCAAGCCACGCAGGTGGACGTTTACTAGCGTAACCCTAAACCAAGCTATTTACCTATCTCTTTAATTTCAATCCACGTCTAGGTTCTTGAGACGAATGATATTAATAGTTCGATATTCTGGACCATGTCACTATTAAAACGCGGGAAGGGACTTCGAGGGAAGTGAATTGTACCTGCGGTGACATCTAAGCATTGACCATTAATTTGACCAAATAGAATCAAATTCTCGAAATTGACATACTTACTCGAACCATGCCGCATTCAATTTGATCTAATTAGCCATCCTATTTAATTATTATCTTCTAGAGTACTCGTGTTTACTAGGCACGCAAGCCACGCAGTGGACGTTTACGGCTTCGCTCCCACTACTCAATAATAATCAAATATTGTTTTGGAAAACTCATCTCACAAAACTGGTAGCTCAAAAATGCAAGCAAGCCACGCAGATGGACGTTTACTTACATAATCTTACTACTTTCGTGTAGAGTCCAATTAATGGAGGTCCGATTAACTGTTTAATATCCAAATTAATGGAATCTAATTAAACATTTAATTTTAAAATTGCTTAGTCTTTTTGTTCAAAAGGTTTGTAACGAATCATGCAATCCCACATAATTCCTAAAGCATGCAATTTCTAAACGCACATAATAAAACGTGCTTGCGAAAAATAAAACATGCTTTTAGAAACGATATAAATCCTATTTACATGCTTTTCTAAGCGCAATTAATCACATAATCGCATGCTAAAGCATAAGTAAAAATAAATACACAAATAGGAAATTTAAAATCGTTATCGGGCTTAAAAACACAGATAAAAATAAAATATATCTATTACAAAGCCCGAACAAAATACAGCTCTTCGATATTTAAAATCTTCGAATTTGAAAACTGCATCGAAAACTACACCGAAAACCGTATCGCCACGCCATCGGGGGTGCGCCACGTGGCGTACATGTGGCGAACAAGTGGAAGCTCGGTCGGCAAACGGCCGACGTGGCGCACCACGTCGGCCTCGTCTTCTTCATCAAGAAACCGCCGTCGTCGCCCCGTTTGCCGACGCCGCAGCCCGCCGTCCACGAGAGGGAGTCATCCGCGGCTTAGCCGCCCTCCGCCCGGCAATGGCGTCACCGGAAAATGGCACGGGAGCGTGCGGTTCTCGCGTCTCGCTTCTGCGCCCGGCCACCGCCGCTCCCGCCGCCTCGTCCGGCCACCTCCCGCCGCCTCACACCTACCAATCGCTCCCACTCGGCTTCCTCGACGTCGTCCGGACGTGCAGGCCGTGCAAACGGCCGGTGATTTCCCACCATCGCAACGGGTTCCGCGCGATGAATCGTGCCTCCGCCGCCGCCGCTTTCGCCCTTTGAATTCTCACTTTCCGAGCCGCGATTCGATCAATTGAAATAGGGAAAACGTAATAGGAACACTCACGACCACCGGGTAACGGATTCCGGCCGAGATTAGTTCCTCAATTTCCCGAATTTCAAACGAATCGCCAGAACGAATTCATAACGAGCAGCCCACTTCAGACGTCAATTCCAGTCGCATCTGGGATCGGATGATCCCATACGATATATCGACGCGAAGCTCGTAAGATGAGGATTCCAAAGATTCAAGCCGATCGGAAATCCAACCCCGGAACCGCCGGGAATCGCCGCCGAAAAATGCGGCTGAACCCTAGAAAACTAGGGTTTTCGCCCAATTTGGGGCTTTTCTGGACAGCACGACCACTTCTCCTTTCCGACACTTTTTCGGACAAATCAGAACTCGGAATGGGTCATACGACCTATCCAGAATAAGCTAACGAGAATACGAACAATACTATCCGAACGGATCGGAAAAACACCGAAGCACGCGCCCTCACGCGCCGTCACAAGTCGGCGATCGTATTCTGCCAAAAACTAGGTTTTCGCCCTTCCGCGCCGTCGCACCTCGATTTTCATGCCAACCGGACCAATTACAGTACAATAACAGTATAATCACATAACATATTGGTCCTATCATCTACTCGTGGATTTTCTCACGAGAAAAACGTTACATCGGGGTCAAAACAGTGGCTCGCAGGCCGCCCCAAACACGAAAATTAACCCGATAACGACGGAAATAAAACCTAATCATGCATCTAACAGCAACAATCAGAACCTAAACCAGGCTCTGATACCAAATGAAGGAATATGAAAGGAAGAAATCGGTACCTTCCTCCTTTGTATGTTGTCGCGGCTCCGATTGTTGCTCCTGTGTCAGATCTTCTGATCTGTGTCCCGGCCTATTTCTCCCTCTGAGTGGTCAGAGAACTGGAGAAAATAAAATTTACTGTCTCTAACTAACGCTAGGCGTGTGTTTTTATGAATGTGTGTCTATTCTGTTCTGAACAGAATACTAATATATATAGGCTTCAAAAGCCAACATAATATTAATATATTTGTAGCCCATTAATTTAATTATATTCCAATGGGCTTCCACATAATTAGCCCATAATATAATTAATTAATCCACAGGGCTACTAATATTTATCAATTAATTGGCCCAGCCAATTAATTCCAGATAAATAACATTATTAAATAATGTAAAAATACATTAATCCATTAATAATGAATTCTGAGAGACAATAAATTACTAGGAAACTAATTGGGCCGCATCGGGGATCCAATACAAGAAATAAAGCGGGGCCTCCAATTAATTAATTATCCATGCTCACCCCGTAGCAAAATTAATTAATTAACACGCATTCATTCCACTAGAGAATCCATGCCGACTTACCCCTTTATCCCAATTTGAGCAAAGGCTTGTATTTTAGACTTAATCGATCTCCGTATTTAAGATAGAAATATCCGTTAATTAATTAAGCCCACTGACAGCTTAAATTAATTAACATCTTAAATTCCTGAGCAGTACCACTCGACCTTATTAACACACCTGAACTTAATCAACCGGCCGGGTTTAGTGTGCTAATCCTTTCGAGTTCCTCAGGGGATATTATCAACCCATTTTACTAGGATACCGATGCAAGATACAGACAACCAGCCTGAGCCACAAATAACTACTAACACCCAAGATACGTAGATCCGGTCGCTCATTGGACGTTCACTATAGTAGGTCAAAGTGATAGATAGCTAAATGCTCTCAGCTGAAGTCTTACCAAGCTTAAGACCAGCTAAGTCACCGAGATCTTGGTTCTCCACTAATGTCATTTAGGAGAACACATCTCACTGTGATCCTTCAATACACCACCTTAAGTGTACCAGTAAAGACAAGCAGCTAAGACAAGCCACTTCTTATCTAAACTGCAGCTTAAACCGACAACTTCATCCTTAAGTTGTCTCAGCTGTGTTAACTTTTATATCTTGTCAGTTCAACCAATTTGTGTTGTCTTCTGTGATACCCGACACACCACACAAATCTAACTTTTATACAAGATAAAGGATAACATGTGCAAATATACATATTTATCAGATAGGAGAATAAAACAGTGGTAAGGACAAAAACACATTGTATACAAGCATAAAAGTGCTTCCAGTATACAAAATCCCAACAGCCGCTGCAATGACAGATGATGTGGACGAGCAAGGCTTGTCCATTCCCTCTTACGTTTGACTCTTTGAAGAGGAGGTCTAGCCGAAGACTCTAAAGAGACGCGCTTCCGGAAGGCAACCCGTGTTTCTATTTATTTCATTTTTTCTTAGATTTCGTGTTTTTATTGTGATTTTATGCTTGGTGTTGTTTATTTTCTTTTTCAGATTTTTGGCTAAATATGGAATAGGGGCTAAAGTGCAAGGAGATGGAATTTGGAGAAGCAACGATGAAGAGAAGAGAAATTTGGAACTTAATTGCTATTCTCACAACTTTTGGGGACCAAATTAAGTCAAGGAAATTTTATGAGAGACTTAATTGCATGGATGAACCAATTTGGGGCCAATTGAAGTTGAGGAAAAAATGGGGGCTAATTCGAAAACAAGGAGGGATCAGATCTCTTAATTGCACAGTTGGGAGGACCTAATTGCAAAACTTACCTCTATAAAAGGAGGGAGGGGGGACGAAACCCTACCACTTGCTACTATTCAAATCTTGTTCCCTCTCTATACACGCCGCCCCTACTCTCTCTCTCTCCCCAAGAATTTCAAAAATCCCTCCAGAAGTTTCCCAACTGCCCGAGTGAGACATCGCCGATCGCTCCCAAGAAGAAAACTGGACTGCTCACTGCAGCCCGTTGGTTCGCCACCATCCAGGTTGATCCGGAGAATCAACACCGCTGTAACACCGCTGCTGCTCGTCGGGAGTCCGTCCCTCTCCAAAAAGTTCCCTTCACAGAACGCGAACTTACTCCACTGTCGGAATTTGTCTATGAAGCACCGAACTCGCCGCCAGAGGAACACGACACTGGATCGCACTATACTATGGAGTTCATTTCATCGCAAAACTGCCTAGATGACGGTTACGTCGACATACGGGTGTTCAAATTAGCAACTCGGCTGATCAACCACCACGGGAGCCGATGCCCGAACCAACGCCGAGCCGACACCGCTGCCGTCTTTGCCGTGCTATTCTAGGTCATGAAAGCCAAAAGCTTCTCGTTCGGATGGTGTCTCTTCGTCCAATCTGCCGCCCCGATCTCTGCAAGATCTTTACGAGTGGTTTCCATTTCTTGAGTTTCAAAATCCACCACCACAACTCAGCTATTATGAGGGCGCGAATTGGAGCGAAAGTCTACGTACGGAATTGGCGAGCTAAGAGGAGGAAGATTCAGACTATGTGTCTGATGATCGCGATGACAATTTTAGGGACGACTTCAACTTGAATACTTTATTTCTTGTTGACTCCGATTCGTCTTTGACTTTTCCAAGAGCGTAGGAGTATGGAAACTGCTTGATCATACATCTTGATACCCCGGAAGCCGTGCATGATCTCTCTCAATTCGGAATTGAATACTCGACTATGCATTTACAAGAATGTGAGGGAAAAGATTGTCGAAGTGGATGCCTCGTCGATCGCACGTTTTTTTTGCACAGCACGTATCATCGAATCCTTTTTTGCTTATTTTCGCAATGTTGGTTGGTCATGGTTGCTTGAGTTGCATCATTATCCTTGTTACAAAGAAGTTGCTAGTGAGTTCTTTAATACCTTTCATTTTGAGGGTGACAAGGATTTGGTTACACCTAGCATTGGGTTTAGGTTGTTTGGGGGTGCTTATCATTTTTCGGTGGCCGAGTGGAATGCTAGGCTAGGGATATGTTCGTTTGATGATTTTTATCTTGGTCACTTTGAGATTGGTTTTCATGCTTTGCTAAATAAGGAACCTAACTACATAGGTTCATGGGCCGCGTAGAGGCTTCTCGCCCCAAGCGACCCGAAAGAGTTTGCTACATCGGGTTCTTATGTGAGTTTTATAGAAGATCACACCCTTCGCATTTGCCACCAATACCTAGACCATAACTTAACCAGAAAGAGTACTTCTTTTGAAAAAGGTGACAACAAATGAGTTGTATTTTCTATGGTGCATGTTTACTAGGCGTCGTTTTAACCTAGGTTGGTGGATTGCTAAGAACATGTTCACGATTTCTAGTCACACCGTGCGTCACATGACATTATGCCATATTCTTGCCACTTTCATTGAACGCAACTTTGTCATTTATGATGCTCGTTATTTGACTAGGGTGGATCCTCCACGTTTATTAGATTTGAATTTGTTGAGGCACACTCGCCTACTCTACCAATTGTCTAACCGGGAGATTCAATTTTTTCCACCGGGACCTCGTATCTCGAGTGCTTTTCCTTCTGTAGATGTGAATACCTTGCAGACCCTACAGACTGATCTGGATTCCCTTGGTCGCAGAGTAGATCGTCTCCGCCACACAGTTATGAGCAGATTGCCTCACCTGCTTAGGCGAGGCGACCAATGACTTTTCTTCCCCAATTTTATTTTTCATTTTTGTGTTTTTGTTTTATGTTTTGAGTCTGTTCTTGTGTGTCTTTCTTGTTCTTACACTTGATAGGGATCAAGTGTAAGGAGGGGGGGGGGGTGTTTATTTTATTTTATCTTTTGTCTTTAGTTTGTTCTTACACTTGATAGGGATCAAGTGTAAGGAGGGTGTTTTTGTGTTTATTTTGTCATGCCTTCTCTCTTTGTTTTGTCGTTTCTCTCTTGCTCGAGGGCGAGCAAGGTTTAAGTGTAAGGAGGGGAGTATTTTGTGTCGAAGCATGCCAAAATTTTTTATTTTTGAAGTGTCATTTTCTATGCTCGAGTATGTCTTATTTGTGCTTTTATGTTTCAATATGCTTGCTTATAGTCTTTGTGAAAGTAGATCTAGGCACGTATATGAGAAAATGTCATTTTTGGTTTTTTATTGTGTCAATGGTCCGATTTTGGTCCTTTAATGTGACAGGGTCCGATTTTGGTCCTTTATCTTTTAACTAAGTCCGATTTCAGTCCTTTATCTTTCAAGTGAGTCCGATTTTGGTCCTTCGGACGGGAGTGCCCGCCGGAATAAAGCGTGTATTACACTCTCCGCTGGAGGACGAAAATCGGACTCTTTGAAAGATAAAGGACCAAAATTGGACCCTGCCATATTAAAGGACCAAAATCGGACCATTGACACAATAAAAAACCAAAAATGACATTTTCTCATATACGTGCCTAGATCTACTTTCACAAAGACTATAAGCAAGCATATTGAAACATAAAAGCACAAATAAGATATGCTCGAGCATAGAAAATGACACTTCAACCGAACCAACAATACTTGAGGTGGGCATATCCGTCAAATTAACCTATGCAACATATTAGGGAATTATAAGATATGAGATGTATTTAATAATGAATAGCTAAATAAATTACTATGATACCTGAATATTCATCGCCTCTTCATTTGTAGCATTACTCCTCAACATTTCCTTTTTTTTAAGTGGGCAGCCTATGATGTTGTGTCCTCCTCCACAATGTCCACATTTTCAAGTTTTTTGTTGCCTCTTCAATTTGATTGGATTAGACTTTGAAATCTGAGCTACCTTCCCTCGCGGCTTTCTTTTTCTATTCGGTGTTGGTTCATCAGCCTCTTTTCTCTTTTCTGTTTTAGGCCTACCAGCTCGTCTACCCTCATTAGGAGGCAAAGGTGGGGTATAAAAGGGGATTTTGCCCACTCAAACTTGCCATTGATAGGCACTACAAACTCTCCATACACCTTCTTGTAAGTGGTCACATGGTAACAATCGCTCACAAATTCCACTGGATCCAATCCTTGCTCAGCAATAGCAACCACGTCATGGTTGCAAGGGATGACACTCAAGTCCCAAGCCCTACACCTACACGTCCTTCCCCAGATATCTACACTGTAAAACTCTTGTGGAGTCACTTCAACCATATAATGATAATCATCACTTTTGATTGCAATCAAGCCCCTTGTATTATCTATATTTTTTTGAAGGACCTTCATGATCTTGGGACAAACTAGGCCCTTCCACTTCTCATTGCACGTGTCCCTATTCTTTTGTAGCCTCTTCATTGAAATCCCAATCAGATTTATCCACATAGAAAGAATGGGAAGAGACTTTGCATCCAACTTCATTTTGTTGTAGGACTCACAAATATTGTTCAACAAAATATCGCACTAGGGTTATGTCCAAAAATGATATCAGCTCCAATGTTTGGGGTCTTTGTTGGACAACCATTCGACAACTCTTGGGTCAAGTCTACCCATCTCTTCCATTTTTTTTTAAATTGTGGCAGTGTAAGTGCTTTCCCACAATTCCATAAGAAAATTTTGAAGGCATCACCTCGAAAACCAGCAGATTTGAAGTTAGCATGTACTTGCCTCAAGCAATGTCTTATTTCTTCACATTCAAACATTTGATCGAATGCATTTAGTAGACCCTTTTGCTTGTCAGACATAAAAGTCCACTTACTACGCTCTTCTAAACCCAAGTCAACTGATAGGATTTGCAAAAACCATTGCCATGTATCATTACACTCCTTAATCACCACTGCCCAAGCTAGAGGAAAAAGATTATTATTGGGATCAACACTAACCGCATTTAATAGAACACCCCCATGCGGGCTTTTCAGATGACAACCATCTACCCCAATTAATGGCCTACAACCTCCTTTGAACCCCTTTTTGACAGCATCTAAACAAATGTACATTCTATCAAACTTGCCCTCCCCATCTGAACCCAGTAAGCAAGTTGATCTTGGATTGGCCCTTTTCACCTCATCAATGAAATCCTACAAGCTGTTATACTGGTCTGCTGGATCCTCGTGCAATTTTTTGAAAGCCGTCTCTCTTGCCCTGATTGCTTGTTACATAGTTATGATAAATCCCATCTCTATTCTAACCATCATTCTGAAACCCTTCAAGGCCATCAAGGCCATGTTTGGTTGCTCTTTAAAATGGTCCAGATATCTATTAGCTAATCAACTAGACTTAATGATTCTGACTTTTGTAGTCTCCATGCACGTATGATGGCAGTTGTACTGGGAAATTCTGGAGGTTTCTTCCCCTTCCACCTTCAAAGCCTGAATTAACCACGCACAAGGATTTACTTTAGTTTTCTTTTCATTCCCACAACATTTTATATGCATTCTGCCCTTGTCATTCTTTTTAACTTTCACATCTCTCCTTGTCTCTACAGCATGTGACTTGATAGCTTCACGCAGTAGTGTCTTACTCGAAGACCGTTATCCCACCTCAAATTTTGGATGAAATGTATCAATCTCTCTAAAATTCATGGACTTCAATTTTGACTTTTTCATATCTGCCCCAGAATTTGAATTCTCACTGGTGAAATACTCATCACTATCTGATGGGAGATGATTCAGCACCTCCGCAAATTGTTGGGAGATAACTCAGTAGCCTAGTTCTCAGTAGATTTGAAGATCACAAAACCCTACTTTGATTGATGAACTATTCCATTGTAATTTATTGTTTTGTCTCTGAGAGTTTCAGACTCAGTAGACACTCTTCATTATGGTTCAGGCGCTCAGTTCTGTCCGCTGGTTCTTCAGCAGACTATCAGCCTCAGTACCAAAAGAAGATGACTCGGTAGTACTGGACTCAGCAGGAGCAGTATACTGAAAGGAGTTAGTGAACTAAACTCAGCAGGAGTAGTTCACTGAACTCAGAGTTGATCTTCAATAGAGCTGAACTCAGCAGGAGTATGCTACTGAATATAGATCAGGCTCAGCAACGGCTAGACAGTCTTCTGACTGTTAGGATCTCATAAGTCAAATCAGCAGAGTCATATGAGGTATAAAGAAGTCAGCTTTAGATCCACCTTGAAGTCTGTTTATCTCACCTACTTTCTTCAGCCTCGACCAATGACGAGCGGCCAGCTGTCTACTTTCCGATTAAAGCTGCAAGTCAACAACTTTTCAGAAATGGAGGGAAAGGACTTTGCCACCATACTTAGAAAGAGCCGTTAGCTACCCAAAAGAGAGAGACACATGGATCGTCATCTACGGTTGATCTATCCATGTCTCTGCTCTATAAATAGAGGGAAGATTTCAAAGTGAAGCTCACGATACTAAACATAGAGAAGAACACATGAGCATTCACGAGCAACTCAAAAACGCTTAAGCTTTCCGCAAGAACTTCATAGAGTAATCTCCAGCGAAAGGCGACATAATTGCTCATAGGGAACCAAGCTGAATCAGATCATAAAGCCTCTAGTATCCAAGTGACTGAATGCGAACCCAAGTCTATACTTAACCGTTCGTCGCTCTAGAAGCCACTTTCACGTTCCCTATCCCTCTAACCTAAGCTCAACAGTCTATATCTATAGCTTAGAACGAAGGAGTTCATCCTTGAATTGATCCTTATTGTAATGGACTCCTTCATAGTCGGAAAGTATGTCAAACACTTTAGTTTGATATCTTGTAAACTGAGACTTGCTCAATATAAATCTCAAGACCAGTGTTTGTCCAGTTCACAAACTGACTGAGACTAACTCATTATAATAAAATAGCCTCCTGATCTTTTTGGGACAGTGGACGTAGGATTGTTGGATCCGAACCACTTTAAAATTGCTTGTGTTCTGTGTTTTTACTGTTGCATTGATTACTGTTCATACTGAAAATATATTTCTAAAATAATTCAACAGAGTTTCAGCAAAGCTTAACCGATCGCACTAATATACTGAAACTGTTTTATTAAAAACGTTTTCTAACTCAACTGAATTTGGGCCTACATATTTTCGCACTTACTGAACTTCAGCTGAACGGTACTGAATTCTGACCTTAGTCAGCTAGCAGGCCTCAGTGAAGTCAGTCACTCTGCCACGTGATTCAGAGCAGCTTTTTTGGTCTACTGAACTTGTTTAGTACGGCATCCTCCTGAAAAGGACTGTTCGCGTTTTAAGTTGAGAAATTGTTTTCAGGTGTATTCACCCTCCCCCCCTACACCTAAATGTTTAATCTCGGGACCAACAATTGGTATCGGAGCAGGAGTTCTCTAAGACTCTTATTTTCTGAATCTGGTCTACTTGGACGAATCTAGAAAACATTTTCATTGCATATCATTCTTCATTCATATCACTATTTTCAATGTTTGATATTTCAAGAATCAGGATGGTACCTATGTTCTCAATAGAGAAATACGGGGTATGGTGAGTCAGAATGGAGGCACATCTGACTTCCCTCCATGATAGCATGAAAGAGGTACTGGAGGACGGACCCATTGTTGGGTTATGAGTCAGTAGGAGATACTCAACATGTTATCGGGTAAAAGAATATTGGGGGGAAATCATAGTTTCACTATGGAATTGAAGATCCCAAAACCCAGTTGATATCAGTAGTGTAGTGTTGATAAAAATAGCTGATGTATAGGCTAGACTACTTTTGATTTATTTACCTTTTGTCTAAGTCCTGTACGGGGTAAAATGTTGGATTGATCTTCTGTCGAAGTTACCTTCCAAAACCCCACGTCATCTATGTAAGAGCTTGCGTTCTTAAGTCGTCAGCTGATCTTCACCTCAGTAGAAGACAGCTCATCAGCTGACAAATATCAGCAGAAGAACTATATACAAAGCTCAGTACCTTCGCAACCATCAGCTGACCTAACTCAGGAGAAATATCTCTTGTCAGCCGACTCAGACGAAGAAGACAGAGACCGCCTTAAGTCTACTGTATCCAACAGGAAACGACCCAGTCGTTAAAGTTATTTCGAAGTCAGCAGAAGACCATACGAGGTTAAGGAATAGTCAACTCTGACGCCTGACACAATCTCACCTACCATAAACCTCGACCAATGAGAAGCCGACAACGCTTTATCTACTCTGAACAACTAAAGCTGCTCTCATGTATAGTATCAACAACTCTGCTGCAACATTTCGAATTTATGGCCGTTTTCTTTGGAAGTTTGTGACACGTGGCACCGTCTTCTCCAACGGACATATGCCTGTTTCACGACTATAAATAGAGAAGAAAATCCGAGCTCCACGCACGGGATATCAAGGGAAAATGCTCAAGCTTTCAAACGACTCTAGCACTTTCAAAGATCAATTCAGCGAAGAACTTGCCGAAATAGAATATCATTAGTTCTTCTCTCTAGAGTTCTTTAGATCCCTCTTCTCTAGCTAAGCTCAACGTTCATATCTATAGCTTTGATTTTTGAAGGAGTTCACTTTAGATCCCTCCCTTTCAAACTCCGGTTTGAATTGTAAAAGTCGCTAAGGACTATAACTTAGAAGGATCTATCCAGTGCACAGATACCTTGCTGAGGCTTGCTTAGAAAAATCAACAAGAACTCCTGTTTTGCATGACCGTGGACGTAGGATCTTGCGTATCCGAACCATGTTAAAAATTGCTTGTGTTATTTACGGTTTTATTGATCTGCATACAAACTGATTACAAAATCATATCTTACAGAAAACGTATTTTCAAAGCGCACTAGCTAAAATATTTGAACTTGCGAAATCACGTTTTCAAACTGAGACGAATCTTCGGCCCCCACACTCTTATCCGCACAACGTCTCCGATTGAGTTTCAAGTACTGACAAAAGTCAGTAGGAGAGGTCAGTAGTTGGCACACTTCTGACCCGCGATCGAAGGTTACTATTTAACACTATTCATCAGTTGCAACCTACAGCTCAGTTGTCCTTCGTGTTTGAGAAAAGAAACTGTGCTCAGGTGTATTCACCCCCCCCCCCCTCTACACCTGACTATCGTCTCCGAACCAACAATTGGTATCATAGCGTACAGTGTTCTTCTGATCACCGGTTCTGAACAACTGGTCTTCTCGAAAAGATCCTGAAAACATTTTTCACTGCACAAGCATCTCTTAATACATCCTTATACTCTTACCCATAATATCTGATATGTCAGGTATTCGGATGGTGCCGATGTTCTCAGTAAAGGACTATACGGTATGGCATGTGAGAATGGAGGCACACCTCACATCGCTACACGACAGCATGACGGATGTCCTTGAGATAGGACCCATCATTCCTATGATCGACAACGTACAATTTGCTGAAGCAGGAGGTGTAGGAGCATAGACTGGTGCTAAAGTCGCTAAAGAAAAATCTGCTTTCACACCAGAAGAGAAAAAGCTGCACAACCATGACCGAGTTGCGCGTAATGCAATCCTGACTACGCTCAGCGATTCTCACCTCGGGAGGGTGCAAGACTGCAAAACGGCAAAAGAACTCTGGGATGCCCTGGCTGTACTAAGCCAAGGAACCCCGCAGATTAAGGAAAATAACCTCGAATTGGAGCTTCAAAAGTTCGACTCATTTGCCATGGAGTCCAATGAAACCATTGATGAGCTCAGCGTCAGATTCACTAATCAGATCAATGAGATCAACGGACTGGGGAGGACATTCACCAATAAAGAGATGAACACAAAGATCCTTAGAGCGCTACCTTGACAGAAGTGGTTTCCTTTTGCTACATATTTACGTCGCTCAGATCTTAATGCTCTAACTCCTGATGTTATATTTTTAGAATTAAAGACAGAGGAAATTGGGCACAACCTACCCCAACGATGCTCTAGCGCTCCAGCAGACACTCAGATTGATTATGCCTTTAAAGCAACAGTCAGCAAAACTAGAGTCAAACCTATTTCTTCAAGCAATGCAGTAGCCACAGCAGAAACAAAGTCCTCTGAGACATCTGCTACTGACCAACTTGCACTTATGGCTCTCAAATATCAAAGAGAAAAGGAGAGAGTCAGAAAGCTGAAGAAATACAACAGAGATTCTCCCTCAGGTAAGAAAGATTTTCGAAAAAGGGAAGAATCTAAACCTTCTACTGACAAAAGACGAAGCTGCATTTGTCGCCGTTGAGATCAGAGAGACAAATCCTGAGTCAACTGCCGAATACTGTTTGATGGCCGGAGAAGAGGCTGAGGTAAATTCTAAACTTAATATAACCTCTTCTTCACACAGCACACACGACACGTGCTCGGTCACAGATGAGCCTCTAGACGTGGTACAAGCCTACGATGATCTACTAGAAGAGCAGATTCAGCTGAGCAGAGAGTTCAGCGGAACCATTCAGGAATTGGAACAGGTAAAGGCTGAAAATCAGAGTCTTTCTTCTGATTGTCAGGTCTCTACTGATTCAGAGAATCTAGTTGCGAGACTCAAGGGAGAGATTAAATCTCTTATGACTAAGTCTCATCTTCAAGAAACTCGGATATCAGTTTTGACCAAGGACAATTCTGAGAAAGAGACTGAAATAGCCCGACTCAGTCAAAAGCTCGCAAGAGTTGAAATGGATTATGAATCACTTCGAACAAGTGATGGGGTGTGGCGAGAACTGATGACTTAACAGTACCTAGGAGCTAAGGAGAAGTTGGAAAGTATGCTTAGGGCTCAAAGGCCAACAATCATGAAAGAAGGACTTGGCTATACTCATGAAGCTTCCACCTCGAAAAGCTCAGAAATGATGGCTGATATGTTCGTCAGAGGTAAGATTCAGGCTACTGACTCAACACCTCAGGAGAAGAATAAACAGAAGATGATTGCACCTCAGCCGAACAACAATAAGAAGCAACTGACCTGAGGTTCCAGCCCCAGGACAACACGATCAAACTCAGGGGGAACCAAGAAGGTCAGATGGGCAGAGCAGTACAATGAACCGCTATATGAACATCCAGCTCAATATGGATCGTACTACTATGAACCCAGGGTCATGAGGAACACACGGCCTCAGAAGAAGAAAGCTCCTGAACCTAAAACCGCCAGAAAGTCAGTATCTCCAAGTCCTGTGGAGAAGAAAGCTGACAAGGATCAGAAGAAGAAGTCTCAGACTTCTAAGGTCCCTAGACAGATTTGGGTTCCAAAATCACCCACTAACATGTAAGGACCCAACTGAACCAAAGGGTACCTAAAAATGTTTCTATTTTGCAGGTGCATAAGGACCTTTGGATTGTGGACAGCGGCTGCTCGAGACACATGACCTATCAAAAGAGCCTGCTGACCAACTACGTACAAGAAGATGTACATATGTTGAAGGCTATACAAGGGGATACGGAACACTGAATATTAGGACTGCCTCAGTTCCAAGAGTAACATATGTTGAAGGACTTCAACATAATCTCCTTTCTATCAGTCAATTCTGTGACAATCTAAATAGAGTTATCTTTGACGCTGGTTTATGTGATATTATTGATAAATCTACAGGGAAAACAATATTATCAGGTTTGCGGAGGAAGAATATCTATGTTGCAAACTGGAAAACCGCTGAACCTGAGGCTTGCTTACTCGCTCAGACGAAATCTAGTGACAAGGCAGGATGGCTATGGCACAAGAGACTCAGCCACCTAAACTTCAAGACTATGAACAAGCTAGCCAAGAACTCTAAAGTCAGAGGACTGCCCAACGAATCATTTATCAAAGACAAAACTGTGAAGCATGTTTGAAAGGAAAGCAGACAAAGAAAAGCAATCCACCTATTCCTTCACCTTCCACTGAAGGAATCCTTCAACTGCTACACATGGACTTATTCGGGCAAGTCTCTCCAGTGACTATAAGAGGCAAGAAGTATGCCCTTGTCGTTATTGACGACTACTCGAGATATACATGGGTCATCTTCATAGCCAACAAATCTGATGTCCAGACGAAAGCACCCAATCTGGCAAGAAACTCAGTGTGGAAAAGGACATCAAGATACAGAGAATTCGCTCAGACAGAGGAACACAATTTCTCAACTCAGTAGTTAAAGTGTACTGCGATAAAGAGGGAATTCAGCACGAGACATCAGCAGCTCGCACACCTCAGCAGAACGGACTTGCTTAACGTAAAAATAGAACACTTAAAGAAGCAGCGAGAACGCTCCTAGCAGACTCTGGACTACCCTCAAAGTTCTTAGCTGATGCTACTGACACCGCCTGCTATACTCAGAATCGCTCACTACTTATACAGCAACACATGAAGATACCCTACGAATTATGGAATGGGAGAATTCCTTCTATTTCTCATTTTCATATTTTTGGTTGTCCTTGCTTTATCCACAATAATATGAAAGATTAGTTGAAGGTCTTTGATAGCAAATCTGATCAAGGAGTATTCTTAGGATACCCTCGAGTCAGTAAAGCCTTCAGAGTCTTTAACTATCGGACTCTTTGCGTGGAAGAAAGCCCTCATGTTGTCTTTGACGAGTTTGTTACTGAGGACAGGAAAACTACAAAGACGAACACTGAAGATGTCAGCAGCAAGCTACAGGATCTCGCACTAAACGATAAAGCTGAAAAGATCCAGCATTGTTCGGATGATGAGTCAGACGATGAGGAAATACAGACTCAACCAACAGGCGAAGTAGCTGACCTAGTTGATTCTACTGAACAGAATCAACAGCAGGTAACAAAGGTCGATGAGGAAGCCCCAGTGGTAATTAAGACCTCTACTGAGAAATTAAACTCAAGGGGAACGACTAATGTTCCTGAGCGAAATGCCCTTGAACCTGGAAACTCAATAGATCCTAACCTTCTTACTGAACTGCTGCAGTCACAAAAATAGTACAACTGAAATGCCTAACACACCTACTGACTGTGCAGAAGTAGTCTCAGAAGAAGAAGCCAGACTCAGACGTTCATGGCTCGACGCTCATTCTTCAGATCTTATTATAGGAGATCCATCAGCAACCATCAGGACAAGATCTAGATTAAGTCAAGGAGAAAGCTCACTCTACTCTTGTTTCTTGTCTACAAAAGAACCTCAGTCAATAAAGGACGCACTCAAGGATGTTGACTGGATCATCACCATGCAAGATGAGCTGAACCAGTTCGTTCGAAACGAAGTTTGGGAGCTTGTTGACAGACCTAGACATCAGCACATGATCGGAACTAAGTGGGTCTTCAAGAACAAGCGTGATGAAAACAACGTCATTGTCAGAAATAAAACTCGACTAGTTGCCAAGGGATACTGTCAAGCAGAAGGAATCGACTTTGATGAAACATTCGCTCAAGTCGCCAGATTGGAAACCATTCGTCTGTTCCTAGCCTATGCAACACATCTAAGATTCAAAGTATATCAAATGGATGTAAAGTCAGCTTTTCTGAATGGCGTGCTGAAGGAAGAAGTCTATTTGGAACAACCACCCGGCTTTCTGCAGGGACATCAGGTGTATAGACTTAGGAAAGCTCTGTATGGGTTAAAACAAGCAACCAGGGCTTGGTACGATACCTTATCAGACTTTCTACTTCAGAAAGGTTTTCAGAAGGGGACAGTAGATCGCACCCTGTTCAGCATAAAGTCAGGAGATGACATTCTACTGGTGCAAATATACGAGGACGACATCATTTTCGGTTGCAGAAACGTGACTATATGTCAACAATTCGAGAAAATGATGATGGAGAAATTCGAGATGTCTATGATGGGAGAGATGAACTACTTCCTTGGATTTCAAGTAAAGCAATCACATGAAGGAATTTTCATCAATCAAGCCAAATACACTCGAGATCTTCTCAAAAGATTCGGCTGCGACTCAAGCAAGCCAGTCAAAATCCCCATGAATACGAATTTCAAAATCGATCTAGACAAAGAGGGAGCTTTTGTTAACTCTACGGATTATAGAGCTATTATTGGTTCTTTATTAAATTTAACAGCTAGCCGACCTGACATAACTTATGTTGTAGGTGTATGGTTTTCAAAGAAACAACATTCAGTGGCAACGTCCACTACTGAAGCTGAGTACATAGCTGCTGGAAGTTGCTGTGCCCAGATCTTTTGTCTTCGACAACAACTGCGAGATTATGGTATATCTCTGGATGAAGTGCCCATCTACTGTGACTCCACTAGTGCACTTGCAATAACCCAGAATCCAGTTCTCCATACGAGATGCAAGCACGTGGATATTCGACACCACTTCATCAGAGACCATGTCGAGAAGAAGGACATCAGAATGGAGAAAATCCATACTGATAAGCAAAGGGCAGACATACTGACCAACCACTAGCTGAGAACAGATTCAGAGAATTATCAGTTAAGCTAGGTCTACTGGAGCCTACTGAGTCAAATCAGTAGAAGAAATCAAGACTGACAGTCAAAGACTCGCATAATGATTCGATCGGGTGAATCAAACTGTACACAGTAAGGGGGAAACGTGGTCATCAGCATATCAAACATCCTCCTAAGTCTAAACGGTAACCAGCTGATCGTAAAAGTTCAGCTGAAGAGTTTTGCGTAGTTTTATATACTTAATAATATCAGAAGCATGCTCGCATTTATTATATCAGTCGCTTGCACTCGGTAGTTAATGAGCATTTATTTCCCGCCATTAATCTTTTAAGGATAGGTCAGTAGGAAACCATTCTCATTCAAAAGTCTTAGACTTTAATGCTGCCTGCAGCGCATTTAATGCATGTCCTCTCAACTTACCTTAACCGCGCATATCCTACGTGGGTCTATGTTAGAGGTAGCTTGTGCAATCATTCCTTTTATAACATCAAATCACAGCCGTCATTAAAAAGTGAGATTAAATCCCAACCGTTCGATCAAAACCGGTTGATATGCATGATCGTATAAAATCTTTTACTTTCTACCTCTAATCCCACTTTCCAACCTTCGTCGCCATTAGAGCTCTAAGAAAATTTAGTCTTCTCGAATTCAAGTTCTTCTTCAAAACTGAATCTCTTTTTCACAAAAGCTCTTTATCTACGGTAAAATCTCTTACATTATTGCATTATCGCGTGTTCTGATTACTCGTATTTCAGATACTAACGAACTATCTGCAGATAAAATGGTTGTCAGAACACCAACCAACATCGATGAAATCATCAAATCTCGTATCCAGTTTGAGCCTACGATGGCTCTACACAAGGCGGAACTCCCCTATCTTGAGCCAGTGTTCATGGCTCTTGAAGCTTCAGGACTAGAACTCCTTGTGACGAAGCACTCAAAAGCGTATCTGCCTCGCCAAGTTGCTGAAATATTTTACAACTGGAGATCCGTAGAAGACACTGATGGGGAGGTATCTCGTTTTGGATATATGAAGGAGGTGACCCCTTAGAAATGGGAGTCCAGTCACCGAGACATTCACATCCGGGCTGCTCTACAAGCCTCATTTGATTTGCCGGCCCATGGAATTTTGCCTATTGGATACAAGGAGAAGGAGATAAACTCCTATGTTCAGAGGTTCTGCGGTAGAGACGACGTTGTCTTCAAAATAGCGCTGCCGAAGAACCAGTTGCTACCAGAGTACCGCGGGCTCACTTTCATTGTGACGCATATACTTAGGAGCACCGCCGGCTCATTTGATCAGTTGTCTAAACCCCATCTTCAGCTGATGATGATAATAGATGACGGAGTCCAAGTCAACTGTACTGATAACTATGTTAATGAGCTTAAGGCTCAGGCTCAGAAGTTCGCAGCCACACCCACTGGAGAGAGAAAACTGATTAGTGTGGGGAAGCTGTTGTACGGGACAAAGATGTCCGTACTCATCGAAGATTCTGTTTCGAGTCACGCAGACTCACGATATTTTGACAGCAAGCTCATCAAGTTCAAGACGAGAGCCGCTGCTGAGAAATCTATCGGGCGAGGGCCACCTGAATAGAAAAGAGTCACATCTAACTTGCCCCTCGTGCCGACCCGCCTAAGAGGAAGAGGCTCAGCAAGACTGGACCTTCTGATGTTCCAGCAAAACCTGCCTCTCCTCCACCCACTTAGGAGGAGTCAATACTTGATGCGGACACAGCATAGAAGGTGCCACCTTGAAGGAGAAGATCCAGTGCATCAGTTCTGAAGAGACCCAGTCGGACACTGCCGGACCGACTGAGGAAACTTCCTCTGAATCGACGACCTTGCACTCGACCTGCCTTCGAGCTACTGGAGAGGTCGCTGCTCAGATCCCCGAGATTGCCGACCATAGGGATCTAGTCGAAATTGCTATAAGGGCGAGACTCAGATGCTACTAAGATTCCTCATCTGGGATATACTTGAAGAGCTGATCAGAATCGAGTCAGCCTTGTCCCTACTGACAGAAGAGCAGAGCTTGCAATTAGCCATTGGGTTTGGGGAACCCGCTGATCTAGCTTCGTTCGAGGATCTTCGCACTGCTATGCTCTATCTACTGAGCTTAAGATCCTCAGAACATGTCAGCAGCCCTTCGCCTCCATCTCATCATGATGATGATAACGATGACAACAATGATGATGATGATATGGATCAGGCGCCACCGAAGGAAGCAGATATGGGAGGATCTACAGAGGGTAACACTCCCCGCGAGCAGGGCAAATCACCACCACCATCTACATCAGGTGATGCCCCGGTTGCCTCGAAGTCGAGTCGAGCGCAACAACTCGCGACATCTGAGCAGAGGTTTGGGACCAGCAGTTATCAGATAAAACCCATCAGTTTCGTAACCTCCAAATCAGTCAACAAAGCCATCTGGCGACAAGGAGACAAGAATCGTCTCCTTGCCAAGGACGTACATCTCAAGTGGGCTCAGTACACCAAAGCCCAGACTGAGAAAGTTGACCGACTTGCAGACGAGGTGAAGAAGGTCTCCGAAGCTCCTACTCCTTCAGCCAATATTCCGGAGATAGTCGAGACCGCCCTCGCAGCTCAGAAAGTGGACTTAGCCGCTCAAAGTTAGCAGCTACTTCTCTCTCAATAGAAATCATTCTCTGAGCAGCTGACTCAGAGCCTTGCGGTAGTCCAAGCTACGATGGACCAGCGCAACAGAGTGGCCTCCTCCAGCCTACAAAAAGACATACAACAACAGGCAGAGGCCCTCAAGCTCCCCTAGAAGGAGATGATAACATCTCTTGACGCATCATTGTTGTCTCAACGCAAAGAGAGAGTTGCGCAGATTAAACAGATTCGTACTGACCAAGAGAAAGACTGGGAGCACTACACTGATGCCGTTAGAGACTTCGACGCCACCACAACCTCCATCAAAAATATTTGCTATAATCTGGAGAAGGAAGTGGTCGCTATCCGCACTCGCCTCTCCCTGCCTGATGATGCCAAAAAGGGGGAAGGAATAGAAGAGAAAGCTGAGGCAGATCAGGCGGAAGAAGGACCAGGAGTCCAAGTCTTAACTAAGGGGGAAGGTTCAGTTGTTCAAGATGGAACCAGCTCAACATCGATTGTGGCTGAGCCAGCCGCAGAATCCTCAGCTCAACATATTGAGGAGATCGCACAATTCATCGATCAGGAGGACGAGCCACTGCCACCGCAAAGGCCGGGGAAGGAGATTACAACTGAAGCTACTCCTCCACCTTCCCCGATGCCTAAGTTCAAATCAAAAGCGGAGCAGGAGGCATTCGACAAACGAGTTGCTCAGAAACTACAACATGAGCTTAACTATGAGCAACAACTCAAAGAAGAAATTAAAAAGGCAAAGAAGGCCAGGAAGCTCATTGGCAAAATCGCCAAAGGCAAAGCCAAATTGCTCCTGGAAGAGCAGAAGAGGAAAGCTCAGGAGGAGCTGGCTAAAGCTTCTGCCACTAAAGTCCTATCCTTGGCTCAGAGTACTTATACTCCTACACTCACTCCAGAGCAAGAGGCAGAGGACAGAGCCACCTGGGAGGCTACACTGAAGGGACTGAATCTCTGAAGAGGAGACACTAGATCAGCAGCCCTCAGAGAAAAGAAGAGATTGGAAGATCTGGCTAAGATCATAGAGATGACTGATAAAATAGCCAGTGAGTCAATCGTCGACTGGAAGAGACAGATTCCAAGGTCATCCAAGTACTACAGGAGAGGAGCTCCCAGAGCAACTTATCTAAAGAAAACTCCTCACCCTCATGTAGACAAGTGGGTACCTGTGGAGCTGAACAAGGAATGGGAGGAATTGAAGATGGAGTTTATAAAAGGATACTATGTATGGGGTTTCTATCCATCTGAGATATCAGCTGATGAACTGTTTGATGAATTTATTCATCAGTATAATGCCCGACTCAGAGCTCAACTTCTGTTGATCCTTGAAAATGAGAAGCTACCACTCAGAACCCCTGCATTCAGACGCATTCCTCCTCCCAGGACAACTCGTGGAGTACTATGCACAAAGGAGATAGAAGACGAGATCAAAGCAGCTGCATATCATCATGACCTTAGTTCTGATCTACCTGCTGATCTCGAGGAAATCCAAACTCTGCGTGCAAGGATCTACAAATACTATGGTTTGGACCCTCCAGCTGACAGGTCTGCAGATTTCAGAAGCAGAACGAAGAAGTTCAGACGTCAGCAGTAGTCTTCTTATCTTTCCTTCTTTTGTATAGAAGATAGGAACTCTGTAATTCATTTCTCATATATATCTGTTCCTACTTTTAGCCAGACAATTACTCATTATCTTACGGCCCTTGATTGTGTTATCTTATCACAACTAATCACTGAAGTGATCTGACATACACCTACACATAACCGTTTCTCTGATTTTGCCTATCTCTCAACTGCTGAAATTATTAAGGTTAACTGATTCAGTAGGAGATACTCAGCATGTTATCGGGTAAAAGAATATTGGGGGAAATCGTAGTTTCACTATGGAATTGAAGATCCCAAAACCCAGCTGATATCAGTAGTGTAGTGTTGATAGGAATAGCTGATGTATATGCTAGACTGCTTTTGATTTATTTACCTTTTTGTCTAAGTCCTGTACGGGGTAAAATGTTAGATTGATCTTCTGTCGAAGTTACCTTCCAAAACCCCACGTTATCTGTGTAAGAGCTTGTGTTCTTAAGTGGTCAGCTGATCTTCACCTCAGTAGAAGACAGCTCATCAGCTGACAGATATCAGCCGAAGAACTCTATACAAAGCTCAGTACCTTCGCAGCCATCAGCTGAGCTTACTCAGGAGAAATAACTCTTGTCAGCCGACTCAGGCGAAGAAGACAGAGACTACCTTAAGTCTACTGTATCCGACAAGAAACGACCTAGCCGTTAAAGTTATATCAAGGTCAGCAGAAGACCATACGAGGTTAAGGAATAGTTAACTCTGACGCCTGACACAATCTCACCTACCACAAACCTCGATCAATGAGAAGCCGACAACACTTTATCTGCTCTTAACAACTAAAGCTGCCCTCATGTACAGTGTCAGCAACTCTTCTGCAACATTTCGAATTTATGGCCATTTTCTTTGGAAGTTTGTGACACGTGGAATCGTCTTCTCCAACGGACATATGCCTGTTTCACGACTATAAAAAGAGAAGAAAATCCGAGCTCCACGCACGGGATATCAAGGGAAAACGCTCAAGCTTTCAAACGATTCTAGCACTTTTAAAGATCAATCCAACGAAGAACTTGCCGAAATAGAATATCATTAGTTCTTCTCTCTAGAGTTCTTTAGATCCCTCTTCTCTAGCTAAGCTCAACGTTCATATCTATAGCTTAGATTTTAGAAGGAGTTCACTTTCTGTGGTTGTTCTTATTGTAAGAACTCCTTCCTAGTTGGAGATTATCCCCTCCCTTTCAAACTCCAGTTTGAGTCGTAAAAGTCGCTAAGGACTATAACTTAGAAGGGTCTGTCCAGTGCACAGATACCTTGCTGAGGCTTGCTCAGAAAAATCAACAAGAACTCTTGTTCTGCAGGACCGTGGACGTAGGATCTTGCGTATCCGAACCACGTTAAAAATTGCTTGTGTTATTTATTATTTTATTGCTCTGTATACAAATTGATTACAAAATCATATCTTACATAAAATGTTTTTTCAAAGCGCACTAGCTAAAATATTTTAACTTGCGAAATCACATTTTCAAACTGAGACAAATCTCCGGGCCCCACACTTTATCCGCACAACGTCTCCGATTGAGTTTCAAGTACTGACAAAAGTCAGTAGGAGAGCTCAGTAGTTAGCACACTTCTGACCCGCGATCGAAGGTTACTATTTGGCACTGTTCATCAGTTGCAACCTATAGCTCAGCTGTCCTTCGTGTTTGAGAAAAGAAACTGTGCTCAGGTGTATTCACCCCCCCCCTACACCTTACTATCGTCTCTGGACCAACACCTATCGTTCTCATGATAGATAGTGTCAAAACTCAGGACCCAGCACAAGGAGGAGCCATGGTGACCGGGAAGAAGATCCCCAGAGATAGAAGTCTCTTCACCCTTGAGGAGAAGAAGCTTCACAACTTAGATCGGGTTGCCCGAAATGCCATACTGACCACCCTGAGTGATTCTTATCTCGAGAGAGTTCAGGACTGCAAGTCCGCGAAAGAACTCTGGGATGCTCTAGCGCTACTGAGTCGGCGACTCAGAAGATCAAAGCGAACAAACTGGCGTTGGAACTTCAGAAGCTAGAGAGACTGTCTCTCATGCCTGGTGACACCATTGAAGATCTTAATGTCAGATTCACGGATCTGATGAACACCATCAACGGGATGGGAAAGATGTTCTCCAACCAAGAAATGAATCTCAAGATTTTGAGAGCACTGCCAGATAGACATTGGACTCCATTTGCTACTTTAATGAGACATTCTGACTTAGATATTGTTTCTCCTGACCATATCTTTTCAGAACTAAAAGCTGAGGAGTTTGAGTTTGGTCTACCTCAAAGGAAGCAGCGAGCTGAAGCTGACACCCAAATCGACCATGCTTTCAAAGCATCAGTCAGCACAGCGGCTCCCGCATCTAGCAAGGCTGAACCTTCACTCAGTGACATACAAGAAGGAAACCTGGCTAAGAAGTACGGACTGCTTGCCATGAAGTATTAGAAGGAGAAGGAGAGGCGCAGAAAACTATCTAGAGTCGTTAGAGACTCCAAGGGTAAGTCTGAATATACATCTAAGCGCACTCCTAACTCACATACTTATGAATGCAGGAAACAAGAAGACTCAGCTCAGTTGAAAGACAGCGAGAGCTAAGAAGAGAGAGTCACCACTTGTTACAACTGCAAGAAGCCAGGACATTATCAGTATGACTGTCCTGAGCTCAGTACTGCTGATAGAGCAGCACGCAAAGCTCGAAGGGGGAAGCTCATCAAGAAGCATCAAGCATACTTAGCTGGTGAACTGTCAGACGACTCAGATGAAGTCGATTCCTTCATGGATTCATCAGATGATGAAGCAGCATTCACAGCCGTAGAGCTTGAAGAAGATGCTGAAAAGTGTCTTATGGCAGGAGAAGAGGATAAGGCAAACTCTCACACTCCATTTAACTCCTCTTCATACTACACACACGACACTATTTTAGGTGCAGTCCAGAGTCTGGACGTCTCGATTGCATACGTAGAATTGTTAGACGAGCAGATTCAGATGAGCTTGCAGCTCAGTAAGACTCTTCAGGAGTTGGATACCCTGAAAGTGGAGAATCAGAGACTTTCTCAGGAGAGTCATGTTGCTACTGAGTCAGAAGGACTTATGTTGAGACTCAAGGAGGAGATAAACTCTCTGATGGCCAAGTCTCAGCATCAAGAAGATTAGATCTCAATACTGATCAATGACTTGACTCAGAAAGATATTGAACTGAGTCTACTGAAGCAAGACTTATCAGGACTTCAGACAGAGCATGAAACGCTTAAGAAAAGTGATGATGTTTGGAGGAATCTAATGACAGAGCGGTACATGGGCGCTGAAAAGAAGCTTGAGGCCATGCTAGCAAGCAACAAGCCTAAGCACTGCAAGGAGGGACTTAGATTCAGTCATGAAACCTCATCATCTGCCCCCGTACGCTCAGAGAACTGGCTAGCTGATAGATTTGTTCAAGGGGAGACTATCAACGCAGAGATTCTGAACCCCTTAGCCAAGAACAAACAGAAGATGAAGGCACCTCATCCCAGTTATCAGCATTCTGACAGGAAGATTAGCTCAAAATCACCCCAGTTCAGTCAAGGGGGAACCAACAGATTTAAATAGGTTGATCAGTATGGACCTCCACAGCTGACACATCCAGCTCAGTATGGGTCATATTATTATGATCCTAAAGTCATGAGAGGACCTAAAAGTCAGAAAAAAGAAGAAGAAAGCCGCTTAGAAGGCAAAGGTCAGCAGTCCACCAATTCAGAGGATCAGGACTCCTGAACCTGTGAAGCCTCAGAAGTCAACATCGATCAGTCCACTGGTCAAGTATGTTGATCAAAGTGGAAAGAAACTGTCTAAGACCACCAGGGTCGTAAGACAGATCTGGGTTTCCAAAACTAACATCTAAGGACCCAAAATCAAAAATAAAGGGTACCTGAATATAATTCTGTTTTGCAGGTGCACAAGGACCCTTGGTATGTGGACAGGGGATGCTCAAGACACATGACATACCAGAAGGATCTACTAAAGAATTAAACTACTGAAGAAGGACCCCGAATCGAGTTTGGAGATAACGCAAAAGGCTATACCAGAGGATATGGAACACTCAGCCTTGGAACCGCTACAGTTTCAAGAGTATCATATGTTGAAGGACTTAAGCATAATCTTCTCTCTGTTAGGCAATTTTGTGATAACTCGAATAGAGTGATTTTTTACGCTGGTTTCTGTTATGTCATTGATAAATCTACAGGGAAAACAGTGTTATCAGGTTCGCGCAAAAAGAATATCTACATAGTTGACTGGAACTTAGCTGATCCTGAAGCTTGTTTGTTGGCGAAGAATGACAATAGAACGGGGTGGCTCTGGCACAGAAGACTCAGCCATCTCAACTTCAAGACGCTCAACAAGCTAGCTAGAAACGCTCTAGCAAGAGGATTGTCGAATGAAGTATTCAGCAAAGACACTCAGTGTGAAGCATGTCTGAAGGGAAAGCAAACAAAGAATAAAAATCCACCTATTCCATCGCCTTCCACTGATGGAATCCTTCAGCTGCTACATATGGATTTATTCGGTCTAGTCTCTCCGGTGACGATCAGAGGTAAGAAGTATGCTTTAGTGGTCATTGATGACTACTCGCGCTACACATGGGTCATATTTATTACCAACAATTCTGACGTCAAAACATAGTTACCAACGCTTCTGAAAAAGTTCAGTGTCGAGAAGAACGCCAAGATTATAAAGATACGTTCAGACAGAAGAACTGAGTTCTTAAATTCGATGGTAGAGGAGTTCTGCAAAGCTGAAGGCATAGAGCATGAGACGTCTGTTGCGCGCACGCCTCAACAAAATGGGGTTGCTGAAAGGAAGAATAGAACACTCAAAGAAGCAGCAAGAACCCTGCTCGCAGACTCAGGACTCCCATCCACATTCTGGGCAGAAGCAACTAACACTGCATGTTACACTCAGAACAGATCTCTACTGACTAAGCAACATAAGAAGACACCATATGAACTATGGAACAGAAGGAAGCCTTTCATATCTTATTTCCATATTTTTGGGTGTTCGTGCTTTATCCACAATCATGGGAAGGATCAGTTAAAGACTTTTGATAGCAAGTCAGACCAAGGAGTCTTCTTATGATACTCCCGGGTCAGCAAAGACTTCAGAGTTTTAAACTACCGGACCCTTTGCGTGGAGGAAAGCCCTCATGTTATTTTTAATGAGTTTGCTACTAAAGATAGGAGCAGTAACTCTAAATCAGAATCTGAGGACATCAGTAAACAGCTACAAGATCTGAGCCTGAAAGATAAAATTGAAAAGATCCAGCTGTGTTGGGATGATGATTCAGAAGAGGAAACTGGAGACAAAGGAACTGAATCTCAGTCAGTAGCAGAAGTAGATGAATAGATTGACTCTACTGAACAGAGTCAATTCCAGGTAACTCAAGTCGATGAAGAAACTCAAGTGGTAACTGAGACCTCTACTGAGGATAATAATTCAGGGGGAACAGAAGAAGTTCCTGAGCTAAATGCCCCTGAACCTGGTTACTCAGTAGACCCAACTCTTGTAACTGAATTGCTTCAATCTCATAATAGTACAACTGAAATACCTAACTCACCTACTATCTGTGTTGAACAAATTTCAGATGAAGAGTTTAAACATCGTCGATCGTGGCTGGATGCACACACTTCTGACTTTATTACTGGAGATCCTTAAGCAAGCGTAAAGGCAAGATCCAGATTTTGTCAGGGAGAAAGCTCATTATATTCCTACTTCTTGTCTATTAAAGAACCTCAGTCAGTTGAGGACGCACTCAAAGATGCTGATTGGATCATAGCTTTGCAGGAGGAGCTGAACTAGTTCACGAGAAACAAAATGTGGGAGCTTGTTGACAGACCCTAGCATCAACATGTGATTGGAACTAAATGGGTTTTCAAAAACAAGCGAGATGAAAACAATGTTATAGTAAGGAACAAAGCGATAGATTTCGACGAAACTTTCGCTCCATTTGCAAGATTGGAGATAATCAGACTATTCCTAGCCTATGCAACACATCAGCGATTCAGAGTTTATCAAATGGATGTGAAGTCTGCGTTCCTGAATGGTGTGCTGAAAGAAGAAGTCTATGTAGAACAGTCTCCCGGCTTTCAGTAGGGACATCAGGTCTACAGACTTAGAAATGCTCTGTACGGGTTAAGACAAGCACTCAGGGCTTGGTACGTTACCATGTCTGAGTTTCTTCTTTAGAAAGGTTTTCAGATGGGAACAGTAGACCGCACATTATTCAGCATTCGATTGGAAGATGACATCTTAGTTGTGCAGATCTACGTAGATGACATAATCTTCGGATCGAAGAACGTTATCATGTGTCAACAATTTGAGAAAATGATGAAGGATAAGTTTGAGATGTCGATGATGGGAGAGATGAATTATTTCCTCGGTTTTCAAGTCAAACAATTTGAGAAGAGGAAACATTCATCAATCAAGGCAAATACACTCGAGACCTCATCAAGAAGTTCGGTTGCAAATCCGGCAAACCAATCAAGATCCCGATGAACACGAATATGAAAATTGATCTTGATAAATAGGGAGTATCAGTAGACCATACTGAATTTCATGCTATTATTGGTTCTTTATTATATCTAACTACTACCCGACCTGACATAACTTATGATGTAGGTGTCTGCGCTCGGTTTCAGGTGAATCCCAAGCAGAGTCATATGGACTCAGCAAAGAAGATTCTCTGCTATCTCAGAGGAACACCTGACATGGGTTTATGGTATCCGACAGATGATAATATTAAATTAACTGGTTACTCTCATGCTGACTATGCAGGATGTAGAATTGACCGAAAGTCAACTTCTGGAACTTGTTAGTTCCTTGGCAGTAAGCTAATTTCGTGGTTTTCAAAGAAACAATATTCAGTAGCGACGTCAACTACTGAAGCTGAATACATGGCTGCCGGAAGTTGCTGTGCCCAAATCCTTTGGCTGAGACAGCAGCTACGCGACTATGATGTCATTCAGAATGAAGTGCCAATCTTCTGCGACAGCTCCTGTGCAATTGCAATCACTCAAAACCCAGTACTTCATACTAGATGCAAGCACGTGGACATCAGACACCACTTCATTTGCGATCATGTCAAAAAGAAGGATATCAGGATGGGAAAGATCCATACTGACCATCAAAGGGCAGAAATTCAGACCAAGCCTCTAGCTGAAGCCAGATTAAGAGAACTTTCAGTAGAGCTAGGTCTGCTGGATCCTACTGACTCCAGTCAGTAAGTGGATTCAGGAGAGGAGCATTCAGCAAGGGGGAATGTTCACTCTCAATACTGACCTTATTCAGTACGTAGAGACTCAGCAACCATCTACACGAGGTATCAGCTGACTACGATGTTCAGCTGACAGGTTTGCGTATCTCTACTCAGTAGCCTATGAAATATTCTGTGCATTAATGATTCAGATCCAGCTTCGTATTCAATGCCTTAGAAAATGTCATTTAATATAACAGTTTACATTAAATGCACGACATTCTATGTTAAGGATGATGAACTCTGCAGTGCATTAAATGCATGTCTTTTCAAGTTACTTCTTTAGCTAGTTACAACTGTAATTTAACTTAGGCGGCTAAATTGATCATTGCCTATTTTATAACATTAAATCCTAGCGTCCATCTCATAAAGCAGATTTAAACTGAACCGTGGATTTTTAACGGTTCATTTTCTTTAATTGTACATGATTTAAATCCTAGCCGTCCACCATTTTACTCTGCAAATGATTATTCAGTATTGTACATGATCTCTATAATATTTTTCCTTTCGATACTATATTTTTCGTTTTTAGATTATTACACCATGGCACGAAGGGACGTTATTGTGCCACTTGATATGCAAGAGATCCTCGAGAAGGATTGGGTCTGGTGTGTGCCAATGATGGAATTCTATGCGTGCGATCTCGATTACATGGAGGAGATTTTTGACGCACTAAGGGCATCAAGGCTGGAGGGTTTTCTATCTAGGAAGCCATCTTACTTCCTCCCGCACCAGATAGCTGAGTTATATTTGAACTCAGAGTCAGTAGAAGGGATTTCAGATGCCGTTTCGTCACACATCAGATTGGTGACCTCTCCCATGTTGCGTCAGTAATCAAGTTGATGTCCATTAAGGAAGCACTTCAACGAAGCTTCCAACTTCCATGCAAAGGATTCAGTACCATGGGATATAAGGACGATATAATGGACGAGTATTTAGAGGCTTTCTGCGGGAAGCCAACCGCATTCAGAGCCGCCTTCCCAAAGAATACCATGCTCCCCAAGTTCAGAGCACTAGCATACATCGTGACTCAGATCTTGACGAGTCGGGCCGGCTCGTTTGATCAAGTATCGAGGCCGAAGATTCAGATGATGATGGCCATATACGATCAGACAAAGATAAATTTGATTGAGTTCTTTCTAAAGGAGTTCATGACTCAGGCAGCCAAATTCGACAGATCAACCCACTGCCTGACCGTGAAGGGAAAAATCCTATACGGATTGAAACTATCAGTAATGATAGAAGACTTATGCGGAGCCGACCATGTAGTATATGCTGACAAGATGTACTTTAATCCGAAGAAAGTAAGATTCCAGAGCAGGACCGCGGCCCTTCAGCAAATTGGATCAGGACCTGCTAAGCCCAACCCCAGCTCTCAGAAGACCTCAACACTATCCAAGAAGAGGTCGCCTTCTAAGACTGCTCCCAAGACACCGACCAAGAAACTGAAGAAAGTCAGTGAGGTCGTAGTTGTACCATCTTTGCAACTAAGGGATGAGGCTGAGTCCTTAGAGAAAACTGTGTCAGTGGAGAGGGTCGTCTCCACTGAACAAGGAGAAGCTGTTGACCAAGGGGTAGAAGCTAAACAGATCCCTACTACTCAAATCCCCTGGGATATCCCTCCACTCAGCAGCATCCCATCTGCTGAAAAACAACCTTCTCCAACATAGGTTGAAGACTCAGAAACTGCTTCAGAATAAGAATCTATCGGGATGGAGGCCTCAACATTATAATCAAGAGCCTCCCGAGAGAGTTCTGAAAATATTTCGGAGATAGCCAGCCATTCAGATCTGATCACATTGGCGCGGCAGACTAGGCTCCACACTCTAATTAGGTTCCAGGAGTGGTCAACACTGAACAGGTTGATCCAGCACCACTCCTGCGAACAACTCCACGAAGAGGAGTTGATAATTAGGGACAAGATAGGCTATTAAGAGCCAGCTGATATATGTTCCCTAGAAGATTTGAGGGCAGCCATGCCCGCTATGTTGAACGACAGATTACCTACTTCAGCGGCGGCTCCCTCAGATGGGTCTGATCCTGACGATCAGGACCAACCACGTGATTCAGGCCCTGAGAAGCCTGATGAGGGAACTCAACTGGAGAATGATGCTCCTGTTACATCTGCTGAACAACCTCTCAGCATCCTTCCTTTAGGCCAGTCGGCGGCTGGTACCTCTAAGACAGTGGATCCAACTCAGCTGTTGCTGGAGTCTGCGTTTGAGGTAGCGCCCAGCCCTAAGAGCTGACGATCGAAGTCAGTGGCCAGGGCACTGAGGAGTAAAGGCACGCGGAACAAACTCCTTGTCCGTGCCATCCACAAGACATGCAGGCAGTCTACACAGGCCCAGAGTGCTGAGATTAAGGGGCTCAAAATGACAATTCAAAATACACATGCCCCTCATTTCTCAACGATACGGACAAATGCACTTGCCACTCAGAGAGCCAGCTTCGAAGAGCAACTGAAGCTGATGGCAACTGCCCAAACTAAACTTCTAAAACAATACAAAGTAGCCCAGTCAGCACATACTACATCCATCTCTTCCCTGACTCATGCCTCCGACTCAGACTCCAAATTATTCAGAATGCCATGGAAGAAAGAGTGGATCAGAAGTTGCAAGATATCAAGACTGTGGTGGAGAACTCTCAGAAGAAATTAACAGGTACCCAGAGCACCTAAGGGAGTGACGACAATGGCAGGAGCATCTTAGACTCAACAATCAGCTCCCACTACTCAGACTGAACAGGGTGAGGCCCAGGGTGTCTCAGCAGTAGGGGCTGTAGTGCCTACTGAGACTGGCCCAAGTGGCTCAGGACTTAAGGAATCTGCTACTCAGGTAACTCAGACTCCAAGTGATATTATCAAGGAAATTGTTGAGTATGCAGAGGAGGATTCAAAAGAGGAAGAAGTCCCTCTACCTCCTCCGGTTCAAGGAAAGGGAAAGAAAGTTCTGAAGCTTCCCACTCCACTTAAAAACAAAGGAACAAAGAGGTTCGTATCTCCAGAGGAAGAAGCTCAGATAACAGCTGATGAGAAGCTAGCTAGGGAGATAGCCGAGGCAGAGGCTGCCAATAAGCCCAAGAAACAGCCTACCAAAGGCAGAACCAGAGTTCAGAGGGGTAAGAAGCATGGGTCAAGGCTACCCCCAAGGAACCTTAAGCTCAGCGACGAAGATGACAAAGAAAAAGAAAGAGAACAGAAGCAACAGTAGCAAACTGATCAGCAGGGTACTACTAAAGAGAAATCAACAACACCTGATGACTTAGAGGAAGATCAAGAGCATGTGCCATCCTATGTTCCCTCTAAGGAACAAGAGCAAGAGATGCAAGAAATCTAGGATCAGATGGAAAGGTACTTAGACAGAGGAGCTGAAGCCAGGCAGTTAAGTGCAGCAAGAGAAAGGCTCAGACTCGCTGATCTAGAGGCTCTGAAGATCAAGGCTGAGAAGGAAGATAGTCAGATGGTCCCTGAGAAATCTGATATTCCCTACAAGTATAGAAGACTCAGGAAGCCCACAGACCTCAAAATCCATAGATGACCCAGGGTTGACACTTGGATGCCATGGGAACTGACTTAGAAGTGGGAGTCGCTGAAGGCTGACTACATCAAGAGATTTTATTTCTGGAGATATTGGCCTGACATGCACAAGTCTGTTGCTTTTGCTGAACGGATTCTAAAGAACAAACCAGAGATTATGTAAGAATTCAGAAGGCCATAGCAGATAAAGTTGATGTCAGAGTCCCAGCTCCAAGGCCTATGCCTCCCCCACTAAAACTTGATGGTTCTCTACACATTGGGGTGATTGAAAGAGAAATCAAGGATGTTGCTCAAGCCAAGAATCTAGATGAAACTGATCCTTCTCACATGGCTGAGATACTGAAGCTGAAAAGAGATACTTACCGGATGTATCGACTGCCGCTCCCTGAAGAGAAATCAAAAGACTTCAAAGATCGGATTCAGCAGTTCAAGAGATGATAGATAGCTTCTGTGTATTTTTGTCTTTTCTTTCTTAGAATAGCATGTTGATGCACTGTACTGACATATTCTTCATATATATAACATCATTGTTGTTCGGCCCTGACAATACCTCATTGTCTATCTGGCCTTGTTTCTTTTATGATTATCACTCAGAATCACTCAAATGATTACTGACTCACACACTCACTGAATACTTATATCTGTGATTATCAGTTTTTGCTTAGCTTGTTAGATTCTAATCTTATAGATTGTTTGAGGGGGAATTGTTGTTAGAAAGGGGGAAATTTGCTGTTAGTTTTCTGTATATGTTCTAATATTTTTTCCCTGAACTCCCTCAGTAGTCTAGAACTTGAAGAACAACTCCACTGATTTTACTTCTATTATTTGTAAGGAGCTCTATTTCTGATAGTTATAGTATTAGGTTTTGGCATCATCAAATAGGGGGAAATTGTTGGGAGATGATTCAGCACCTCTGCACATTGTTGGGAGATAACTCAGTAGCTTAGTGCTCAGTAGATTTGAAGATTCCAAAACCCTACTTTGATTGATGAACCATTCCGTTGTAAATTGTTGTTTTGTCTCTGAGAGTTTCAGACTCAGTAGACACTCTTCATTACGGTTCAGGCGCACGGTTGTCTGCTTGGTTCTTCGCCAGACTATCGCCTCGACCGAAAGAAGAAGACTCGGTAGTACTTGGACTCGGCGAGGCGTTCATGAAAGGAGTCGGCGGAACTCGAACTCAGCAGGAGTAGTTCACTGAACTCAGAGTTGATATTCAGTAGAGTTGAACTCAGCAGGAGTATGCTACTGAATATAGATCAGACTCAGCAACTGCTAGACAGTCTTCTGACTGTCAGGATCTCATAAGTCAAATTAGCAGAGTCATACAAGGTATAGAGAAGTCAGCTTCAGATACACCTTGAAGTCTGTTTGTCTCACCTACTTTCTTCAGCCTCGACCAATGACGAGCGGCCAGCTGTCTACTTTCCGATTAAAGCTGCAAGTCAACAACTTTCCAGAAATGGAGGGAAAGGACTCTTCCACCATACTTTGAAAGAGCCGTTAGCTACCCAAAAGAGAGAGACACATAGATCATCGTCTCCAACGGATCTATCCATGTCTCTGCTCTATAAATAGAGGGAAGATTTCAAAGTGAAGCTCACGACACCAAACAGAAAGAAGAACACACGAGCATTCACGAGTAACTTAAAAAACGCTTAGGCTTTCCGCAAGAACTTCATAGAGTAATCTCCAGCGAAAGGAGACTTACTTGCTCATAGGGAACCAAGCTGAATCAGATCATAAAGCCTCTAGTATCCAAGCGACTGAATACGAACTCAAGCCTATACTTAACCGCTCGTCGCTCTAGAAGCCACTTTCTCGTTCCCTATCCCTCTAACCTAAGCTCAACAGTCTATATTTATAGCTTAGAATGAAGGAGTTCATCTTTGAACTGATCTTTATTGTAAATGACTCATTCATAGTTAGGGAGTTTGTAAAACACTTTAGTTTGATATCTTGTAAACTGAGACTTGCTCAGTATAAATCTCAAGACCAGTATTTGTCCAGTGCACAAACCGACTGAGACTAACTCAGTATAATAAAATAGCCTCCTGATCTTTTCGGGATAGTGGACATAGGATTGTTGGATCCGAACCACTTTAAAATTGCTTGTGTTCTATGTTTCTACTGTTGCATTGATTATTGTTCATACTTAAAATATATTTCTAAAATAATTCAACAGAGTTTCAGCAAAGCTTAACCGATCGCACTAATATACTAAAACTGTTTTATTAAAAACGTTTTCTAACTCAACTGAATTTGGGCCTACACATTTCCGCACTTACTGAACTTCAGCTGAACGGTACTGAATTCTGACCTTAGTCAGCTAGCAGGCCTCAGTGAAGTCAGTCACTCTGCCACGCGATTCAGAGCAGCTTTTTTGGTCTACTGAACTTATTCAGTACGGCATCCTCCTGAAAAGGATTGTTTGCGTTTTAAGTTGAGATATTGTTTTCAGGTGTATTCACCCCCCCCCCTCTACACCTGAACATTTAATCTCGGGACCAACACTATCCCAGATGGTTGTTTCAGGAATATCAGCATCAGAAGGGTAAAAATCATCTCCACCTCCTTCTGAGTTACCATCATCATCAGTTTCCTTGTCACCTTCTCCATCAGTATCAAGCTCATAACTGCTATTGTAAAATTGAAACATATCCCAATCAACCCCAGCATCATCATGCGTTTGATTTCCCACATCATCTATGCCCATTGGTTGAACTATAAGAAATGATGAACTGTGAAAAAACATATAAAATCAATGGACAATATAAGTCAATAAGTAGTACAAAAAATTGGAAACAGAAGTCTTTATTCATGTTTAAGAAATTAAGCATTGTTTTCTTGTACTAGGTATGTTCTAAGGAAAAATAATCCAAGCAATTCCTTTGCTTTGACATCTTCATCTAGTCTTGTCATGGGCTACAACAGGAAGAATGAAGCAGGGACTTCTTAATCAAAATGAGGAAATACGCATGATGAAGATATACATGTCATAGTATTCACACTGAATATGGATAACAAACCATCTAACTACATTTTATCATAAAGTAAGTTGATCTCGACACAATTGAGGTGGATTGAGGCTATAGAGGAACCAAATATCGGTTGTTGGTCTGGACTAGATTGATTCGATAACCATTAAATTGTTCAAAAGATGGAAGGAGACTTAATGAAAAATTGACTCACCTGGGTCATGAAAGTAGGACAAGGTCAGCAAAAGAGGGCTCTATAATGCTAGATACCTAAATCAAGAACGAAAAGCTATAGATTAGGCAATTTATCGGCATTTACCAATTTTAAGCAGTAGACTAAATAGAAAGTCTGCAAGTAGAGTGGTTTATGGAGAAAGATGGAGGGCCGGAGCAAAAAATTCATATCATACATGACTTCATGTCCTCATGGGTGAAGTTTGTTTTGACAGAAAGAAAGCACAGAACATAGCGATGGCATTCTCCCAAATACCTTATTTCGACCAAGTTTGGTGGCTCTCCTCCGCTGCAAGTGTTCACACGACTTTCAAACTTTTATCAACCTTCAAACTCGATGGGAGTCGGCTGAATCGAATGAATATGGAGAAATCGAGTGAGTTTTTGTAGTATTAGGAATCAATGGAATTGGGAGAAAAATACCTAGGTTTACGGCTGTAGGAATTAGGGGAGGAGAAAGTTCTTGTTTTAAGTTGATTTGTTACTTTTTTAATTTAATAAATAAATAAATTTTATATGAAAAAAATAAAAAATTCTAAGTCAGCGCGTGAGATTGCGCGAGTTTGTACTTCGCTCTCTACTGGAGGACCGAAATCGGACTCAGTTAAAAGATAAAGGACCAAAATTGGACCCTACCACATTAAAGGACCAAAATTGGACCATTGACAAAATAAAGGACCAAAAATGACATTTTCTCGCACGTATATTCATGTAATTTGGGATGAGGAAAAATAAACTTTTGTTGGTCCCGAGTCAAACGTTCAAGTGTAGGGATACACCTGAAAACCTTTTTCTCAAACTTGAACGCGAACAGTCCGATTACGGAGATTGTCTACTGAATGAATTCAGTAGACAAGATAAGTTGTTCTAGATCGCGTGGACAAAGTGACTGACTATACTGTGGTCTACTAGCTGACTGATGTTAGAATTCAGTAGCGTTCAGTAGAAGTTCAGTAGCGTGCGGAATTGTGTAGGCCCGATTAGTTTGGTTTGAAAACATTATTAATTAAAACTATGTCAGTAGATTAGTGCACTTAGTTAAGCTTTTTACTGAAACTCTGTTGAATGATTTTGTAAATAGTTTCTGAATGAACAGTAAATCAATGCATTAGTAAAATGACACTGCGACTTTTAAAGTGGTTCGGATATCCAAAATCCTAAGTCCACTGTCATGAACAAGGCAGGAGGCTACTTTATTATACTAAGTTAGTCTCAGTCGGTTTGTGCACAGGACAAACACAACCTTGTGATTATACTGAGCAAGTCTCAATTTACAAGGTCAAACAAAATATGTTTGAACGATTCGCCAACGATAAAGGAGTTCTTAACAATAAGAACAGTTCAAGAGATGAACTCCTTCGGTTCTAAGATATAGATAAGTTCAGTTGAGCTTAGGTTAGAGGGAAAGTGAACAAGAAAGGGCTTCTAGAGTGAAGAACAGTGAGGAATAATCTCTCTGGGTTCGTGTTCTTTCACTTGAATGCTAGAGCTTTGATTCTATGAGAGCTTGGGTTCCCTAGAGCAGTATGAGTGCTTTTCGCGGTTGGTTGTTTTCTCTGCAATTCGTCGCGGAAAGCTTGAGTTCTTGTTTACTTGATGCTTTGTTCTTGTCTCGTATGTTCTATTTTGCTTGTGTGTTGTCAACGATTTGATTTTCCCTCTATTTATAGAGGTGAGCTATGGATAGATCCGTTGGAGACGAACTGCCCACGTGTCTCGTATGAAATGTGTAAAGTCAACTATCTTTTTCAGGAAAGTGGTTGACTTGCAGCTTTTACCAGTTACTTTAACAGCTGGATGCTTATCATTGGTCGAGGTGTAGAAAGTTGTTGAGACATTCAGACTTCAAGGCAGATACTGAAGCAGACTTTCTCTTATGTGTTATTCTTTGAAAAATACTGACGATTAAGGAAACTATCGTCGTTGCTTTGAAGTCGACCGGGGGTTCGAGTATACTCTGCCGAGTTCAACTCTATCGAAGGTCGACTCGAGTTCGATAAACTACTCTCGCTAAGTTCAGTTCTATTGACTCCACGAACACCTTTCGACTGTTGCTCTGCCGAGTCCAAAGACTACTGAATCTTCATTCCATGGTACTGAGGCGGATAGTCTACTGAGGTTCAGCAGACAGAAATTCTGAGCCTGGGACCATGCTGAAAGCAAGTCTAGTAAGTCTGACTCTCAGAGACCAAGGCGTTACAAATACAAAGGAATGGTTCACAAATCAACATAGGGTTTTGGGATCAGCCAATCCTATAAACATTCTACTGCTGAATCATCCCCCAACAACTTTGTTGGATCGAATTTTAAAAACCACTCACTTAAATTAGATTTGAGCCTTTTAGTAGGACACTTCCTACTATTCTTTTGAGAGTGTTTATCTGCAAAGTCACAATATGTTTGAGTCACTTGTGATAAATGATAGGAGGCACTAGGGATTTTTAGCCACATGACTGCGACAAAATTTTCCCTACCCGACATTATCCCTTAGTGAACCAAGTTGAGCCTTGACCGTTTCTTTGATTTGAGTTAGTAAATTTTAGCAAAGACCTTTTTAAACTTTCTCTTGACCTATTTTATTGCCTATTTTATGAACCCTTTTGTGCATGATAGATATAATTTAAGGAATATTACATATGTCTCCTGCCTGCCCAGTCTAGACGTGCTGCAGAGAAACAGATAGGCTAAAGTTTAAGTGTAAAAATTGCTCTATATAAGCAGAATTCAAAGTGTCCTGTCTATATAGTTAAGAAAGTTTGTGCCCAGTTTATTCAAAAGAAAAATATATGCCACGAAAAAAACATTAAAAAAAAGAAAGAGAGAAAATGTGGCATAAAAAGAAAGAGTATGGGTGCAGAGTATTAAAGTTGTAGCATTTGAAATGAGTTTTCTTAAGGGACGGGAGTTAGATGTTCGGTCTTGATTGCACAAGTGAGAAAGTTTGACATGCATAACATATTATCACACATGATGGAGCTTAGTACCCCTAGGACTCCTACCAACATCAACTTGTCTAAGTCCTAAGCCCCATTACACCCGAATGAGAACGACCTCCTTGATATTTCTATTGTGTGGACCTCTTATTGTAATTGCGTGGATTGTTTTCCTTTGAGTGGCTTGAATCGGACCTAGACTAGTTGAGTGTTGAGCGAATCCTGAGGAGATCCACATTTTGACCAAGTTGATATATGTGTGCCTAGTTTTCAAATTTGCATTGTCTACTTGCTTGATGAGATCATAATTGTATGGTTTGACATTGCTTGGCTAGTAAATTGGTGTGGAAATTTTTGAATTAATTGGTATGGCTTCTTGTCTTCGTTTGTGAGTCTGTTGTTCTTTTATTTCTTTCGTCCTTGTCGAGTCTTGTTCTTGTTTAAGTCTTATTCTTGTTCGAGTCTTATATCTTTTACTTTGAGTCTTGAGTCTTGGAGAGGACCGAAATAATTAGGTACTTATCTTTTATTCTTCTTATACTCGAGGGCGGATATAGTTCAAGTGTAAGGAGATTTGATGCGTCGTTTTTGTACCTAATTATTTCTGTCCGAAAAGTCTCCTAACTGTGCAGCAGAGACACTTTTATTGGCAGTTATGCAGGAAGTAAGGTTGATTTGGCGTGTGACGTGGGAATGAATGGCAACGTGTTTTCCAGCTGGAATGGCATGATTAGGAACGAATTTGACCACAAATAGAAGAAAAGGAAGGAATGTGGATATATAAGGAAGGATAAGATATTTACCTTATCTTATGAATCTTTTCCTTATCCGAAAAGAAACCCTAGATACCATCTAATTAAAGGAGCAGCCATATAAAAGGGTGAAAGGCACAGGAAATAAGAAGCTTTTACATACGTATTCACTTCCCCGATCCATTATTCCTGTTCGTTCCCTCTTCTGCCGCTGCCGCCGTCGTTCTGAGTTCCTGTCGCCGCCAATCCAATTTTTGTTTCCGTTTTCCGTGCATTCGAGAAGTAGAGAGAAAGAAACAAACACTAATTTCAATTTTAATGTTCGAGGCCTTTAGATACTTTCTAGTTTAGTTCATAGTTTTGTTTTCGGTTGATGTTGAGAGATCGAGGATTCGAATCGGTACTCTCGTTCTTTAATTTCAGTTATCGTTTTAATATCAGTACGTGTTTTGTTTTCATTTCTATTTCGTGTCTACTGTTCTATTCTAAATTTTAGTGCATGCTAGAATTACGGTTACAAATGATTATTATTCTGTTTTGCAAAGTGTCTTACCTACGCAGTCACGTAGAAGAGTACATGAGGCTTAGGTGCTCATAATTAATTGAAAGGGTTTCGGGTTAATTCTGGTTAATTAATCTGGCTTGTAATTTAGGCTTGATCACCCTAGGTTGCGAAGTCTGTAGCTAACTTAGTACTGCCATCGTTTCTCGTGGAATAAGGCTAGGTAAGTAGCGAAATTATTCATAAGAATAGTTGAATTAAACCAGTAGGAGACTATTAGATGTCCAACATACGAGTAGGCTCCTTTACTAGGCTCCTTTAGACCGATAAAGGTATCTAGCTATTAAATCTATTGATTGTCCAACAACGTAGGTTGTAGCTAGATTAGGGAAGTAGTCGTTTTGATGCCCAGCATGGCGGCTACCGAATAAGTAAGTGGGAGTGAGGGTTGTGTCACTATTATTGCGGCAATCTATAACTAGTAGATCATGAGATTAATTAACTTTAAGTGTCGATGATTGGAATTTGTGTGTGTTGCATATTCTGCTGGACCTTTCTCTCAACTAGCTAGTTAAAACAATTTTATTTCAGTTTTAGTTTTTAATATTTCTTAGCTTAGATAAAATTCCAAAACTAGCGTGGTTGCTAACCAAACCCAAGATAAGTAGAAAAATAATGTGTCTAGTCCTCCTTCCCTGTGTTCAATACCCTGTAGAATTTACTGATTTAATTCTCAGATTTATCGGATTATTTGGTGCAATACAACAATCACCAAATTGGCGCCGTTGCCCGGGAACGGTGTTATCTAGTTTTATTGTTTTTCTACTAATCTTTTTATTCTTTTAAGTGTTTCATGAGCAGGTCTTCCAACCCTAACCTCATATTTGATCCTGAGATCAAGAAAACGGCAAAGAGGAATAGGAAGAAGGCGAAGCTGCAAAAGCAACAGATTCTGTCCGAGCCAGAAAACGTCTTAACTGCCCAGTCAAGAGACAGAACAAGCGTTGTTGATTAGAACAACGCGTCTGAAATAGAGATTGTCGTGTTCGACGAAACAAGGCAGAACACTCCTATAAACAGCTCATAATCTGAAGAGGAAGAGATGGAAGAGGGAGACAATCAACCGCTACCTTTGAGAATGAATGCCGGATCGCTTCACATGGGAGCGGACTTACCCGGTCCAATCCAAATCACAACTACTGAACAAATAGATGTCAAGCTGAATATGGTTGCAGCCATGCCTAAATTCAATGGGAGGACGAACGAAAACCCAAATTCCTTTTTGGCGTTGTTCAACCAAGTCTGCAACGTACAAAGGCAAGGCAATTTGGATGCATTCAAGCTCAAAGCATTTCCATTCACACTTCAAGACGGAGCACAAGCATGGTTCTCGAGTCTTAAGCCAAGTACGATCACGACGTGGGCCCAAATGCGTACGATTTTCTTAAAGAAGTATTGCCCGCAATCAAAGACGAATGCACTTAAGAAGCAGATTTTTGGGATCGCTCAAGAAATTGATGAATCTTTCGGCGCATATTAGGAGAAATTCGGACGACTCGTCGAGAGTTGTCCTAATCATGGCTACTCGGACGTGGAGCTTTTGCAAATCTTTATCAAGGCATGACCGACGAAGCAAAAGCCATGGTCGATATCGGCCTGAGAGGAAATTTCCATACAAGTCTCTACGAAGATGTAAGAAATATTATTGAAGGACTTGCGGAATCTACCTCGCAATACAAGGGGCCAAGAACAACAAGGAGAGTTGTCAATTGGTCTCATTCCGATACTAAAGTGGATGCAAAATTCAGCCTATTGCAAGACAAGTTAGACCTACTACTCAGCTCCAAAGTTCGGGAAGTTCAAGAAGGACTCTATTGCTGGAAAAATCCTAAAGTCCGGGAAAATTGTCATGGACCACTCCGTCTCGGCAATCATTTAAAGGATGCTACCCGCTAAGTGTACTGACCCAGGTATGTTTACACTACCGTGCTTGATGGAAAATGTTACGATTAAGCAAGCTATGTGTGATTTAGATGCATCCATAAATGTTATGCCATTATCCATTTATAATCAATTGATTGGAGCAGAATTAGTATCCACTAAGGTGATAATTCAATTAGCGGATAGGACATGCATTGCCCCGGTAGGTTTACTCGAATAAAAACTTAGCATTCAGTAGCCACATCCACTACTGAAGTTGAATATATGGTTGCTGAAATTTGTTGCACCCAGATCCTTTGGCTTTGACAGCAATTGCCCGACTACGATGTAATTCAGAATAAAGTGCTGATCTACTGTGACAGTACCAGTGCTATTGCTATCTCGCAGAATCCTGTTCCACGTACAAGATGCAAGCACATTGACATTCGACACCACTTCATTCGCGAACATGTTGAGAAGAAGGACGTCAGATTGGAGAAGATCCACACTGACATACCGAGGGCAGATATACTGATCAAGACTCTAGCTGAAACTAGATTCAGAGATCTTTCAGTAGAGCTCGGTCTCCTGGAACCAACTGACTTCACTCATTAAGCGTTTCACATGGAGTGTCCATTCATTCTACACTGAATTCATTCAGTTTCAAGATTCAGCAACCAACTACACGTGGTATCAGCTGACTACTATGTTCAGCTGACAGGTTTGCGTATCTCTTTCAGTAGTCAACTCAGCATACATAAAAAAGGTTTTAATGATAAAGGGTTCAGCATCACACTTAATGCCTTAAAGAATGTCATTTATTAAAATTGTTTTCATTCATTACACGACATTTTATGCCAACTCTGTTGAAACAACTTTGCATTAAATGCATGTCGTATCATCTTACCTCTCTAATCTATTTTAGTTTGAGATTTGACTAGGTGGCACAATCATTATTACTGTTTTTTATCAAATTAAGATCGTGACCATCCATCTGAAAAGAGGGTTTTAATCCCAACCGTCGATCAAAAACGTTTCATATTAAAAAAAAAAAAAAACCTATATATCGACGTGATCATCCTTAAACCGCCATTTTTGCCATTTTTTTTTCTACAATCTACCTTCGAGTTCTCTCAAAATTACTCAACTCTATACTTGTTTTCATTGTATTCAGAGTTTCTACGGTAATATTAAATTCTAAAGCACTCTTACTGACTAACTCAACTTTCAAGTGCTAACAATTTATTTTGCAGATAGTCATGTCGAACCTTGTTGTCGTCTCTCCCGCTGATATTGTGAAGATTCTGGAGAAGGACAGAGTTTGGTGTGAGCCAGTTAAGGAGTTTCACTCTAGTGACCTGGAGTTTCTAGATGATGTCTATGATGCGCTGAGGGTTGTGGACTGGAGGCGTTTCTGTCTAAGAAACCCTCATACTTCCTTCCTCGCCAGATCGCAGAGTTCTATCTCAACCTCGAGGAGGAAGACAGGGACTTGTTTGGGTCATTCCAAGTTCATCAGATCCAGGACCCATCTAAGGCTTCTCCGATTCTGAAGTGGATGTCGCTGAAGCAGGCACTTGAGAAGAGCTTCAGACTTCCGAACCAAGGCATCAGTCTTGCCGGATACAAGGATGATGTTCTTGACGACTACCTGACGCTGTTCTGTGGGAAGCCCACGACGTTCAGAACTGCCTTTCCCAAAAGCAGCATGCTTCCTCAGTTCAGGGTCTTGGCGATACTGTGACGTAAATTCTTACAAGCCAGGTCGGTTCGTTTGATGAGGTGTCAAGGCCGAAACTTCAAATGATGATGGCCATTTATGAAAAAGCTCAAGTCAACTGGGTTGACGTCTTAATCAAGGAATTTCAAGTGTACGGGGCGAAGTTCGATCGATCATTTGCTCGATTGAATGCCAAGGGCAAACTTCTATATGGCATGAAGCTCTCAGTCATGATCGAGGACTTCTTTGGAACTTATTAGATCGCCTTTGCTGATAAATAATATCTCAACCCGAAGAAGATCAGGTTCCACAGCCAAGCCAGTTCTCTTCAGCAAATTTGCGTTGGTGCTAGAGAGGGGAAGGGCAAGAGGAAAGCCAAACCCCAGTGAAGAAGGGCGCTACACCTCAGAAGAAGAAGAAGGCTTCTGAGCAAGCCATTGTAGTAGCTCCTTCTGTCCTCCAGCTGAGAGTCGAGGACACTGAGTCAGCAGAGAAGGCTAATTTAGAAGAGAAGGTAAAGTCTGCTGAGAAGGAAGCTTTAGCAGATAGAGAAGTTTCAGTGGAACAGGGGACTTCACCTATAGTCGTTACTCCTGCTCCCCTTTCTCCACTGGACGTTCAACCGCTCAGCAGCTTGCCTTCTGCTGAGAAAGTTCAGTCTCCTATTGACATCGAGGAGATGGAGACTGACACTGAAGCCGACACGTTTGGGTTCGAGCTGTCCTTGCTTCAATCCAAAGCAGCCCAAGATGTCTCTGAGTTTATTCCTGAAATCGCCATTCATTCTGACTTGGTTGATATTGCCAAGAGGGATAGGCTTCAAATGCTATTTAGATTCCAGGACTGGATCACTCTTGAGCAGCTGATCAGGTTCAAGTCCTCAGAACTTCTGAACATCGACGAGCTACAGCTACTTCAGCAGATAGGCTATGAAGAGCCTACTGACATTAGCTCGATCGACGACCTTAGGGCGGCTATGTTGGTCTTGCTTGAAGATCGATATTCGTCTTCAGTAGCCATCCCTATGGAAGGTTCAGCAGGTCACGATGACCCAGTGATGCAGGAACTAAGAAGCCTGCTGAGGGTTCTCAACAGGAGAAGGAGGGAGAACACCCTTCAGAAGATCAACATTTGGTATCTCCTCCTCCTTCTGGTTCCACCACATCAGACACCTCTCGCTCTGCTGACCCGGAACAGCTGTTACTGGGGTCAGCATATAAGGTATGCTTTGTTGCAAAGCGCCGAAAGTCGAAGGCAATGGCTAAGGTACTCCTCAAGCAGGGGACTTAGAATCGTCTTTTTGTCAGGAACGTTCACAAGCTATGGCGCCAGTCCACTGCAGCTCAGTGCGATGAAGTCAGGGCTCTGAATACTTCCATTCACAACATCTCTCCTATCCCTGACTTCAACTCAATTCTCAAGAATGCCTTATCCGCAGAGAAATCTGAATTCGACAAGCAGCAAGAGACGGTTCAGAAGCTACTGAAGGATGCCCATTCTTCCATTACTGGTTCCTTCAAGGCAGCCCAGACTGAGCTTTAGAACCTATCAGCACACTCTAGCTTACGAGCAGAGAATCTCCAAACTTCAAGATGAGTGTGAGCTGAAGATCAACGCAAAGCTGACTAAGATTGAAGAACTTTTAGATCACTCCCAGCGCAAGTACGCTGAAGAATTGATTACTGAGAGGAATGATCTGCATCTCAAGTTCAACAGTCCTCAGAAGACCTTGGATGAGCTCTCCCGATCTTATCGTACGCTCAGTACCAAGGTAGTTACTCATCCCACCCCTCTGACCTTATTGGATGATGCCAAAAAGGGGAAAATGATTAAAGAAGAAAGGACTAAGAAGTCTAAGGGGGAAGTAACAAGGGTTATTGCCCAGGGTGTCTCGGCAGGGGATGTAGCAGGTGAGACAGGCCCAAGCGGCTCAGAATGCAGGATGGCTGAAACCGGCACTTCTGAACCTACTCAAAAGATCATTGAAGAAGTGACTACATTTCTAGAGGAGTCTGATACTGAAGACACTCTGCCTCCACCTGTATCTGGGAAAGGAAAATCAATTCTTAAAAGTCCTCCTCGTCCCAAAAGATACATTAGCCCAGCAGAGCAAGCACAGATAAATGCTGATGAGAAGCTTGCTCGGGAAATTGTTGAGGCTGAAGCGGCGAATAAGCCGAAGAAGGCCCGATGAAAGCCAGAACGAAGGCACCTGCGAGAAAGCCTATTTAGAAGCAGGTACCCAGGAAGCTTTCTCTCAAAGACGACGCTGACAAAGAACAAGAAAAAGAGAGAGAAGCTGAGAAGAAATAGGTTGATACATCCAGGCAAACTAAGAAGCCAGTATGGCTGGATTCAACAGGAGCAACATACTAAAGGTGTTCAGGAGTTAGTAGAACTGGACTCAGCAGGAGCAGTTTACTACAACTTAGAGTCTTGGCCCACAGTAGTGTTGGACTCAGTAGGAGCAACATACTGAACCTTTCGGTCAGACTCAGCAACGGCCTGTCAGTTGCTTTAACTGACAATGGACTTCAAGTCATTTCAGTAGAGTTGTCCGAGGTCGTACATCTGAGAAAGGTCAGCTTCAGTATCAACCTTGAAGTCTGAATATGTCACAATCACTTTCTCTATCTCGACCAATGACAAGCAGCCAGCTGGCAAAGTCTCCGACAAAAGCTGCAAGTCAACCACTTTCTGCAAAGGAAGCGAACTCTACAGAATTAGAAAAAGAAGTCATTTGCTACCTATATAGAGTGACACGTGGATAGTTCGTCTCCAACGGATCTATTCACACTCACCTCTATAAATAGAGGGAAGGTCGTAGTCTTTCAAGTCGCACTACACGATCAAACAAACGACCATACAAGGGAACTCAACCAATCAACGAACTAAAGCTCTAGAACACTTAACGTTTATTCAGGTGAAGAACACGAACCCCGAGTGATTATTCCTCTTTGTTCTTTGCTCTAGAAACCATTCTCATTCCCACCCTCTAACCTAAGCTCAATCGTTATATTCATAGATTATAACTGAAGGAGTTCATTTATTGAACTGTTCTTACTGTTAAGAAATCCATCATCGTTGGAGATACATTCAAACCTTACCGTTTGGCCCTGTAAACTGAGACTTGCTCGGTATAATCACAAGTTACAGTCACAAACTAATTGAGACTAACTCAGTATAATAAAATAGTGTCTTGCATTATTCAGGATCAGTGGACGTAGGATCTTGCGTATCCAAACCACTTTAAAATTGTTGTGTCGTTTTAACTATTGCATTGATAACTGTTCATACTGAAAATATCTTTGCAAAATCATTCAACAGCATTTCAGTAAAAGCTTAAAAATCGCACTAATATACTGAACTGATTTGATAAACAAATGTTTTCAAAACAAACTTAATCGGGCCTACACATTCCGCACGCTACTGAACAGCTGCTGAACGCTACTGAATTCTGACTCTAAGTCAGTTAGCAGAGCTCAGCACTCTCAATCATTCTGTCCACGCGATAAAGAACAGCTTACTTGGTCTATTGAACTAATTCAGTAGACATCTTCCGTTAATCAGATTGTTCGCGTTTGAGTTTGAGAAAAAGGTTTTCAGGTGCATTCAACCCCCCCCCCACCGACCGTTTTGACTCAGGACCAACATTATATATGGCTAAATGTTAAAGTGGGAGTGGGCTAACCTTTTATTATATTAAACTCATTTACACATATCAAAATATTCTAACCTTTTATTTTATTTACTATTAAGCCCATCTACACATGAAAATATTTGTGATAGTTGACTTATGGAAGATTTATTCTCTCTCATTTCCCTTTTTCTGATGGAACAATCAGTTAAAGAAGGCCCCTCCATCTAGTTAAAGAGGTGGTGGCTGATGAATACTTTTTGTGTGAGATAATGGATCAACTTATGCATTTATATCAAATTTGATAGGAGAATAAGATAAGTGGTAAAAAAAGAGAATAAGATAAGTGGTAAAAATTGTTTAGTATGTTGAACCACTCTGCCTATGCGATCAGAAAGCTTAACTAGCGAACTGAACTATTCAGTAAGCAAACTCAGTAACAGACTGACTTTCGCATTTGAATTTGAGCTTGGAATCAGGTGTATTCACTACCCCCCCCTCGCCCTCCCTCTACATCCGAACACTCGTCTCTGGAACAATAGTTTTGAAAAAAATATCATTTATTTTGAAAAAAAAATGTCATTTGTTTATGGAAAATGGATCCATTCTTTTGAACAAAAGTGTGATTTGAAAATTACAGGAAATACATGCACAACGGAAATCAAGATTATAGCCTCCCCAATTTGCAGAATATATCAGGAGTATAAATTAATACCAAAATGGATGTAATTCAGCAAGAAACACACTAAGCAATAAAAACAACGAGAACACTAAGAATTTACGAGTAAAACATACTTCAATGTCAAGAGGTAAAAACCACGAGACCTATAATTCTAACCAAATCGAATATAACCAAGCAGAGAGTACAATCCAACATGTACAATATGATATCTAGCTCTTAACAACAATTACGAATGCACTAGTTTAAAAAAAACTGAAAAACAAAGACGTACAAAGTCCACACAACCAGCAGCATAATTCCAAAAAATATAACTCAAAATCTAATCATTAGAATTAAAATTCCCTAGGAAGAATGTAGAACAATGTATCTTCAAATACTAGTTAAAATTTCAAACCGATCAAACAACGTATGATGAGTCTCCGAACGTCGAAAACACCGGAAGTACTCGCTGAAAAATCTTATTGGAACCCATGAAAATTGTCAAACTCTCACACGGTTATGGAGGCCGGAAAATAGGGTTGATGTCATTGGGAGGAGGAGAAGAGGCAACGGATGCAGAGAGATGTGATGGAGGGTGCGCAAATTGAAAGAAGAGAAGAAGAATGCAAGTGCATAATGCACCCAAGACCACTTCTTAAAATAATAAGGAACAACACTACGTTTTTTATAAAATAATTGACCCATGCAAAAACATTTTTTTAAATAAAATACTAATTTAATTAAATGATAGGAAGACCAGGTTTCATTATTATTTTAAAATATTAAAATCTATTATTTTAACCTATTAAATAATATAAAATAAATATACATTTTTAAACTACTGACCAAAAGTGGTAAAATGGCCCAACATAATAGGCCAATTCCACGTACCCGAAATAGGGATTGGGCGGGGCTCAAGAAATAGAGGAGGTTTGAAAGAAATTCGGCCTAAAACGGCCACCCAGATAGCCATCCAAGCGTATCGAGTTTTGGGCCAAAAAGCCCATGATTTGTGGGCTAAAAATGTTGCCTATAAAATATTATTTTTAATTATATTTTTTCATTTTTTTAACTCTAAATGACTAAATAATTAATTCTTATTATTTTAGTTTGAACTGATATTTCTTAACAGGATTGTAAATTTTGATGTTTATTTGAACATAAATTTATAATATTGTCGATTTCATTTGTTTTATTATTTTGTAGCTAATACTTTATAGTAATATTAACATGTTTATGTTAAATTATATATTTATTTTATTTTTAGTCAATAAAAATATAATTTTATAAAGAGAAAAAAATTCCCCTCCCCTCCTCCTCCGAAAGCCTGGAGGTGGGCTTCATATCTTATGGTCCGGCAAGCTGTTGGTCGTGCCCAAAATATTATTTTGACGCGGGTGCCCCGAAGATTGGTCGGCTTGTCCACCTATTTGTCACCTCTACTACTCACCCATTAATCATGCGAACGCCGGTATGAATCCTTATGCCATTCATGTTTCGTTCTGGTGCCAATCATGATGCTCCTGATGCCATTATGATGCCCGCGATTTCATTCCGAATGCCACGAGGTGCAATTTTATTGATAAATTAACAGACTTAACAAGTTTACGAGGTTATAAATGCATGCAGAGTTTCTTTATTTATTTATGAGAGGGCAATTTAGGAACATGTGATATGTTTTGCAAAAAAGGGAACATATGATAATTTTGCGAATTTTCATCCGAACAAATGATAGATTTTACATTTTCGTTAGAAAATGGACCTATGCCAAAGGTTTTAGAATGGACGATGACGGTTTTCAGTTGTCCTGAATACTGTTAACTTTTCGAACGGTAGAGTATGAGTTAACTGTCTATTTGATGATTCTATTAATTAACTTTTAATAGCTTTCGATTATTTGAAACGGATGGTCCATATTAATTGAAAAGGAAATTGAAAAGTAGTTAATAAAATCACCAAAATGACCTAGAAACTAAAGAAAAAACTTGTTTTTGTATATAGAAAAGTACAAAAAATAAAAAATTGTTTGAACTGCGAGTTTAGATAATTGGAATCTTCTGGCAAAGTGCACGCATGATGCAGTTCCGATTCTAAAAATTGGATATACCTATAATTGTCAGTTACTAAAATATAATTTCCACCATCAAACTGTTTATGTTCAATTGAAATCAAACACAGAGATTAAGATGATTTTGTAAAGGTTTTAAGTAGTAGAGTAAATGTTAAAAAGTGGTGGGATCCACTTATTTAAATAATTGTGGTCCACAACAATTATGTTTATTTTTGGAATGAAATATAAATAGTGAAATAATTCGAAATAGCAAATGAGACATTAATAATGAGGCGAGTGGAGTATGAAAGTAACTTTTCGAGCTTTTTTCAAGCTCTAAATACACCTATGGGTAACATATTTTTTTTCGGGGTGATTTTGTCATAACCCTAACTTGAGATTATATTAATTGGAGACTCTTCAGACGTGTATGTACTCCCATTATAGGAGAGAAATTAATAGTACTTTGTTTATTATCTTGCTCATACTGACTGGTATAAAGTAGCAATCATCCTCCACTTAAATAGATGATCCTAAAAGTATAATGTAATCCTAGCAATCTCCACTGAATTATTGTTTCTTAGGATGACATAGCGGTTAAGATAGATAATTTGTGGCCGGAAAGTTATAGGTTCAAAACTCACTACTTCGATAGCGACTGCGGTTACCTCATCATCCCCACATAAGAGCCTACACAAATACTCCCTCCGTCTCATAAAAATGTCTCCTTTGTATAGGGCACATAGATTAAGAAATTTGTATTGTGTGTTGTATATTGTTTGACTTTTGAGTTGTTAATTTAGGTCCACACATTCTGTAATAGTCTGTACTGTTAGCTTCAGGGAATAAACTGAAATATAGGAATTGTAATGGATAACGAAAGCTAATAAATGCAAGGAACAAACGGAAACTAAGTAAAGAACGAAGAAGAAGATGAAATAAGGTTTTTGGCATTCGATGCCTTTCATTAAAGCGGCCAAGACCTTTAAATACAAACCCTAGTTATAAAAGCGTGTTTCATAAAACAACAACTACTAATTAGATAAGTGCAGATAACGCGTGGACGCATCCTGGCCGTCCACCCCTTCTGAAGATCTTCCAATCCCGTCCCTTAGCCACTTCTTTGATCAACGGCTCCAAATCCCTCACGTGCATCTTCGAATACTTCATCAGATGCTTCGGTCATCAGATCCAATTCATATTCGCAATTCACCAGGGCTAAGAGCACCTCCAAGGGTTTCCCGTATGTTAGGGGAGCCCTATCCGTATTTTTGTGCGGAAACAGTGTTTCGTCACCAACGATTTTCCCCTATCCTTTCCCTAAAACAGAATATTCCATAATATTTTAATTTTTTAATTTGACAAATTACTTGTAATTATTTCATATAATTAAATTAAACATAATAATATATTTATTAAAAATACATAATTAAAATTCTACATTAATTCAAAAAAGATAATTTAAATTACTTAAATAAAATAAATTCTACATTAATTATAAAAAAGATAATTCAAATGACTTAAATAAAAAAAAATCTACATTAATTACAAAAATACCTTATTATAGGTTTTAGAGTTCAAGGTTTCTCACTCAAACTACATTTTATATTTTTCTCCAAAAATATAAAATGACATTGCTGTAATTAAAGTATTTCGGCATTGCTGGAAAAAAAGAATTAAATATAATTAGCCAAAACTAAATTATTGGTCCAATCACAACCTGAATTAACACCCAAATCCTCCTCCAATTTTCTTGCAAAAAATATATTAGTCTCTTGCTTAGTCGTTTAATCCGGCCTCGATATAACGGAGCCCGTGGAGGTTTTGGCTTAGGGCCTTGCTCGTGTAGCTTAATGCCTGGCTGTAGTTTAGGTAAGTATATAGTGTTTCCAGCTGCCAGAGCAGCATGATTGTGGGACAAAAATAACATAAGTGCCCATGCGCATTTTGTCCAGAAATGCGATAATGTTTGGACCATATATACGTATTTCATTTACAGATATATCTTGAGTGATTAAAACACGCTTCACTGGTCCGGAAATAGAAAATCCACATGGGCGCAAGAGAATTGTTTCAATAATAAATAAGAATTAAAATTCGATTATTAATTCTTATTTATTTTTAATTTTTAATTTTTTTGAGTTTTTATATTTTAATCTTTTATAATTTTATAATTTCTTTTAATTTTGTTACACAAAATTACAAATAACAACAAATGATACTTCCATCATTTAAAAATAAAAATGTCATTTAAAAATTACAAGAAATACATGCATATTAGTGATGCAAAATAAAAAAAAAAATAATACTTTTATTTTGAAATCAAGGATAGATAACAAATGACGTTGTTATTCACAATAAATTACACTTCCATCATTAAGAATTTTTTTCAAAAAAATAAAATTAAAAAACCTTTAAAAATTAAAAAATACAACAAATAAAAATATAAGTTAAAAAAATTTTAAAAAAAAATAAGGCGGGGAGGGCTGTGGGGAGGGAGAGCCTGTCATTTTCCTTTTGGTTTATTCTCGATTTGTGCTTGTATGATTTGTTTCATTTTGATCTTTTCGAGTTTGTGTATGTTTGGTATAGTGTATTTTCGAGTTTAGTTTTTTTTTTGCTTTATGCTCTTTTATATATTAACGGATGTGGTGTGGTTCAATTCAGGTTGTTATATCTTGCTGTACGTTTCTTCGTATTTCTTCGTAATAGAAACCGTACCTCCCTGTTCACCTCCTTCTCATCTTCGTCTTCTCCAAGCACATCAATTCGCTGGCTTGTTACACATTCTTTGGTTTTTTAGTGAAAAAAAAAAAAAAGACTTTGGAGTAATTCTTTTTCTTCTTCTTCCTTCAAGACTCGTGCATAAATCAGACCACTAGTTTCTTTCTGATTCTCCATATGGGGGCCGATATCCTGCTCAACCCGATCTTCTTGCGTTTCCTCACGGCCTCTGCGCACCTTATTGTGTTGGCTGTCCTACTTATTTCATGGCTTTACCAGAAGTTTATAAGCAGCGGGGATGAAAACCATAAACGCAGTCTCTCCTACTACAAAACCACGCTCTTTTCATGCTTGGGTCTTTCATTCTTTAATCTCATTCTATGCCCGCCGATCCTACTCTCTTGGTGTAGAAGCAGTTGTTCTGATGAAAAGATGGTAACCTTGTCGGATTTAGGAGTGAAAACACTTTGCTGGTTGGCTCTCTATCTTTTCTTGAATTCGAGAGGAACCAAGTATCCCCTTGCTCTAAGGCTGTGGTGGGGGCTTTTCTTCTGCTTGTCTTGTTATTGCACTACAGCAGACGTACTTTACTTCATGAAGCACAATTATATATCTACTCTGTTTTGGGCCTCTGACATTGTTTCACTTGTAATGGGCGTTGTCTTCTGTTATATTGGGTTTTGGGGTACGGAAAAAGATGAAGATGCAGTTCTTCAAGAACCCCTTTTGAGTGATGGTGCTCGAACTGTCAATGGGGAGGAAACTGTAACCCCTTATGCCAATGCTGGTGTTTGTAGCCTCTTTACTTTCTCTTGGATGTCTCCTTTGATAGCACTCGGGCGCAAGAAGACTTTGGACCTCAAGGATGTTCCTCAGCTTTCCATGTTGGACAGTGTTAGAGGAGCATTCCCAATTTTGAACAATAAGCTGGAGTCTTATCATGGAGAAAGTAACCGAGTCACCACAAGCATGCTTGTAAAAGGATTACTTCTTACTGCGTGGAGAGAAATCTTGTTATCTGCTTTCTATGCGCTAGTGTACACATTGGCTTCTTATGTTGGTCCATGCCTCATTGATACATTTGTTCAATACTTAAATGGGCGTAGGCGTTTCAAAAACGAAGGCTATGCTTTAGTTTTTGCGTTTACCATTGCAAAGTCATTTGAGTGTTTTGCACAAAGGCATTGGTTTTTTAACGCCAACACGGCTGGATATAGGGCCAGGGGAGCATTGGTTGCTAAAGTCTACAACAAGGGACTGACACTTTCATGCCAATCAAAGCAGGGGCATAAAACAGGGGAGATTATAAATTTCATGTCAGTTGATGCTGAGAGGATAGGTGAATTTGGATGGTTCTTGCATGATCCATGGATGGTTGTCTTGCAGGTCTCGTTAGCGTTAGTGATATTGTATCGAGATCTTGGGCTCGCTTCAGTAGCTGCACTTGTCTCTACAGTTTTAGTGATGTTAGCAAATGTGCCACTAGGGAAATTGCAGGAGAAATTTCAAGACAAATTAATGCAGTCTAAAGATAAAAGGATGAAGGCGACATCTGAAGTGTTGAGGAACATGAGAATTCTCAAACTTCAGGCTTGGGAGCTGAAGTTTCTCTATAAAATTCAAAATCTTAGGAGTGTTGAGACCAGGTGGTTGGGGAGATATCTCTACACTTCAGCCATGACCACATTTGTCTTTTGGGCTGCACCAACCTTCATTTCAGTAGTAACTTTTGGTGCTTGTATGCTGATGGGAATCCCACTTGAGTCCGGAAAGATACTGTCTGCGCTGGCAACCTTTAGAATTCTTCAAGAGCCAATTTACAATCTTCCTGATACAATAGCTATGATTGTTCAGACCAAAGTTTCGTTGGATCGAATTGCATCATTCCTTTCTCTTGACGACCTGCCAGCAGATGTAGTGGAGAAGCTTCCGGTTAGTACTTGTGACACTGCTGTTGAGATAATAAATGGGAACTTCTCCTGGGATGTGTCATCTCCATCTCCTACATTGAGTGATATTAACTTCAGAGTGCCGCGTGGCATGAGGGTTGCAATTTGTGGTACAGTTGGTTGCGGAAAGTCCAGCTTACTTTCCTGCGTCTTGGGGGAAATGCCAAAACTATCTGGGGTTGTTAGGGTATCTGGAAGAAAAGCCTATGTAGCTCAGTCAGCTTGGATACAAAGTGGAAACATTGAAGAAAATATAGTGTTTGGTAAAGACATGGACAGACAAAGATACAATAGGATTGTTGAAGCATGTTCACTGAACAAAGACCTTGATATCCTCTCATTTGGTGATCAAACTGTTATTGGTGAGAGAGGAATTAACTTGAGTGGCGGTCAGAAGCAGAGGATACAGATTGCACGGGCACTCTACCAAGACGCTGACGTTTATTTGTTTGATGATCCTTTTAGTGCTGTGGATGCACATACAGGAACTCATCTCTTTAATGTAAGAAACTGCACTTGCCATCTTTCTTGTACATAGTATTATACCTAATGGTTATTGTTGCTCATCTTCTTTTTGTATTCTGCTTCCCTTTTCTTTCTGAAACTAGTTATTTGTATTGCCAGGAATGTATTATGGGGCTTTTGAGATCTAAAACTGTTATTTATGTTACACACCAAGTGGAATTTCTTTCTTCTGCTGACCTCATCTTGGTAAGTTTCTCATCTCTAAGTCGGTGATCAAGTTACACAAGCCTAATATTTTCAATTATCAGGTAATGAAAGAAGGAAGAATCAAACAAGCTGGGAAGTACTATGATATATTGAAATCTGGGAGTGATTTTATGGAACTTGTTGGTGCGCACGAGGAGGCTTTATCAGCTCTAGATTCCATTAATGCAGAGAAAACAGCTCGTGGTAAGGAAAGCTCCTCTGGAAATGCTAAACCTGTTCTCCAGAGACAGGAACCTCGAGATGATGATAGTGAGAAGATAAAGGGCCAGCTTGTCCAAGAAGAAGAAAGAGAGAAAGGAAATGTTGGACTATCAGTTTATTGGAAGTATATTACAACCGCATATTCAGGACTTTTAGCACCCATTGCTTTGGTAGCTCAGATTCTTTTTCAAATACTCCAAATCGGAAGCAATTATTGGATGGTTTGGGCAATTCCAGTGTCTAAAGATGAAGCACCTAATGTTGGAGGCTCTACCCTTATCCTTGTCTATGTAGCTCTGTCAATAGGAAGTGCTCTTTGCATTTTTGGCAGATCCTTATCGGTTGCGACCATTGGCTACAAGACAGCAAATATACTCTTCAACAAAATGCATCTAAGCATATTCCGCGCCCCCATGTCTTTCTTTGACTCCACCCCAAGCGGGCGTATTCTCAATAGAGTATGTGGAAATATGTTTATCATTGCTTTCTGAGTGAGATTGTTTGGTAAATAGCTTGTTTATTTGTTCTTACACAGGCATCTACAGACCAAAGCACAGTGGATATGAACATGGCTCCCAAAATAGGGCAATTTGTTTTTGGCATAATACAGCTTCTAGGAATTATTGCAGTCATGTCACAAGTTGCATGGCAGGTCTTCATTATATTTATACCTGTGATTGCAATTTGCTTCTGGTTGCAGGTAAACTCATCTTAACATACAATCGAATTCTATCTAGTTGTAGGTGTTTCTTATCTTGTAACATCCTTTCCTTTCCAGCAATACTACATAGCTGCAGCGCGAGAACTTGCTCGACTATGTGGGGTGAGCAAAGCACCAGTCATACAACATTTCTCAGAGACACTCTCGGGATCAATCACTATCAGAAGTTTCGATCAGGAAGCAAGATTCTTAGACAAGAGCATGACACTGATAGATGGATATTCAAGGCCCAAGTTCCATACAGCTGGTGCCATGGAATGGCTTCGCATTCGTTTGGACGTGCTGTCCATCATGACATTCGCCTTTTCATTGATTTTCCTGATTTCTCTTCCAGAAGGAGCTATTGATCCAAGTGAGATCCAATCATATCTGTCTTTTATTTGGAAGCTAAATCATTTTATTAATTATGTGAATGTGTCGTGCAGGTGTTGCTGGTTTAGCAGTAACATATGGCCTCAATCTAAACACAGTGCAATCATGGGTTGTTTGGTATTTATGCTCCATGGAGAACAGAATCATATCAATTGAAAGATTACTGCATTACACTTCCATTCCAAGCGAGCCTCCTCTCGTTATAGAGTCAAGCAGGCCAGAGAGTCAATGGCCAATACAAGGAGAAGTTCATATCCAAGATCTTCAGGTAGAAGAGTTGAGAAATTTAGAAAACTGGGTATTTTGTTCTCATCTCTCTGATGTCATGTCTTTATAGGTTCGTTACGCTCCTCACATGCCATTCGTGTTAAGAGGCCTGACGTGCACCTTCTTTGGTGGGAAGAGGACTGGTATAGTAGGAAGGACAGGAAGTGGGAAATCAACTCTTATTCAGACACTCTTTAGAATTGTAGAGCCAGCAGTTGGAGAGATAGTGATTGATGGTATCAATATCTCATGTATTGGACTGCATGATTTGAGATCCAGATTAAGCATAATCCCACAAGATCCAACCATGTTTGAGGGAACTGTTCGAACTAACTTGGACCCCCTCGAAGAGTATACAGATGAACAAATATGGGAGGCTCTTGATAAATGCCAGCTTGGTGATGAGGTTAGGAAGAAGGAACAAAAGCTTGATTCTGCAGGTCAGCCTAAATCATGTAATTATTTCATATTATATTTACTCCATTTCTTGATTCCAACCAACATGGGCAGTGTCTGAGAATGGAGAGAATTGGAGCGTAGGGCAGAGACAGCTTGTTTGTCTGGGACGCGTGCTTCTAAAGAAAAGCAAGGTTTTGGTTCTTGATGAGGCTACAGCATCAGTGGACACAGCAACTGATAATCTTATTCAACAAACTCTCAAACATCATTTCTCCGACTCCACGGTCATCACCATCGCACACAGGATAACATCCGTACTGGACAGTGATATGGTGTTACTGTTAGACAATGGTATCCCAATTCTTTGCATCAACTTTTCTTGGGATTAATTTTCTTGGTTAGTTATTCTTTCTGCTGTTGCAGGGCTGCTTGAGGAATATAATTCTCCACAGAAGCTGTTGGAGGAGCAGTCATCTTTGTTTGCAAAGCTCGTTGCAGAATACAGCATGAGGTCCACTTCCAGATCTTGAAATCCTCCAAATATATATATAACAGCTCCATGCTTACCCTCAACAACATGCAATCCTTGCATGCGTTAAAGATGATCAGTAATGGCACAATGATTTTTATATATATTTCTTTTCTAAGATTCTGGAAGTATGAAAGAGTTTTTCAATGCTGTAAATAAATTAATCCATGTAGAAACTTGTATTTTAATGTCAATATTGTGTGGTTTAAGAGATAAATAATGAGCTATAAATTATTTCCCTCGATGGTTTTGGAAGGTATGATTTCTGCAATTTATTTATGCGACCTAGAACATAAGTTTATACGGTACATTTTAAACTTTTCTAGTGAAATGGAAAATAATACTCCCTCTGTCCCGCTCCAAGTGATTTATTTTTCATTTCGGGCGTCCCGTCTCGAGTGACTTATTTCTAAAAATGAAAATTAACTTTTAAAAAAAATCAAAAATTATTTTCTATTTTATCGTTTCTCTCTCTTACTTTAATCATTTATCTTTCTTACTTCATCATTTTTATTTCCTATTTTATCATTATTCTCTCACAATCTCACTAATCTTCTCTTTCTTACTTTTTCAACTACTCATCTCTCATACTTTATCATCAATTTTCTTAATTCCTACGTCGAAAAGAAAAATGGGTCACTTGGAGCGGGACGGAGGATAATTTTTTATCCAAAACATTTCACCACAGTTTTTAAAGAAAGTTGTTGGTTGTGTGTAAAGATGTGGGGCTCTCAAACAAAGTGTTCGTAATAATTTACTATTTTCATAATGGAGCAACAATTGTGAAACAATTCGAAAATGAAAGTGGAACAACAATTGTGGGACGGATGGAGTATATAGTTGCATTACTCTCACAATAACAAACTCCATGAATTATTTTTAATTTCTGCAAGATAATTATGTAAGTGGCTTACTCTAAAATTAAAATGAAAACTTGATATGTGCATAATTTTTTTAGAACTGATTGAATAATAAATTGTTTGTAATAAATTATTTTAGAACTGATTGAATAATAAATATGCGATCGGAAAGTGTAACTGGATGCATATCAATAAAAATGAATAGTCCCTCGGTCCTCATATTATTGTCCTGTTTTTTTTATTAGATTATCTCATTATTTTTGTCTTACTTCCGAAAATAAAAAAGATTAAGTTTCTAGTTTTAAAATTAAACGGGTCCCTCCTTACTCAACTTACTCTTATACTCTCTCTATCTCCAAAAGTCTATATTTCACATGATTTCGTTCCGTTCGAAACTCAAAAAATTATAATTTTTAATTTTTAAAAAATTTTCAGATTTTTTTATTACAATATAAAAAAATTAGAAAAAAGAATCGATTGTCTCAGCCAAACCTTAATATAATAAGGATGTGTTCATTTCTTAATACAATATGATGAATAAAATAAACATATAAAAAAGTTTCTTAATCTCCATACAAAAAAAAGACAGTAATAAAAATTGGAGAAAGTATATGTTTTCATAAAGTTCAATAAATAAATATAATTAAGTAAGTGCCAAAAGTAATATTAAAAAAAACCATTTAATCTCTGCTAGTCTACATGTCCAATTTTCTTTATCAATTCGATCTTGATATGACAAACAAGCAAACAAACTTGTGCGCATATTTATTAGCAAAATTCCAAATAAATTTGAATGAGAGTATTTTATCTCGAGTAAATATATTCGGGTGTTTTTGTAAATGTTTATTGTATTCTTTAAGTTGAAAAAAAAATATATTTATAAATAAAAGTATGAAGATTTTTTAAATTAAAATGAAAAGGCAAAATTTTAAAAATATATACATCAAAGTCGGATTATATAAGATTTGAGGCAGCACCATTCACTCTACCCTCTAAATCCATCTATAACTAAGCTAATCATGTGCGACATATCCAACCATTAGTGTAAATGTTGTTTGAATTCTTTTTCTTTTCCTTCTTTTTATGAACGAAAAAATCAGCAAGTGTATTGATAAATCTCGATTGTATATAGTAACATGTAAATCATAAATAATGTAAATCACATTGATTCAACTTATCAATAACATATTTGAATTTACGCTAAAAAATACACGGCTAGACATATGTTTGAAAGATCTTATTGTTACGTTCTATATACTATTTTTAACTTATTTTCATAAATTATAACTTATTTTTATAAATTAATTTAAATAAATATTTATAATACATGCGCTTAATATTATTTATCTTGATCCTATCTTTGTTAAGATTTTTAGCATTTCCGTCCTTGGGAAATACATTACTATTTGATAAGATTTTTAATCTTTCCTTTATTGAGATAATTTTGGAATAATATATTGTCCATATCCTTATTTGAGATTCGGGTCTTCTGCAGTGGGGAACAGGCGGACAGCTGCCTCGCTTCACACCAAACAATTGCCGTTTTGGAAGCTTATTTGTTTTGTAATTCTTTTTGTATTTTGGGTCTATCAGCTGATCCTAACTTAACATAAATCATCAAAATGTGGCTTAGTCATAATTATCAAATATGACAAAAAAAAATCGAAAGCACAACTTTGTCATATTCAATACATTTATGCCGTCATGCATAAAAAAAAAAATTAAACCAAGTTTCCCCAAAATAAAATATTTAGATATAGTAAAATAATAACACAAAAACTACAGGATACCGGGGTACGTACAACGGACCTGATTTTGGCCTAATTTCACGACACAATTTCAAAATGCTCTGACTCGGTAGGCATATTAAGTACTCAAAATATAATATATATATATATATATATGGGTGGTTCAAATAGGAACATCCTTTAGAGTGAGAAATAAGAACAATCATCAGCCTTTAGATTTTGTAAATTGAAGGATCAGATTCATTTTAAAAAAAATGTACCCGAAATGCACCATATACTTATAATATTTGCACAAAGGGTATTTAAGTCATTTGTTTTTTTAAAAAAACCTAGATCAGTTTATAAAGAAAAAACTTCCGCTCTGAGTTCATTATGTTTCGCTACCCCCTCTCGCCATAACTGTTCACTACTTTCCTTTCTGGTTTTTCCCCTTTCTGCCATCCTATTCTGAGATTTTGTTTCTGGTTTATCTCATCCAGTTTGGGACGGAATATTTTGCGATTGGTTTTTGGTTTTTCTCATCCAATTGCTGCCGGAATTTTTTTGCGTTTCAGAGATAATCCATAATCAGTCTGTAAGTTTTTTTTTTGGCTGACGAATATTTAACGGTGGTTTTATTTACATATATTGAAATTGAATATACAATTAGTGTTTTTCCTTTGTGAGAATGAATCTTTCATGGAATTAATTAGGGTTTTTATTTGTTAGAACTCAATTATAATTTCTGCACAATTATGTATATGAAAATGCACGATTATGTATAAAATTGTGAACAATTATTTGATTTATTTTCTAGATTGCATTTTTTATAAGATAATAATTTATGAACAATTATGTATATTCAAATGCACGGTTTAGTCAAAAACTTATGCATATACAATTTGTAAGTTTTTTTTATTACATAAGTTAAACTTCCTTTTGGTTTCATATTTCTTATTAAATTGAACAATTCAGTATTACATATAACACTATTTATTGAATAAAGTTTGTATTTTGCATATATTTGCTATTTTATGCTCATCTCTGAAATTTGCACAATTTAGTATTTTCTTCTGCACTTTTTTCAATTTAAATGTGCACTTTTATGATTTTTTTATATGTACCATTTAAAAATAGCAATCTCCTAGATTGAAATGAAATTATTTTCTTTTTATATCTTTTTTGTTCATGTTAGTTCTCATTTTGTGTTTATATGTTTGTTTCCACCCTACTCTACATGATCATGTCTTGCTCGAGGGCAAACAATGATCAAAGTGTGAGGATGGGTGTTGAGAGATGATTCAGCAGTAGACTGATTAGAAGATTTGGTTGATCCCAAAACCCTAATTTGATTGGTGAACAATTTCGTTGTAATAGTAACGTCTTTGTCTCTGAGAGTTTCAGACTCAGTAGACTTGACTTCAGAATGGTCCAGGCTCAGAGTTCTATTTGCTGATCCCTCAGTAGACTATCCGCCTCAGTACCATGGAGTGAAGTCTCAGTAGTGCTGGACTCAGCAGGAGCAGCATACTTAGAGGTGTTCATATTCAGTAGTGCTGGACTTAGCAGGAGCAGCATACTGAAAGGAGTCAGTAGAACTGGACTCAGTAGGAGCAATTCACTCAACTCAGAGTCCACCTTCAGTAGAGTTGGACTCGGCAGGAGTATACTACTGAACTCAGGCCAGACTCAGCAACGGCCTGACAGTCTCCTTGATTGTCAGATAATCTTCTGTGTTAAATCAGTAGAGTCGTCCGAGGTTGTTCACATCAGAGAAGTTAGCTTCAGTATCAACCTAGAAGTCTGTGTGTCTCAACTACTTTCTATGCCTCGACCAATGACAAGCAGCCAACTGTCAAAGTTCTGGTAAAAGCTGCAAGTCAACAACTTTCCGAAAATGGATGAAAAGACTCTACGAGATTTCTTAAAAGAGTTGTAGCTACCCAAAGAGAGTGACACGTGGACAGTTCGTCTCCAACGGATCTATCCATAGCTCACCTCTATAAATAGAGGGAAAATCAAATCGAAAAAAAAAAACAAGAACGAGCGATTACAAGCAATAAGCGAACAAGTTACAAGCTTTTCGCAAGAACTTCAGAGAAACACTCAACGCGAAAGGCGACATCTTTGCTCTAGGGAACCAAGATGAATAGAATCAAAGCCTCTAGTATCCAAGTGATCGAACACGAAACCAGAGAGATTATTCCTCTTTTTTCATCACTCTAGAAGCCATTTTCTTGTTCCCTTCCCTCTAACCTAAGCTCCACTGAAATATCTATAGCTTAGACCCGAAGGAGTTCATATCTTGAACTGTTCTTATGGTTAAGAATTCCTTCATCGTTGGAGAGTTTGTCAAACTTTATAGTTTGATTCTTGTAAACTGGGACTTGCTTAGTATAATCTTCAAGGCCAGTGTTTGTCTAGTGCACAACCAACTAAGACTAACTCAGTATAATAAAATAGCCTCCTGATCTTTTCGGGACAGTGGATGTAGGATTGTTTGATATCCGAACCACTTTAATATCGCTGTGTTCATTTATTGTTGCATTGATTTAACTGTTCATATTGAAAACCGTTTTACAAAATCATACAACAGAGTTTCAGCAAAGCTTAAACTGAGTGTATTAATCTACTGAAACAGTTTTAATAAAAATGTTTTCAACTCAACTGAATCGGGCCTACACTATTCCGCACGCTACTGAACGGTATTGAATTCTGACATCAGTCAGCTAGCAGACCTCGGTATAGTCAGTCACTTTGTCCACGCGATCCAGAATAGCTTACCTGGTCTACTGAATCTATTCAGCAGACACTCTCTTGAATTGGACTATTCGCGTTTTAAGTTGAGAAAGTTTTTAGATCTATTCACCCCCCCCTCTACACCTTAACGTTTATCTTGGGATCAACAAGGGGGAGTGTTATCTTTTCTTATCTGCCTCTCTTCCCACTTTATCCTATGTCGGCTTGAGGGCAAGAAGAGCTCTATAGTGTGAGGAGGGGAGGAGGGGGGGTGTCCCTTGTTGTGTTTACATTCGCCCAACTCCTTGATCTTGTCTTGCTTCAAGGCAAGCAAGGCTCAAAGTGTGAGGAGGGGGTGTATTTGTGTTTATATTCATGTATCTGTGTTTGTCTATATAAAAATGTTAGTCTATGTTCATTCTGCCTTCGTTAAACATCTCACCCTACTCCCAAACGTTTTTCAAAAAAATTAGTGAATCTGTTTACAAAGTATGTGAGCATGATTTTCACTACTCAATAACTTATTATATGAGAACTGGGACGATGAATAAGGACATAATTTAGGTCTTAACATAACCCTGTTAGCAGTTAGATTTGAGTCTTACAGTTGAGAAGCCTCAACTCTATTGTTCAAGAGAGAAATAGATTTGCAAAGTTGCCATTTGATATATCATATGCATCAAATGATAATAGGCCTTAGGGAATCCAATTCTAGCCTAAATTTTCATATCCTACCTAAAAGAGATCCCCTAGTGAAATCAGTTGTACTTTGGCCTGTTTATTTCAAGAAGCTAACTCAAAAAAATTAGCCAAGCCATTCTGAACTTCTATTGATCCTACTGGGTATACTACATTTTTGGATTTATGGCAAAATAGTTTAGAAAATGAACCAAAAATGAATCTGAGTGTATGTGCAAAAGAACAACAAACTGAGCAACCTAAATAAAGAAAGTTGAATAAATTTTGTTTCAAAAAAATTTGTGTTGAACTGAATAAAGAAAAGAATGGAGAGGAGAAAGAAAGAAAGAAAGAAAGAAAGAAAGAAAGAAAGAAAGAAAGAAAGAAAGAAGAAGTGAAACATATATTGTGCCTCCCCTATCTGCTGCCTTGTAAAGAAAACTGACGTCCACCCTCTACACTGAATTTGCTCATGTCTGCTTAAATATCATTGCCTATTGTCCATAATGCATGAATGCATAGCCTATGCATTTAATTGATGAAGCATAGGACCATTAGGAATCCCAAAATTGCAATATATTTTCCAAGTCCCTATCCCCATTTCAACCTGAAAAGAAGACCTCCTTGATGAAGCAACTATGATTGACCCCATGTGGCAACCGAGAGAAAAATAGTTTAGTCAAGTAGTTGTCCTGGACTAGAATAGGGGAGAGTTGAGTGAATCGTGTGGAAGACCCGATGCTTGCCAAGTTTTTGACCGGATGATAATAATGTTCTTGGTTTTGAATTCATAGTCCTTGCTCTGCAAATTGAGAATCACAATGTTGTGCTTCATTGGTTTTGAGTTGGGGTATATTGTGAACATTTGCCATGGATGCTTATTGTCTTTTCTTTTCTTTCCTATTTGTTGAGTCTGTTTGTGTGCATGCTGGGGGAGCTTGTTTTGAGCTACAATCTAAGCTTAGAAATTTTTCTTCATACTTGAGGGCAAGTATTACTTAAGTGTGAGGATGTTGATAAGCCTAGATTTGTAGCTCATTTGTGTATTTAATTTGCGTGTTCTTGTTTGTGAGAACACGAATTTCAAAGCCTAAATGGAGAAAAAGTGAGAAAATTCATCGCAAATGAAAGAAACATGAAATCTGGGCTTTGGTGTACTTTCTGTCTAAGGCTGGAGAAATTGGATTGCAAATAGGCCTTTTGGGCCTGAATTGCATTGCGCCAGAAACTAGGAGGAAAAAAAAGTCAAAAGCATGAAATCTGGCCAAGCTCCTCCTTCAATCGAAAACTGGCGGGAAAAGTGAAAGTGTTTAAAAGCAACAAGTACAACAAGGAAAGATATTGTCCAACAATCCATGCTATTACCCAAAATGCAAGTTACATGCTCTACAGAGGCCCAGCTACAAAGGTTGTTGAAGGAAAATTGTGGAAAGAAAGGGGAGACGTATTTCAAACCATTCATTCACCTTATTTCTCATCAGCTTCAACCTTATTTTAGTTTAGTTTAGTATAGCTTTCTCTCTAGAAATTCCTTCATGAACAAGAACTTAAAAATACCATTTTAAATATTTCTGCTTAGTTTAGAATAGTTTTGTTTGAAGCTCTCCTGGAGAAGAATATGTTGTACTTTGATGCTTTTATTCCTTCAAGCTTTTAGATTCACATTCTTTTAAGTTTGTACTTTATTTTTCCTTCTTTTAAGTAGTTTGTTCATATATATTCATTTTATGCCATTTTAGGGAATGTTATTATTACGCTCTTGTTGGAAATGAGATTCAGTATGATAAGATTTGAAGATTCCAAAACCCCTAATTAAATGATGAACCTTATAATGTAACAGCTTAGTTGAGTTTAGCATGTTAGGAACACAGTAGGCTAGCTAGAGTTTTGTAACTGATAGGTTCAGTAAAACTTCTCTTGTCAGTCGGAAGGACTCAACACAGAGGAATTCAGTTGGGTGTTTCAGAACCTACTGAATCAGTAAAGAAAATCGAGTCAATTACTGAATATCTCAGAAGAATGTCAATAGAAGACAACTCAGTAAAAGTGTCCGAGGGATTTGAGGAAGTCAACTCAATATGCTCTTGGAGTTTGAACAAACCTCACCAACTCTCTAACCTCGAATAATGAAGAGATGCCAGCACTGTACCTACTCTGACACAAAGGTGTTCCGTAGACTAAAAAAGAGGAAATCCCTACAGTGACATTCAAAACTGAAGATGGTCGTTTTCTTGTCATTTTCGACACGTCTCTAGACCTTTTCTAACGGATCTATTCATGAGTTGAGATTATAATAGAGAAGAGTTTTCATTCACAGAAGAAAATGGGGAACCAAAAGATTTAAAGAATTCGAACGCTCTAGCGACCAAAAAGCTTCTACAACGAAGAACGTACACAGAGAGATATATCTAGTTCTTCACTCTAGATATCTATTGTTCTCATTCTCTATTCTAAGCAATTCTTGTAATATCTTAAGCTTAGAAAATTCGAAGGAGTTCTGCTTATTGAACTGTTCTTAGTATAAGAACTCCTTCTTAGTTGGAGAAAGTCAAACCTCGTGTTTAAAAATTGTAAAGTCACTAAGACTATAACTAGAGTATTTTTTCAGCGTACAAATCGACTGATACTTGCTCAGTATAAGTAACCAAAAACTCCTGCTTTGTTCAGGACAGTGGACGTAGGATCCAGTGTATCTGAACCACTTTAAAAATTACATGTGTTGATTTACTATTTCATTGATTAACTGTTCATACTGCATAAAAACTGATCCTTAAAAATCACACTCAGCATGAAACGTGTTTTCAAATTGAGACAAAAATTATTTGGGCCTACACTTTGGCACTTTATCCTATACTGAATTATTATTCACTGACTGAAGTTAGTAGATAGGACTCAGTAGAGAAATACCATCTGCCTAATCAATCGAGAAAGCTTTATTGGCCACCTGATTTGTTCAGTGGCATTATTCAGTAGATACTGACTTTCATGTTTGAGTTGAAGTTTGCACTAAGATGTTTTCAGCCCCCCCCACTCTACACCCGAAGGCTCGTCTGTGGACCAACAATTGGTATCAGAGCGGTGCTCTTCTGATCATCGTTTTCTGAATACAGTGGTCTACTCGAACAGATCCTGAAAACCGTTTTCTCTGCACATGCATAGCTTTCGTAGCATCCTATACCATATCTTCACTATGAATAGCATTTCATGTATAAGGACAGTACCCATGTTTTCACTAGAAAACTATGTTGTATAGCGTATAAGAATGGAGGCACACTTGACGTCGCTGCATGACAGCATGGCGGATGTCCTAGAACAGGGACCTATTGTTCCCATGGCCGACAACATCGAATATGAAGCTGTGGCAGCAATAGGTACCAAAACTGGTGAAAAAGTTCCCAAGGACAAGAGCCTCTTTACACCAGAAGAGATAAATTTGTACAACCTTGACCGAGTCGCACGCATTGCAATATTGACTACACTCAGTGATTCATACCTCGGAATAATGCACGACTACAAAACTGCAAAGGAGGTCGGGATGCTCTCGTTGTATTGAGTCAAGGAACTTCACAGATTAAGGAGAACAAGCTGGAGCTGGAGCTAAAAAAGCTCAAAGCCTTATGATTCCCAGAGAGTAAATTGATGATTTCAACGTCAGATTCTCAAATCAAATCAACATCATCAATGGACTCGGGAAAACCTTCAAAAATAAGGAGACAGATAAAAAAAAATTAGGGCTCTTCCTCGGCCCAAGCGGTACTCCTTTGCTACATGTTTGAGAAGAACTGACTAAATTGTTGTTACTCCTGGCTATATTTGTTCAGAATTAAAAGCTGGGGAGTTTGAGTTCAATCTTCCGCATACTTCTTGTGCTAACAGTGATATGCCAATATATCACGCATATAAAGCAACGGTCAGCACACCTAGAGCTAGTCCCTAAGTCACTAGTCAATTAGCTTGAAGCTTAATGACTATGCCAACTGCTGATAGTCTAGCTGAAAAGGATGCCCTCCTTGCAGTAAAGTATCAAAAGGAGAAGGATATGCTCAGAAAGATAAAAAAAAGCTTCAAAAAACTACCAAGGTAAGAGAGAAAATAATTACCCGAAATGTGAATCTAATTCTCTACCTGAACGTAGGAACACGGAGACTGCCTCCACTAGAAACAATGAGACACCAAGAAAGGAAGGCAAGAGCTCAACGTGTTACAACAACAAAAAGATGGGACATTACCAGTATGAATGTTCAGAGCTCTCCGCTGCTAAAAGAGCTGAAATGCAAGCCAGAAGGAACAAATTTATCAGAAAAAGGCAAGCCTATATAGCCAAAAAACTATCTGATTACACGAGTGATGAAGAGCTTCATGGAATAATCAGATGATGAAGCCACATTCATGGTAATCGAAGCTGAAGTAGAGACCGAACTGTGTCCCATGTCTGGAGAAGAGGCTGAGGTAAATTCCAATCCCAACATATGCCATTCTTCACCTCACACAAACGACATATGCTCTATTGCAGGAGAACCATTAGATACGGTTCTATCATGTGAAGATCGTCTATAGGAACAAATGCAGATACGCACTCAGTTCAGCAAGACACTTCAGGAGCTAGAATTCTTGAGAACTGAAAATCAAAGACTTTCAATGAGTAGTCAGGTCTCTAATGACTAAGTCTTAACAACAAGAATCTCAGATCTCAGTTCTGATCAAGGACAACTATGAGGAAGATGTTGAAATTGCACGTCTGAAATAAAGGCTTGAACAATCCAGAACTGAATATGAAGCTCTAAAAAAAAGTGATGAGGTTTGGAGAACCTTGATGACTGAGCAATCCCTAGGAGCCAAAGAGAAGCTTGAAAAACTGCTAAGATCACAAAGACCATCCTCCACAAAGGAAGGAATTGGATATACATATGAAGCATCAACTTCAGAACAGAAAAGCTTAGAAAAGTTGGCTGACAGATTTGTCCAAGGGGGAACTCAGTATGCCAACCCTATGACCCCTCAGACAAATAACAAACAAAAAATGAAAGCACATCAGCCTAGATACCCGAAGATGACCAAAGGTTCAAGCCCCAGAACACCCAGATCAAGCTCAGGGGGAACCAAGAAGGTCAGATTGGCCGAACAGTATGGCCATCCTCAGTGGACTCATCCAGCTCAGTATGGATCATACTACTATGAGCTCAGAGTCAGTAGCTCCAATAGAACAAGAGGACACCTAAACCTCAGGAAACAAAGAATTCAGCATCTCTAATTCCAATAGTGAGACTTGTTGATAGCAAGGGCAAGAAATTATCTGAAACCACCATGGTTGTCATAAAGATTTGGATTACAAAATCTACTACCCTCTAAGGACCCAACCTAAACCCAAAGGGTACATGAATCTGTTTTTATTTTGTAGGTTCTTAAGGACCATTGAATCATGGACAATGATGCTCAAGACACATGACGCATTAAAAGAATCTACTGACTAACTACGTTCAGCAAGAAGGAGCCAGAATTGAGTTTGGTGACAACTCCAAATGATATACAAGGGGATATGGAACCTTGAGAATAGGAACCGTCATAGCTCCCAAAGTAACATATGTAGAAGGACTTCAACATAATCTCCTTTCAGTCAATCGATTCTATGATAACTCCAATAAAATGACTTTTGACCCATGTTTTTGTGATGTTCTTGATAAAACTATAAGAAAAACTATGTTATCAGGCTCGCGGAGAAGAAACATCTATTATGCAAACTGGAATACCATTGAACCCGAAGCCTGCTTGCTAGCACAAACGAAGTCAGATGATAGAAAAGCGTAGTTGTGGCATAGAAGACTAATTCATCTAAAATTCAAAACAATGAAGAAACTAGCAAGAGATGCTAAAGTAAAGTTAGAGGACTGCCCAATGAAGTCTTCAAAAGACATTAGAATTGTGAAGCATGCATGAAAGGAAAGCAGACCAGATCCAGTAATCCGTCAATTTCTTCACCTTCTACTGATGGAATCCTTCAACTGCTCCACATGGACCTATTTGCGCCGGTCTCTCTAGTGACGATCAGAGGCAAGAAATATGCTCTTGTAGTCATAGATGATCATTCAAGATACACTTGGTAGATTTTCATCGCCAACAAGTCTGGCGTTAAAAGTGAACTGCAAAAACGTTACTGTAGACTTAGGTCTACCATCAAAGTTTGGGCATAAGCTACTGACACAACCTGTTACACTCAGAATCGCTCATTATTGACTCAACTGAACATGAAGACACCTTATGAACTATGGAAAGGGAGAACGCCTTCTATTTCACATTTCCAATTTTTAATTGCTCATGCTTTATCCACAATAATGGAAAGGATCAGCAAAAGGTGTTCGATATCAAGTCAGACCAAATAGTATTCTTAGGATACTCAAGGGCAAATATTTTAGAGTCTTTAACTACCAGACAATTTGCATGGTGGAAATCCTTCATGTTGTATTTAATGAGTTTGCTACTAAGAACAGAAAACGAAGCTCTCAGCAAGATGCTGAAGAGGTCAGCAGCAAGCTACAAGATCTAAACATAAACGATGATATAGAAAAGATCCAGCATTGTTGGGATGATGATTTAGATGATGAAGTTCAGAACCAACCAATGTTGGGTTATGAGTCAGTAGGTGATACTCAGCATGTTATCGGGTAAAAGAATATTGGGGGAAATCGTAGTTTTACTATGGAATTGAAGACCCCAAAACCCAGCTGATATCAGTAGTGTAGTGTCGATAGGAATAGCTGATGCATAGGCTAGACTACTTTTAATTTATTTATCTTTTCGTCTAAGTCTTGTACGGGGTAAAATGTTGGACTGATCTTCTGTCGAAGTTACTTTCCAGAACCCCACGTCATCAGTGTAAGAGCTTGCGTTCTTAAGTCATCAGCTGATCTTCACCATCAGTAGAAGACATCTCATCAGCTGACAGATATCAGCAGAAAAACTCCATGCAAAGCTCAGTACCTTCGCAGTCATCAGCTGACCTTACTCAGGAGATATATCCCTTGTCAGCTGACTCAGACGAAGAAGACAGAGAGTGCCTTAAGGCTACTATATCCGACAGGAAACGACCCAGCTGTTAAAGTTATTTCGAAGTCAGCAGAAGACCAGACGAGGTTAAGGAATAGTCAACTCTAACGCCTGACACAATCTCACCTACCACAAACCTCGACAAATGAGAAGCCAACAACGCTTTATCTGCTCTGACCAACTAAAGTTGCTCTCATGTACAGTGTCAACAACTCTGCTGCATTATTTCGAACTTATGGCCGTTTTCCTTGGACGTTTATGACACGTGGCATCGTCTTCTCCAACGGACATATGCCTGTTTCACGACTATAAATAGAGAAGAAAATCCGAGCTGCACGCACGGGATATCAAGGGAAAACGCTCAAGCTTTCAAACGACTCTAGCACTCTCAAAGATTAATTCAGTGAAGAACTTGCCAAAATAGAATATCATTAGTTCTTCTCTCTAGAGTTCTTCAGATCCCTCTTCTCTAGCTAAGCTCAACGTTCATATCTATAGCTTAGATTTTCGAAGGAGTTCACTTTCTGTGATTGTTCTTATTGTAAGAACTCCTTCTTAGTTGGAGATTATGCCCTCCCTTTCAAACTTCGGTTTGATTTGTAAAGTCGCTAAGGACTATAACTTAGAAGGGTCTGTCTAGTGCACAGATTCCTTGCTGAGGCTTGCTCAGATAAATCAACAAAAACTCCTGTTCGGCAGGACCGTGGACGTAGGATCTTGCATATCCGAACCACGTTAAAAATTGCTTGTGTTATTTACTGTTTTATTGCACTGCATATAAACTGATTACAAAATCATATCTTCCATAAAACGTATTTTCAAAGCGCACTAGCCAAAATAATTTAACTTGCGAAATCACATTTTCAAATTGAGGCGAATCTCCGGGCCCCACACTCTTATCCGCACGACGTCTCCGGCCGGAGTTTCAAAGTGCTTGACAAAAGTCAGTAGGAGAGCTCAGTAGTTAGCACACTTCTGACCCGCGATCGAAGGTTACTATCTAGCAATGTTCATCAGTTGCAACCTACAGCTCAGCTGTCCTTCGCGTTTGAGAAAAGAAACAGTACTCAGGTGTATTCACACCCTCCCTACACCTGACTCTCGTCTCCGGACCAACAATTGGTATCAGAGCTTACGGTGCTCTTTTGATCACCGGTTTTGAACTACTGGTCTTCTCGAACAGATCCTGAAAACTTTTTTCACTTCACAAGCATCTCTTCATTCATCCTTATACTCTTATCCATAATGTCTGATATGTCAGGTATTCGGATGGTACCGATGTTCTTAGTAGAGAACTATACGGTATGGCATGTGAGAATGGAGGCGCACCTCACATCGTTGCATGACAGCATGACGGACGTCCTTGAGACAGGACCCATCATTCCCATGATCGACAACGTACAATTTGCTGAAGTGGGAGGTGTAGGAGCATAGACTGGTGCTATAGTCGCAAAAGAAAAATCAGCCTTCACACCAGAAGAGAAAAAGCTGCACAATCTCGACCGAGTTGCGCGGAATGCAATCCTGACTACGCTCAGTGATTCTCACCTCGGGAGGGTGCAAGAGTCTAGGGGTGTAAGTGGTTTCGCTCCGAACCGCGAAATTGATCGGACCGAACCTAACCAAACCGAAAAATGCGGTTCGGTTTGGTTTCACGATTTGGTTTGGTTTATTTTTTTAGAAATCATTTACATTCGGTTCGCGGTTTCAAGAATTTTTGAACGGTTCGAACCGAACCGAACCAATATCCTATTTTTTAATTTTTTTATTTAATATTTGTCATTCTTATATGAGAATATTATTGAATTTAGATATTAGATTTAAGTTAAGATCAATTCTAATCTATATAAATGAAGAGAAATGAATAGCAACTCTATACTTATGAGTTCGGAATGAGTGACATCCTACAAACTATTATTCTTGCATTATTTAGGATTTAAAAAATAAATAAAAAAAATAAAAAGGTGAACCGAGGAACCGAACCGAACCAAACCATTTATAAGCGGTTCGGTTCGGTTCGGTTCCGATATTGAAAAATCCATCGAACCGAACCAAACCGAACTATTTCTATGTGTTTGGTTCGGTTCCTAAAAAACATAAAAAACCGAACCGAACCGAACCGTTACACCCCTATGCAAGACTGCAAAACGGCAAAGGAACTTTGGGATGCCCTAGCTGTACTGAGCCAAGGAACCCCGCAGAGTAAGGAATATAAACTCGAATTAGAGCTTCAGAAGTTCGATACATTTGCCATGGAGTCCAATGAAACCATTGACGAGCTAAGCGGCAGATTTACTAATCAGATCAATGTGATCAATGGACTGGGGAGGACGTTCACCAACAAAGAAATCAACACCAAGATCCTAAGAGCGCTACCTCGACAGAAGTGGCTTCCTTTTGCTACTTATTTACATCGCTCTGATCTAAATGCTCTAACTCCTGATGTTATCTTTTTAGAATTAAAAACGGAGGAATTTGAGCACAGCCTACCCCAACGATGTTCCAGCGCTCCAGCTGACACTCAAATTGATCATGCTTTCAAAGCAACAGTCAGCAAAACTGGCGTCAAACCTATTTCTTCAAGCAAGGCAGTAGCCACAGCAGAAACAAAGTCCTCTGAGACATCTGCTACTGACCAACTTGCACTTATGGCTCTCAAATATCAAAGAGAAAAAGAGAGAGTCAGAAAGCTGAAGAAATACAACAGAGATTCTCCCTCAGGTAAGAAAGATTTTCGAAAAAGGGAAGAATCTAAACCTTCTACTGATTGCAGGATCGCAGAACCTGGTGCTAATCCATCCAACGACTCAACTGGAAAAAGCAGCAGATCATCTGTCTGTTACAATTGCAAGAAGGAGGGATACTATCAGTACGAATGTCTCGAACTCTCAGCTGCTCAAAGAGCAGAACGGCAGGCCAGACGCGAGAAATTTTCCCGTAGAAGGTAGGCCTATATAGCAGGAGAGATATCCGATGACTCAATCGAGGAAGATACGTTTATGTACTCCTCTGAAGACGAAGCTACATTTGTCGCCGTTGAGATCGGAAAGACAAATCCTGAGTCAACTGCAGAATACTGTCTGATGGCCGGAGAAGAGGCTGAGGTAAATTCTAAACTTAATATAACCTCTTCTTCGCACAACACACACGACACGTGCTCGGTTTTAGATGAGCCTCTAGACGTGGTACAAGCCTACGAAGATCTATTAGAGGAGCAGATTCAGCTGAGCAGAGAGTTCAGCAGAACAATTCAGGAACTAGAACAGGTAAAGGCTGAGAATCAGAGACTTTCTTCTGATTGTCAGGTTTCTACTGATTCAGAGAATCTGGTTGCGAAACTCAAGGAAGAGATTAAATATCTTATGACTAAGTCTCAGCTTCAAGAAGCTCAGATATCAGTTCTGACCAAGGACAATTCTGAGAAAGAGACTGAAATAGCCCGACTCAGTCAGAAGCTCGCAGGAGTTGAAAAGGACTATGAATCACTTCGAAAAAGTGATGAGGTCTGGCGAGAACTGATGACTGAACAGTACCTAGGAGCTAAGGAGAAGTTGGAAAATATGCTAAGAGCGCAAAGGCCAACGGTCATGAAAGAAGGACTTGGCTATACTTATGAAGCTTTCACTTCAAAGAGCTCGGAAATGTTGGCTGATAGGCTCGTCAGAGGTAAAGTTAATAAGAAGCAACTGACCAGAGGTTCCAGCCCTAGGACACCACGATCAAACTCAGGGGGAACCAAGAATGTCAGGTGGGCAGAGCAGTACAGGGAACCACTGTATGAACATCCAGCTCAATATGTTTCGTACTACTATGAGCCCAGGGTCAGGAGAAACACAAAGCCTCAAAAGAAGAAAGCTCCTGAACCCTAAACCGCCAGAAAGTCAGTATCTCCAAGTCATGTGGAGAAGAAAGCTAACAAGGTTCAGAAGAAGAAGTCTCAAACTTCTAAGGTCCCAAGACAGATCTGGGTTCCGAAATCACCTACTAACATGTAAGGACCCAACTGAACCAAAGGGTACCTAAAAATGTTTCTGTTTTGCAGGTACATAAAGACCCTTGGATTGTGGACAACGGCTGCTCGAGACACGTGACTTATCAAAAGAGTCTGCTGACCAACTACGTACAAGAAGATGGTCCCTGAATTGAGTTTGGTGACAACTCTAAAGGTTATACAAGGGGATACGGAACACTGAATATTGGGACTGCTTCAGTTCCAAGAGTAACATATGTTGAAGGACTTCAACATAATCTCCTTTTTGTCAGTCAATTCTGTGACAATCTAAACAGAGTTATCTTTGACGCTGGTTTCTGTAATATTATTGATAAATCTACTGGGAAAACAGTGTTATCAGGTTCGCGGAGGAAGAATATCTATGTTGCAAACTGGAAAACCGCCGAACCTGAGGCTTGCTTACTCGCACAGACAAAATCCAGTGACAAGGTAGGATGGCTGTGGCACAAGAGACTCAGCCACCTGAACTTCCAGACTATGAATAAGGCGGCCAAGAACTCTAAAGTCGAGGACGCGCCAAACGAATCGTTTATCAAAGACGAAATTGTGAAGCATGCACGAAGGGAAAGCGAGAAAGAAAAGCAATCCACCTATTCCTTCACCTTCCACTGATGGAATCCTTCAACTGCTACACATGGACTTATTCGGGTCAGTCTCTCCAGTGACTATAAGAGGCAAGAAGTATGCCCTCGTCGTTATTGACGACTACTTGTGATATACATGGGTCATCTTCATAGCCAACAAATCTGATGTCCAAACTGAGCTGTCCAATCTGCTGAAGAAACTCAGTGTGGAAAAGGACATCAAGATACAAAGAATTCGCTCAGACAGAGGAACAGAATTTCTCAACTTAGTTGTTAAAGAGTACTGCAATAAAGACGGAATTCAGTACGAGACATCAGCAGCTCGCACCCCTCAGCAGAACGGACTTGCTAAACGTAAAAATAGAACACTCAAAGAAGCAGCAAGAACGCTCCTAGCAGACTCTGGACTACCCTCAAAGTTTTGGGCTGATGCTACTGACATCGCCTGCTATACTCAGAATCGCTCTTTACTTACATATCAACACATGAAGACACCTTACGAATTATGGAAAGGGATAATTCCTTCTATCTCTCATTTTCATATTTTTGGCTGTCCTTGCTTTATCCACACTAATGGGAAAGATCAGTTGAAGGTCTTTGATAGAAAATCTGATCAAGGAGTATTCTTAGGATACTCTCGAGTCAGTAAAGCCTTCAGAGTCTTTAACTATCGAACTCTTTGCGTGGAGGAAAGCCCTCATGTTGTCTTCGATGAGTTTGTTACTGAGGATAGGAAAATTACAAAGACAAACACTGAAGATGTCAGCAGCAAGCTGCAAGATCTCGCACTAAACGATAAAGCTAAAAGATCCAGCATTGTTGGGATGATGAGTCAGATGATGAGGAAATACAGACTCAACCAACAGGCGAAGTAGCTGACCTAGTTGATTCTACTGAACAGAATCAACAGCAGGTAACTACGGTCGATGACGAAGCCCCAGTGGTAACTAAGACCTCTACTAAGAATATAAACTCAGAGGGAACGACTAATGATCCTGAGCGAAATGCCCCTGAACCTGGAAACTCAGTAGATCCTAACCTTCTTCTTACCGAACTGCTTGATCGCACGTAATAGTACAACTGAAATGCCTAACACACCTGTTGACTGTGCAGAAGTAGTATCAGAAGAAGAAGCCAGACTCAGACGTTCATGGCTCGACGCTCATTCTTCAGATCTTATTATAGGAGATCCATCAGCAACCATAAGGACAAGATCTAAATTAAGTCAAGGAGAAAGCTCACTCTACTCTTGTTTCTTCTCTACAGAAGAACCTCAGTCAATAGAGGACGCACTCAACGATGTTTACTGGATCATCGCCATGCAAGAAGAGCTGAACCAGTTCGTTAGAAACGAAGTTTGGGAGCTTGTTGACAGACCTAGACAGCAGCACGTGATTGGCACTAAATGGGTCATCAAGAACAAGCGTGATGAAAACAACGTCATTGTTAGAAATAAAGTCGACTAGTTGCCAAGGGATACTGTCAAGCAGAAGGAATCGACTTTGATGAAACATTCGCTCCAGTCGCCAGATTGGAAGCCATTCATCTGTTCCTAGCTTATGCAACGCATCAAAGATTCAAAGTATATCAGATGGATGTAAAGTCAGCTTTTCTGAACGGCGTACTGAAGGAAGAAGTCTATGTGGAACAACCGCTTGCAATCAGCCATTGGGTTTGGGGAACCCGCTGATCTAGCTTCGTTCGAGGATCTTCGCGCTGCTATGCTTTATCTATTAAGCTTAAGATCCTCAGAACATGTCAGCAGCCCTTCGCCTCCATCCCATCATGACGAAGACAACAACGACAACAATGATGATAATGATGATATGGATCAGGCGCCACCTAAGGAAGCAGATATGGGAGGATCTGTAGAGGGTAAAACTCCCCGCGAGTAGGGCAAATCACCACCACCTTCTACATCAGGTGATGCCCCTGTTGCCTCGAAGCCGAGTCGGGCGCAACAAATCGCGACATCTGAGCAGAGGCTCGGGACCAGTAGCTATCAGATAAAACCCATTGGTTTCGTGACCTCCAAGTCAGTCAACAAAGTCATCAGGCGACAGTGCGATAAGAATCGTCTCCTTGCCAAGGACGTACATCTCAAGTGGGCTCAGTACCAAAGCCCAGAATGAGAAAGTTGATCGACTTGCAGACGAGGTGAAGAAGGTCTTCAAAGCTCCTACTCCTTCAGCTAATATTTAGGAGATAGTTGAGACTGCCCTCGCAGCTCAGAAAGCGGACTTAGCCGCTCAGAGTCAGCAGCTCCTTCTCTCTCAGCAGAAATCATTCTCTGAGCAGCTGACTCAGGGTCTTGCGGCAGTCCAAGCTACAATGGACGAGCGCAACAGAGTGGCCTCCTCCAGCCTACAGAAAGCCATACAACAACAGGCGGAGTCCCTCAAGCTCCTCTAGAAGGAGATGATAGAATCTCTCGACGCATCATTGCTGTCTCAGCGAAAAGAGACAGCTGCGCAGATTAGACAGATTCGTGCTGACCAGGAGAAAGACTAGGAGCACTACAGTGATGCAGTCAGAGATTTCGAAGCCACCGCCATCTCCATCAAAAATATACAAGTGATGAGATTCTAATTGTAGGATATAAGATTCTCACCGATTTTAAGGGGTTCTTTATAAAAGACGTTCATTTTGCATTTTGGCATTGAATTTGGATTCAAGATCATTTTTAAGCTTTAAGATTTAGAATGGAAATTAAATATTAATTTTTTAATAAAAAAAACTTATTATAACCAGAATCTCTTTTATTCAAATTTTAAGATTTAGAATGGAAATTAGATATTAATTTTGGAATAAAAAACTTAGTATAACTATTATCTCTTTCTTAAAGGATTTTATGATATGTGAAGATATATTTATATATTACAATGATTTTATATTTAAATGACTGAAAAAAGGTTAACACACATTGGGCTTAGAATTCTATATTTATGTTGTTGGACTTTAATATTAAGCTCTCACAAGATGGGCTTCTACTTATTTATATTTATCTTCGGATCATTTTTCAAAATATATTTATAATCATATTATCTAGACAATTAGTAAATGACTCATAGAATAGGAGGTGCTTCTAGAAGTAGACTATTATGTTTCTTTCCTGTTTTTGTCCCATGAAATGTTTCTTTAATGTTATGGGAGGATTGAGGCTCCTTTAAGTCATCTCACCCCAATTTGATGGATATACAAATTAGGAGTGAAATCTCATCCCAGATTTAAAAGTGATGAGTCAACTGTATCTCAATGTCTCAATAATCAAGAACAACAATATATTCAATAACTGAGAATTCAAACTTTTCAAAGTGTTGGGAGGGGTAATAAAAAGAAAATTAAATTTTTCCCTATCATCAAATTCAGCTGCTTCAATGTTAAGATTTAGATTCGTGGACTTACTATAGTTGCATTGATTATTTATACTAATATTTAGTTGTTTTTTCTACCAATTTTTGCATTCTTTTCTCTTGAAAAAAAATACTGAAACAGTTAATTAATGATCGTACATAACAATAGCCATATATATAAGCTGAATTATTAATGTAGTAATAAACTGAAAACTCATGCAATCAAGATCAGCCGCTGATAGGATTCAACTCGATTCTTCCTAGAGTCGTTTGATTATTCTTCCTAGATTTAAGATCGTCCAGATAGTTCTGATATATGTAAGAAGCAAATCCCCAGAAGGCCAACAACATGGCAATTATCTTCACCCCATTCATCTTGTCATGGAAGACGAGCAGAGAAGCAATGGGAGTGACCGCCAAGGAGAGGGTGCTGATAACATTGGAGAAGAGAGAAGACACCACGAATATCAGCCCAACCACACCAACAGAACAAACCTGCCACGCAACGGCTGTCCAAACCAGAGTCATTATGTAAGAACCCTTTCCACTCGCAAAACCATCCATTTCGCCACTCAAACTCCTCCATTCTCCACTTGCAAAAAGACCCACAATGGTGATTAGAGTTGCCACAAACGACGTGCAGATATGCATTTCAAGAACAACGGAGAAAGTCTCCTTCTTCAGAACCTTCTCGAATGTCAGCTGCATCACAGACAGCAGAAGGGAATACAGCGCGGAAGCTGCAAGGCTCGTAACAACTCCGATAATATATTCCTCCCGGGAGACCCCCGGAGGTGTATCAGCATCGTCATTGGTAGCAAGCAGCGCGGAAGATAACGAAAGAATTATCACTGAATTCATGATCAATGAAGTGAACTTCTGGCGGTTGATGAAGAAGGAGAAGACTGCATTAAATGCTAGCTGGGTGGCACAAAGGAGAGAGTAAGTGGAAGCGGATAGGTAGCCCAGTCCAACTGAATATAGCATGTTATCTCCAGCAACAATGGCCCCAAGAAGGATGTAGATCAGGAATACAAGACGAATAGAAGGTGGCGATGTTGAAGTAGGAGAGGCATCGGGGGGGCGAAGGAAGAAGTAGGGGATGAGAAGGAGAGGCGAAGCAGCTGATTGGACTAGAGTAGCCATCCATTTACTCTTTCCGCCCTTGTCGAAATAGTATCTACCCAAAAGCACAGCAACAGCTTGACCAACAATAAGGCAGAATATGTTGAAAACAACCAGAATCCACCAGTGTGAGCGCTTAAGCTTGTAAAGTGGTGGTTGATAACCATCAAGTCTAGGAACTTCATTGTCTGACATATTATGCATCCAAAGGTAAACATAAGAGTACTAGGATCCGAAATCATTCTTAAATTAATACTACAAGACAGCCAGAAAATGGAAAGGATTCGAACTCTGTCCCAAAGGAATATTATCAAGTCTACACTGGAGAAGTACATAAAATCATTTCTCTTGAACAAATTAATGAATTATAAATACCTCCATTGACAAATATTCAAATCAACATTTTGCAAAAGAATATGTTAAATTGAACCCTCTCAAAATCTACTAACTATTTCTACTAATCGTTATTTAGTATTACTTCCCAATCTACAAACACTAGTCCAAATTACAACAGGTAAAATCTTTAAAAAAATTGAAATATTCAGTCCAAGTGACAATGTCATCCTTTACAAACAAATTATTGTTCAAAGAATTCAAATAAAACTGAGTTCGAAAGGGTTTAACTGCTTTACCAAACCGCCAGAGTTTTCTTGAAACAATCCTGCTTCTGCTTCAAAAAGTCTCTACATCACCCATTTGTGCATAATTAAACTACCGAGGAAATCTATTTGTGACACCACTCACAAGGAATATAAAATCATAAAGAACTAGATTCAACATTTTATGACCAGACAAAAAAAAAATAAAAGGAAAGCGAAAGCGAAAGCGAAAACAAAATGAACCCAACCGCCAAACTCTTAAACATAGCGATGAAGATTCATAAGGAAACGAAAGCCAAGTCCGAAATAAATTAGAGAACTTAAATAAATAAGTGAGTGGCAAACCTGACATGGCGAAAACAAAACCTTCAAGTATGGCTGGAGAAGAATTGAAGAAAAAACCAGATAATTATGGCGGAAAATCAAAGGACATCAGATAAAATTTTGAGAAAGTAGCTCGAAATATCGGAAGCTATATGAATTTGGGGGATTTACTTTCATTTTGGGTAGTTGATCATCAATCAAAGGTTAGCAAGAATTATTGTCGTTCTGATTATAAAGGGTAAAATTAGAGAAATAATTAAATTCAAAAATTTAAAGTTATAAACCTCTGAAAAAAAAATGAAAGGGTACTATAATAAAAAAATGAAAGGGTACTATAAAATGAAAGGGTACTATAATACTCCCTCTGTCCCCGCTATTTCTGTCCTACTTGCCTGATCAGGCTGTCCTGCTATTTCTGTCATCTTTCCTAAAATAGTAAAAATTACTTTTAAACATAAACTCAACCCCCACATTCTTATACTCTCTCTCTTCAGAAATCTATCTCTCACTCGATTATGTTCCGCTCCGAACTCAGAAAATTATGATTTTTATCTTTTTAAAAACTTTAGATTATTTCTTCAAATACAATATAAAAAAAATAAAAAATAAAAATCGATTGTCTTTCACTAGCCTTGCAAAAATTTGGATAATTCTCATTTCTTTCCACCAACCACTCCTCGAAAACTGTGTCATTTTCTTTATACAATTAAAACTCATAAAATACACACTAAATTAAAATTTCTTAATCTCCATGCCGAAGTCAACTGGGACGTTTTTAGCGGGACGGAGGGAGTATATAGATTAGATGCTGTAAGATTGAAGGTTACAATTCAAACACTTTCTAAAAATATAAGGTTTAAAAGTACCACATTTTATTTTACATATATATATATATATATAAAATAAACATAATATACATCAAATTTAATTGACATCGAGAAATACTAACAGTTAGATTTAAAATAATAAACGAACACTACATATGTAGGTTGCAGAAACTAAAGCCATAAGTAATTAAAAAAAATGACGGAAAAGTAAAACAAAGGCAAAGATTCTAAGATTTAAAGGATTAAAAAAATCGAAAATGGAAATAAATGGTGTGACTAATACCAAAAATGAGGGACTAAATAAGGTGAAAAGTAATAACAAAATCGGAACTAGGCCATAACTGAACCAACACCACTTTTTGTGGAATAATATAAAATGACTTATAATGGGAATTAAAAAATATATATATACAATCAAGAGAAAATTATTTGTTAAAAAAAAATCAAAATGAAAGAGATTGAAAAAAATCGAAAATGAAACTAAATGGTGTGAATAATACCAAAAATGAGGGACTAAATAAGGTGAGAAGTAATAACAAAATCTGAACTAGGCCATAACTGAACCAACACCACTTTTTTGTGGAATAATATAAAATGACTTATAATGGGAATTAAAAAAATATATATACAATCAAGAGAAAATTATTTGTAAAAAAAAAATCAAAATGAACGTGATCGAAAAAAATCGAAAATGAGGGACTAAATAAGGTGAGAAGTAATAACAAAATCGGAACTAGACCATAACTGTACCAACACACTTTTTTGTGGAATAGTATAAAATGACTTATAATGGGAATTAAAAAAAATATACAATCAAGAGAAAATTATTTGTAAAAAAATCAAAATGAAAGAGATCGAACCCTCTCAACCTCCAAGTGCAATTCAGAAGTCCAACTCTGGGTCAACAAGCTTTTTATAAATTTTAACCTACTACACAATTATCTTTGCTTCGAAAAAGCAATAACAATTCTAAAAACAAAGGAAAATTAAATTATACTCCCTCCGTCCCATTATAAGTGGCAACCTTTCCCGATTCGGGCGTCCCGCTATAAGTGGCGACGTCCGAAAATGGTAAAAAATTAGAGAAAACTAATCTCACTAATTACAACCGTAAAATTAAATCCTGCCTCTCTCACTTTCATCTCATTCGAAACCCTACGTCTTCAAGCCGCCGCCGCTCTCTCTCTCCCGAAATCTCTCACTCCGCGTCGCCCTATGATGAAAATTGAAGTAGATCCACTCTCTCCCCATGATTCCCTCTCGGATGCTACCCATGGAGTGGCCGTCCGGTGGATCCCTTTCAAATGAGCGAAGAAATTGTGCTCGGCGATGCCAAACGCCAACGTCGACGGCGCCACGGACTTCACGGGGAGAGAGTCCTTCTCAAGGTTAGATCCGAGTTTTGTTCCCCAAACATTTTGTGATTCATCGATTTCTGCTCGATCCACACTAACCATGCCCTTGGGGCCTTGAATCGTCTTGAGTGGGAAACGTATGTTCCCGAAACGGCCATCGTTGACGAAGCCCTTTTACCGTCGTTGAAGGAGGAGTCCGTTGCGGCATCGACGGATGAGACAGCGTCGGCGCTCGAGGCGAGATGGCATCGGCGATGGAGGCATCTCTTGCGGCGTTAAAGGCCGGGATGGAAACACCTTCAATGAAAGCTTTCATCCAAGAGTGCCTACGCATTTGGTTTCTCGCTTGCTGTAATCCGGTGAGATCAAATCCATCTCCAATTACTTTGATATGAATTGTTTCGATTTGGAGTTGGTTGGGATAAGTTACGGGATTGTTGATGAATTGTTTGAGTTTTGGTTTTGAAATGCTTTGATTGGTTTCTCGCTTGTTTGAATGATAAGAATTTGGTTGGTTTTGAAATGCTTTGATTGGTTTCCCGCTTCTTGAATTGATGAATTGTTTCGATTTTGAAATGATAAGAATTTGGTTGGTTTCACCTTGCTTGCAATCGATGAATTGTTTCGCTTTTGGTTTTGAAATGATAAGAATTTGCCTCTTTGTTGTGATTGGTTTTGAAATGCTTTGATTGGTTTTGCAATCTTAACCATCATATTATATGCTTTGCAATCTTCAACAAAACATGAACATACATATATATATATATATATATATATATATATATATATATATATATGCAAAAGATACACATCATTTACATTAGTTACAAAAAGTACGCTTCAAACTCCATCATTTGTCCGCATCTTTCTTCAAACTCCATCATTTGTGCGGATCATTTGTCGCATCTTTCTTCAACGTCCTTCCGTCCAATCTTCAACAATGAGGCCTAGCCTATTTGCATGGATTTCAATCTCCGCCATGCTTCCATGTTGAAGCATGTAAGTGATGCATTCCCTCACCAAGCTTGTAGACACTTCCAAGTCGATAGGGAAGTGCATCTTGTCTCGATAGCGCATCTTTCTTCATGTGGGGTATTTTGTAAGAATTATGTCCTTTCCCCTTCATTATCTCAATCATACAAGACCGTAAGCTTAAAAAAACCTTATTAAGAGTGATAGGAGATAGGTCTTCAAATGATTGTATCAACTGCATTAACCAAGTCTTGGACAAAGTCGCATACATGTTGATTTTGTATGCTCTGTAGCGCACGGAACCAACCTAAGTCATTTATATTTGTATCCGGGCTATTTGGTGGTCGGTGAACTAGATGGATGTCAAATCCATCTATGGAGGCCGCTTGCCCTAAAAGTCTAAATCATTATCTTTAATGTGTGGCCTAGCATTATCTTGTTGTATAAAGATAAGTCGGCTTGCACATCTAGGCCATTTTGCCCTTATGGCTGGGAGAACCTGAAACATCGCATACATATTGATTTGATTACTGAGTTGGAACACATAACATGTTTGTTTATTGTACATATTGATACAAAGGTTTACATGTCTGATTACATGACATTCAATCATACTACACTACTTGGCAAACATACTGATTCATGTTGTACTATTGATCAAACATACAGACATTCAAACATACTGCACTACTTGGCAAACATACTGACATTCAATCATACTGCACTACTTCATACAAGAATCATGCTAGACTATGGATAACAACAGAATATCTGAAATTTTACAAAATACAGAGTATACAGAACATACCTGATTGATCAAGCATGCTTTAGTAACCTCTTTAGTTATAGATTTGATAGATTTTAGCTCTAATGTACCAGCAGGTCTATTTTTACTTGCTCTTTTTGCTGGTACAAGTTGTGTGAACGGGAAAATGCCGATTTTCCCATCAAACACCACTGCCCCATTAGCATCAAAGATAGGACGACAAACCGCACACATAAACATGACTTTAGGGATAAATCTTTTGCTTTTACAAGTCCTATGTGGTTCAATCTCTCCCGGGGTAAGGTAGTATCTGTGAGACTCTTTAGTTAGGAAAAACCATTTTTCATCTAAATGCACAGTGTTATGCATGTTTTTGAACTTCAACATGTTTTGTAACCTATCGAATTCTATAGCCTCAATCGAAAATTTCAACCTTAGGAGTTTGTGGTCTGCGCTAAGATGAGGCCTAATAGCACTAGTGTGGGCTTTGATCAAGCCCGCCTTCACCCACCTCCAAACCATGGACGTAATTTAGACCTATTCCAAGCTTACGGATAGTTGCTCTCTTGTGTAGTGGTATAGATTGGATCAACTCTAAATCTATTAGCACCCTCTTTCTTCTTTGTGCTTTCGGCTTCTTGCTCTTTAATTGTATAACTTGATTGCTTGCTAATTGTTTTCTTGCATCAGCCCACACACGACTAACCGTCCTCGGTGAGTCGTTGAACTTGGCTACGACTTCCTTCATTTTGCCCCGTAGTACCTGCACGTCTTTGGAATTTGCTAGGAGCCACTGCGCTATGGAGTTTCTTTCATCATCAGATAAATTTTTTTTGTATTGTGGTGGAGGAGTACTCATTTCAGCTTAGTTATGAACTGATTTCTGTGGCATATTTATAGAAGTATTCTGGTGGGAATCTGATCTACATATTGAAAATATTTGAATTTTTAGACATTTCAGCTTTTTTGAATTCAAGCAATTCAATGATATTTATATAAGTATTGTGGTGGGAAATCTAAATTTCGTTTCACAAATGGCGGCAATTAAAGAATAAAGAAAAAGTTACACAAATGGCGGCAATTTAGGAGTAATAACTAGTGAGCCACTCCACTAACCTCTTTAAACATAAATTCCTTAAAAATCGTGCCTAAAAGAAGTAAGCCACTTATAATGGGACGGAGGGAGTATATAATTAAAGGGATAAAGATTCGTGGATCTTCGTAGAATATTGTGTTCCTATAATTTAATTGGATAGAATTAAAATCTTTTCAGTATATTTTGATAAAAACGAATTATTTTATATACTATTATTTGTCATATTGTGTGAAGATTTCATGTAAAAAAAAAGCGTGTGAAAATAATTATGTTTTATTTATTTAACTAATACTAACGCTGTTTATTTAATTAAAATTTCCTTCGAAGTTCAAACGGGCCACTATTTTTTGCACAATCAGGCCTACCCTCTCAAGTTTGGTGTTTAGGCTCATTAATTTTTGTAGCTATTTTGTTTCGAAAAAAAATATAATTAAATCTCGATAAAGTAATAATTTTGGGATCGAAAAAATATATTCATTTAACGAGGTTATTAATTTATCGAACATTATTTTAGTGCATTGACCTATATCGGGACTGGAAAAATTATTATCTTAACGAGTTTATTATTTTATCGAATATTACTTTATCGAGGTTTAACTGTAAGTAAGGGTTTTTTACCGTCATATTTTATTGCATTGATAAAGTGGTTTTTGTCGTCATTCTTTTTAGAGCCATCTATAACCGTAAAGATTTTTTGTATTTATTTATAAGTAACTGGGACATCTGGTTGTAAATTTAGACCCACAGATCATATCAATTTGACCTCGGAAATTCCTAAATATGCAAAGAAAATCAACTAAAGGTTTAATTCAGACTTCAGTGTGAAAAAAATAAATTTAATTATCATCTTCTCAATGAACTTTGAGTCACTTGATTTCATAATAGTAGCTAATCATAAACGCAAGTAGGAATTGATGAGATATAGTGGGTCTGCTGATAGGTCTCAATTAGTATTATCCATATTCCGTTTATTTTGGCGATATTTTGATGGTTGGATTGTATTTTGGTGTTTGTTTTGCAGTTTCTTATGATGATGTGGCGTTGATGTGGCGGTGCGAATTAAAGAAAATATGTGCTTAATCCGAAAGAAATTAATAGAGAAATTAAGTGTGGAAAAAAATTAATATAATTTACTTTATATTATATCTTTCCATACTTAGAAGACCTAATTGGAGAAGGAAAGGAAGGAGCACATATATATGATACACAAGATTCATAATCCCGATCCCTTACTCACGCCTACACACCGAAACCATCTTCCTCTTCATTATCGTTGATTCATCATCACCGTTCCACACCATCATTCAACCAAAGCCGAGAGCCACAAGCCGAACACCGAGAGAGATTACCGAAGCCGAGAGCCAATTACTGAGAAGCCGAGATCGATGAAGCCGAGAGTTGCCGAAGCTGAGAGCCGAGATCGACCGAAGCCGAGGTTTAGATCCAAGATTTCAAAGTTCGAATTTAATGTTTTAATTCCGTTGATTGTAGTTTAATTTGGAGAAAATAATTTGTTCCTCCTTCCGTTTTACATTCCCGTATTTGGATTGCTTCCGCTTATTTTCCTGTAGGATGATTTGAAGACTTTAATTTGGTATTTTCTGATTCCTATGGTTTAATTTTGTTTCAATCTATGTTTAATTTATTTTGTTATAGTTTGGAATTTCGTGCATAATTATTTCCTGATTTTCAGCATGTTTTGTGTTCTGTTCAGCAAACCGGTTTGTCTGTCTATTCCGGCCGATATGCGCGGCTAAGTCTTTTTAGGACCGGCGAGATGTGAAACACACAACACCTTATTTTCGTGAGACTAGGGCTTAAAATTAATCACTTAGGTTCTGAATTAATTAATTTAGGCTTGATCACCCTATGTTAGTTTAATTTATAGCTAATTTAGTACTTCCATAGTTTCTTGTGGGATTAGGCTAAATAAGTAGCAAATTGTTCTTATCACAATTGGATTAATTTGGTAGGAGACTATTAGATGTCCACCATACGAGTAGGCTCCTAAATTGGGTTCCCTTAGTTCTTAAGACTGATTAGGTGTTAAATCTATTGATTGTCCACCAACGTAGGTTGCATCTAATTTAGAGAAGTAGTCGTTTCAATGCCCACCATGGCGATTACCGAATAATTAAGGGGGAATAAGGGATATGTCAGTTTAATTACGGTGTCCTACAACTAATTGATTCAAGTGGATTAATTAATTAATAGTGTCAGTGATCGATTGTGTGTGTGTGTGTGTATCATCTTGCTGGACCCGTTTTATTTGCATAAGTTTATTCTGTGTTCATTTCCTGCTTTTTACTATCTTGCTTTAGTTTAGAAATTCCCAAACTTGCGTGGTTGCTTACCAAACCTTGATTGATAGGATTTTTAGATCTAATATACTCTGTTCCCTGTATTCGATACATGTTGCTATACTAATTCTAGTTCTAGCAATTCTGCAGAATTATTTGGTGTAACAGCGATCACCATCTACATAACAATGATATCAAACAATGCATATCTATCATGTTAAAACGTCCAATATTGGACATAAACACCATAGTTAAGTTAAACAACTTAATTTTTTTTAGCCCTAGATCACAATTACAATAAAAAAAAATGCACAAGCATCAGCAACAAAAACTATTGATAGAAATAACTACTACAAAATCATCAACGAAAAACAATTCATGTCAAATGATCAGAGTATTTGCAATGCTAATCCTACTTTGGATAACATCTAAATGCCAGCAGCTACAAGTGATTCTGAAAGCCACTGCGATCAAGTTCTTAAGTTTGTTTTCCCTCTTCAAAAGTAGGTTCTATCGACCAATCTTACATAGAATAGAATTATGTATTATCTAATCCGGCCCTTCCCATCAACAGGCTAAAGAGAAACAAACTAATCATTGTCAATTGCAATCACACAATTCCAAAGTAAAGACGAACTAAAACCAAAACTTGGAGTCTCCCAATCCATAATAATTGAAGATGAAAGGCAATACCTTCTATCAACCAAGGCATCAAAAGTGAAGGCAACCGAGTGGCAATCAGGATTCAAGTAATCCAATTGAAGCCTAATGGTATCTTTGTGGACATTCACGTCATTCTTGACCTTCTTCGCACTCTGGTGATCCACATACGACGCGAGTTGCTGCTACGCCGGCTGCTACGGAGGAGGGGCGACTGACGGGCCCCACCCGCTGATTTGGGGAGGATAATACGGGTTGTAGTTGTAATGGCCCATCACATTGACGGGCCTCGAGTAGTATCCGGAGAAGTTGTAAGTGTAGTTGTCAGAGGGCGGAAGCGGAGGGGGGGGAGAGGGGAGAAGGGGGCTTGGGGAGGAGGTATGTTGGGTGATGATTCTATCCTCAGCAGTGTTGCATATAGTGGGAAATGATTCTGTCTTCTATGCTGACATATACTCAGTAGCCTTGTGCTCTGAACTAGTCTGAAGATTTGAAGATTCCAAAACCCTATACTGATTGGTGAACCTTTCTTTATAATCTGTTTTTGTCTCTGAGGTTTCAGACTCAGCAAACCCTCTGCTCTGGTTCAGGCATTCGGCGGCTTATCGGCTTCGGCACGGAAGTAGAAGACTCGAGCAATCTTGGACTCGGCGGGAGCAAGATATGCGAAAGGAGTCGGTGGAACCCGAACTTCAACAGGAATAGTTCACCGTACTCGAGGCGATCTTCGATAGAGCCAACTCGCGAAGCAATTCACTGCGAATCGAGAGATCGGAACTCGGCAACGGCCGACAGTCTTACGAGCTGTCGAGATCTTTTGAAAGACAATCAGCATAGTCAAATACGAGGAAGAGAGAAGTCAGCTTCAGTTCGCCTCAAAGTCTGTTCTGTCTCAACTACTTTCTGAACCTCGGCAAATGATAAGCAGACACCTGTCCTACACCTACTAAAGCTGCAAGTCAACAACTTTCCAGAAAAGGAGGGAAAGGACACTGTCACTCTACTTCAAAAGAGCCGTTAGCTACCCAAAAGAGAGAGACAAAGGATCATCGTCTCCAACGGATCTTTCCTAATCTCTTCTCTATAAATAGAGGGATAAATCAGAATTTGAAGCTCACCGAGTGAAAAAAAAAAAAGAACACAGAGCATTCAAGAGAGCAACTCACAATCGCATAAGTCTTCCGCAAGAAACTCGAAGAATATATCTCCGGCGAAAGACTACATCCTAGCTCTTAGGGAACCAAGCTGAACCGATCTAAACAAGCCTCTAGTATCCAAACGACGTTACACGAACCCAAAGCTATATTCAGTTGTTCGTCGTTCTAGAAGCTACCTTCTCGTTCCCTATCCCTCTAACCTAAGCTCAAAAGAATATATCCATAGCTTAGACGAAGGAGTTCATATTTGAACTAATCCTTATTGTAAAAGGACTCCTTCACTGTTGGAGAGTTTGTCAAACACTTTAGTTTGATAACCGTGTAAACTGAGACTTGCTCAGTATAAATTCCAAGACGCGGCTTTGTCCAGTGTACAAGCCGACTGAGACTACCTCAGTATAATACATAGCCTCCTGATCTTTCGGGACAGTGGACGTAGGATTTTTATGTCCGAACCACTTTAAAAATCTCTGTGTCTCTCGTTTGTGTTTCTCTTTACTGTTGCATTGATTTAACTATTCATACTGAAAACTATCTTTTAAATTCATTCAACTGAGTTTCAGCAAATTTAAAAGATCGCACTAATCTACTGAAACTGTTTGATTAAAAACGTTTTTCAACTCAACTAAATTGGGCCTACACTATTCCGCACCACTGAACTCTATCTGCTGATACTGAATTCTGACACTCAGTCAACTAGCAGATCTCAGTAGAGTCAGTCACTCTGCCAACACGATTCAGAACAGCTATCTGGTCTGCTGAATTCATTCAGTACGACACTATCCTGAACAGGACTGTTCGTGTTTAATTTGATAAATCGGTTTCAGGTATATTTACCCCCCCCCCCCTCTACACCTGAACGTGCTCTCGGGACCAACAATTGGTATCAGAGCAGGAGTTCTATAAGACTCTTGTTATCTTGAAACTGGTCTACTTGAACGGATCCGGAAAACGTTTTCACTGCATATCATTTTTCATTTATATCATTATTTATCATGACTGATATGTCGGGTATAAGGATGGTACCCATGTTCTCAATAGAGAACTATGGAGTATGGCGGGTCAAAATGGAGGCTCATCTGACCTCCCTCCACGACAGTATAACAGAAGTACTTGAGGAAGGACCTATCATTCCCATGATCGATAGCGTCGTAGCTCAGGATCCAGCAGCTGGAGGAGGGATGGTGACCGGGAAGAAGATTCCCAAGGATAGAAGTCTCTTCACCCCTGAGGAGAAGAAGCTTCATAACTTAGGCCGCGTCGCCAGAAACACCATACTAACCACCTTAAGCGATTCTTATCTCGGCAGGGTTTAGGAATGCAAGACTGCAAAGGAACTCTGGGATGCTCTAGCGCTACTGAGTCGGGGGACTCAGAAGATCAAAGCCAATAAGCTTGCGCTAGAACTCCAAAAGCTGGAAAGACTGTCTCTCATGCCCGGAGACACTATTGAAGATCTCAGCGTCAGATTTACGAATCTGATGAACTCTATCAACGGGCTGGGACAGACATTCTCCAACCGAGAAATGAATCTCAAAATCTTGAGGGCACTGTCAGACGGTCATTGGACTCCTTTTGCTACCTTATTACGTCATTCTGATTTAGATATTGTTACTCCTGACCATATCTTTTCAGAACTTCAAGCAGAGGAATTCGAGTTTGACAGACCTCAAAGGAAGCAGGGAGCTGAAGCTGACACTAAAATCGACCATGCCTTCAAAGCATCGGTCGGCCAGACAAGTCTCCTGCGTCGAGTAAGACTGAACCTTCACTCAACGACATACAAGAAGGAAGTCTAGCTCAGAAGTACGCACTGCTTGCCGTGAAATATCAGAAGGAGAAGGAGCGGCATAGAAAACTGAGTAAAGCCTACAGAGAATCAAAAAGTAAGTCTGAATACACGCCAAAATGCACTCCTGACTCGCATACTTCTGAATGCAGGAAAAGGGATGACTCAGCACCGTCAAAAGATAGCGAAAGCAAGGAAAAAAGAGTCATCACCTGCTATAACTGTAAAAAGCCAGGACATTATCAATATGACTGTCCTGAGCTCAGTAGTGCTGAACGAGCAGCACGCAAAGCAAGAAGGGAGAAGTTCATCAAGAAGAGACAAGCATACATTGCTGGTGAACTCTCAGACAACTCAGAAGAAGTCGACTCCTTCATGGATTCATCCGACGATGAAGCAGCTTTCATGGCCCTAGAGCTTGAAGTCGAAGAAAGCTGGCGAAAAGTGTCTAATGGCGGGAGAAGAGGATGAGGTAAACTCTCATGAACTATTTAACTCTCCTTCACACTGCACACACGACACTCTTTCAGGAGCAGACGAGAATCTGGACGTCGCTACTGCATGTGAAGAACTCCTAGATGAACAGATTCAGATGAGTCTGCAGCTCAGTAAGACTCTTCAGGAGTTGGATACCCTGAAAATGGAGAATCAGAGACTTTCTCAGAAAAGTCAGGTTATTACTGAGTCAGAAGGACTTTTGTTGAAACTCAGGGAGGAGATAAACTCTCTGATGGCAAAGTCTCAGCATCAAGAAGATCAGATCTCGGTTCGACCAATGACTTAACTCGTAAAGATATCGGACCGAGTCTGTCGAAGCAAGAACTGTCAGGACTTCAGACCGAGCTTGATACACTGAAGAAAAGTGATGATGTCTAGAGAAACCTGATGACTGAGCGGTACATGGGCGCTGAAAAGAAACTAGAGGCCATGCTAGCAAGAAACAAGCCCAAGCATTGTAAGGAAGGACTTGGTTTCAGCCAGGGTACCTCCTCATCTGCCCCACTACACTCAGAAGACCGGCTTGCTGATAGGTTTGTTCGAGGGGAGACAATCAATGCAGATATTCTGAACCCCCTAGCAAAGAACAAACAAAAGATGAAGGCACCTCATCCTACATATCAGCACACTAACAAGAAGATCAGCACCAAAACACCCCAGTTCAGTCAAGGGGGAACCAGCAAATCCAAGTGGGCTGATCAGTATGGACCTCCTCAGCTGACACATTCAGCTCAATATGGTTCATATTATTATGATCCCATAGTCAGAAGAGGACCCAAAAGTCAGAAAAAGAAGAAAGTCGTGCAGAAGGCAAAGGTCAGTAGTCTACCAGCTTAGAAGATCAGGACTCGTGAACCTGAAAAGCCTCAAAAGTCGGCAAGACCGATCACCCGAGTGGTCAAATATGTTGACTCAAGTGGAAAGAAGGCATGCGAGACCACCAGGGTCGTTAGACAGATATGGGTTACTAAAACTAACATCTAAGGACCCAAAATCAAAAATAAAAGGTACCTGAATATAATTCTGTGTTGCAGGTGCACAAAGATCCTTGGTATGTGGACAGCGGATGCTCACGACATATGACATACCAAAAGAACTTGCTGAAGAATTATATCACTAAAGAAGGACCCCGGATCGAATTTGGAGATAATGTTAAAGGCTACACCAGAGGATATGGAACACTCAGTATTGGAACTGCCAAAGTTCCAAGAGTATCATATGTTGAAGGACTTCAACATAACCTTCTCTCTGTTAGTCAATTTTGTGATAACTCGAATAGAGTGATATTTGACGCTGGTTTCTGTGATGTTATTGATAAATCCACAGGGAAAACAAGATGTTATCAGGTTCGCGCAAGAAGAATATATATGTAGCTGACTGGAACTCAGCTGAACCTGAAGCTTGTCTGTTGGCGAAGAATGACAACCGAACGGGGTGGCTATGGCACAGAAGACTCAGCCATCTCAACTTCAAAACGCTTAACAAACTAGCAAGAAACACTCTAGCAAGAGGACTGCCGAATGAGGTATTCAGTAAAGACACTCAGTGTGAAGCATGTCTGAAGGGAAAGCAAACAAGGAATCAAAATCTACCTATTCCATCTCCTTCCACTGATGGAATCCTTCAGCTGCTACATATGGATTTGTTCGGTCCAATCTCTCTAGTGACGATCAGAGGCAATAAATATGCTTTAGTGGTCATTGAAGACTACTCGCGCTATACTTGGGTCATATTCATTGCCAACAAGTCTGACGTCAAAACAGAGTTACCAAGGCTTCTGAAAAGGCTCAGTGTCGAGAAGAACACCAAAATTATCAAAATACGTTCTGACAGAGGAACTGAGTTCCTTAACTTTATGGTGGAGGAGTTCTGCAAAGCAGAAGGAATAGAGCATGAGACATCTGCTGCACGCACACCTCAGCAGAATGGAGTTGCTGAACGAAAGAACAGAACTCTCAAAGAGGCAGCAAGAACTCTATTCGCAGACTCAGGACTCCCAACCAAATTCTGGGCAGAACCTACTGTTACTGCTTGTTACACTAAGAACCGATCTTTACTGACAAAGCAACAGAAGAAGACACCATATGAACTATGGAATGGCAGGAAACCTTCTCTATCCTATTTTCATATTTTTGGGTGCTCGTGCTTTATCCACAATAATGGGAAAGATCAGCTGAAAACTTTTGATAGCAAGTCAGATCGTGGAGTGTTCTTAGGATACTCCTGGGTCGAGCAAAGCTTTCGAGTATTCAACTATCGAACCCTTTGCGTGGAGGAAAGCCCTCATGTTGTTTTTAATGAGTTTGCTACGAAGACGGGAGCAATAATCGTAACTACGAATCCGAGGACATCGATAGCGGCTACGAGGATCTAAGCTTAAAAGACAAAGTCGAAAAGATCCAGCTATGTTGGGATGATGATTCGAGATGAGGAAACCGAAGACAAATCTATCGAATCTCAACCGAGCCAGAAGTAGGCGAGCCGATTGACTCTCTCGAACGAGTAAATCCCGGGTAACCTGTGTCAATGAAGAAACCCAGAGGTAACCGAGACCACTACCGAGAATAACAACTCAGGGGGAACAACTATTAATGTTCCCGAGGCGAATGCCCCCGAACACGGTGACTCGGTAGATCACACTCTCATTCTTGAAATGCTTCAATCTCAGAATAGTACAACTGAAATGCCTAAATCACCTACTATCTGTGTTGAACAAATTTCAGATGAAGAGCTGAAACACCGTAGATCGTGGCTGGACGCTCACACTTCTGATCTGATTATTGGAGATCCCTCAGCAAGAGTAAAGACAAGATCCAGATTATATCAAGGAGAAAGCGCTTTATATTCCTGCTTCTTGTCTACTGACGAACCTCAGACGATTGAGGACGCACTGAAAGATGCTGAGTGGATCATAGCTATGCAGGAGGAGCTGAATCAGTTCACGAGAAACGAAGTTTGGGAGCTTGTTGATAGACCCCGGCATCAACATGTAATTGGAACAAAATGGGTCTTCAAGAACAAGCGGAACGAAAACAACGTCATAGTAAGGAACAAAGCAAGACTCGTGGCAAAAGGCTACTGTCAAGCTGAAGGAATAGATTTTGATGAAACGTTCGCTCCAGTTGCAAGATTGGAGGCAATTAGACTATTCCTGGCCTACGCAACACATCAAAGATTCAGAGTATATCAAATGGATGTGAAGTCTGCTTTCCTGAACGGCGTACTGAAAGAAGAAGTCTATGTAGAACAACCGCCCAGCTTTCAGTAGGGACATCAAGTTTACAGACTCAGAAAGGCTCTGTATGGGTTAAAACAAGCACCCAGGGCTTGGTACGATACCCTATCTGAGTTTCTTCTTCAGAAAGGTTTTCAGAAAGGGACAGTAGACCGCACTCTATTCAGCATTCGACTGGAAAACGACCTATTACTCGTGCAGATCTACGTAGATGATATTATCTTCAGATCAAAGAATGTCATCATGTGTCAACAATTCGAGAAAATGATGAAGGATAAGTTCGAGATGTCAATGATCGGAGAAATGAACTACTTCCTCGGTTTTCAAGTCAAACAATCTGAGAAGGGAACGTTCATTAATCAAGGCAAATACACTCGAGACCTCATCAAAAGACTCGGTTGCACATCCGGCAAACCTATCAAGATCCCGATGAACACAAACATGAAGATTAATCTTGATAAAGAGGGAGTATCAGTAGACCAAACTGAATTTCGTGCTATAATTGGTTCTTTATTATACTTAACGACTACTCGTCCCGACATAACTTATGTTGTAGGTGTGCATGCTCGATTTCGGGCGAATCCAAAGCAGAGTCACATGGACTCGAAGCAAAGAAGATTCTCCGCTATCTCGGAGGAACACGCGATACGGGTTTATGGTATCCGATGATGATAATATAGAACTAACTGGTTACTCGATGCCGACTATGCGGGATGTAGAAGCGACCAAAGTCAACTTCGTGGAACGTGTCGGTTCCTTGGCGATAAGCTAATCTCATGGTTCTCAAAGAAACGGCACTCGGTAGCCACATCAACTACGAAGCCGAATACATGGCTGCCGGAAGTTGCTTGCGCCCAAATCCTTTGGCTGAGACAAGCCTACGCGACTATGACGTCATTCAGAATGAAGTGCCAATCTTCCATTCTTGTACCGGTGCCATTGCAATCACTCGAACCTTATACTTCACACAAGATGCAAGCACGTGGACATCGACATCACTTCATTCGTGACCATGTCGAAAAGAAGGATATCAGGATGGAAAAGATCCATACTGACCGACAAAGGGTTGATATACTGACCAAGCCTCTAGCTGAAGCAAGATTCAGAGAACTTTCAGTAGAGCTAGGTCTGCTGGACCCTACTGACTCAAGTCAGTAAGAGGATTCCTGAGAGGAGCATTCGATGAGGGGAATGTTCACTCTCGATCGAGTAAAATCGATGCGTAGAGACTCTGCAACCATCTACACGAGGTATCAGCTGACTACAATGTTCAGCTGACAGGTTTGCGTATCTCTACTCAGTAGTAACCAATAGAGCAGTAATATGCATTTATGACTCAGACTCAGCATGGCATTTAATGCCTTATAGAAATGTCATTTAATATTAACGGCTTACATTTAATGCACGATATTCTATACATAAGTATGCTGAACTCTGCCACGCATTTAATACATGTCGTATCACAGTTACTACTTAGGCAAGCTACTTGAAGATTTTAAAGCCTCTCAGTCCTCCCACACTGAGTCAGTCACAACCATATCCCAGGCGCATGAGCTCAGAATCACTTCTATCCAGCAGGCCATGGAAGATAAGGTTGATGAAAAGCTGAAAGAGTTCAAGGCAGCAGCAAATCATTCTTTCAAGCACTACAAAGAAGAGATGATCAGTGAGAAGAACGAGCTGCACGAGGCGCTGACCAAAATACACACCAAGCTTGATGAATTGTCAGCCTCGTACACGAGCCTGAACAAAAAGGTATCCGCTCCAACCCCTATTATAATTGTTGATGGCAAAAAGGGGGAAAAGGGGGAAAAGGAAATCCAAAGGGAAAAGGATATAAAGGTGGAAAAGATGGCTAAGCAGACCCCTGCTAAAACTGAGAAATCAACTAAGGGGGAAGCCACCACCAAGGACCATGTACTGAAGTCTCCCAAGAAGACAAGGTCAGTAGCAGGAGCAAGCTCAGCTCAGACATCTTCTCCTACTGAACCTTCTCAGCTGGAGTCGCAGCAGAGACTGGCCCAAGTGGCTCAGGAACCAAGGAAAAGGCAACTCAGGCAACCCAAACTCCTTTGGATATAATCAAAGAGGTTGTTGAGTATGCTGAGGAGGAGGACTCAGAAGAGGAAGAAGCTCCTCTCCCACCTCCAGTAAAAGGCAAAGGAAAGAAAATCCTGAAGCTCCCGACCCCTCCCTCCAAGAAATCTAAACGATATATCACTAAGGAGGAGGAGGCTTAGATAGCCGCTGATGAAAAATTGGCTAGGGAGATAGCCGAAGCTGAAGCAGCCAACAAGCCAAAAACAAAGTCTGCTAAAGGAAAAACAAAGGCTCCAGCACGCGGCGGAAAGAAATCAACAACTGCTAAGTTGCCTCCTAGGAAGCTGAAAATTGGAGATGAAGAAGATAGAGAAAAGGAGAAGTAACAGCAAAAGTCCACTGAGCAGCAAGGCACATCAAAAGACAAATCTACTACGCCTTCTGACTCAGAAGAAGAGCAATCACACAAGCCTTCTTACACTACTTCCGAAGCTCAAGATAGAGAGATGGAAGAAATTTAGGCTCAGCTGGACAGATACTTATACAGAGGCGAAGAGGCTAGACAGATTGAAGCCGCCAGAGAAAGGATTCATATGGCAGACCTCGAAGGCTTAAGGCTGAGAACAGAGAAAGAAGCAAGGCTGAGGATCCCATCTAAGGCTGACATTCCCTACAGATACAGGAAGTTCAAAAAGCCTTCGAATCTGAAGACCTACAGATGGCCGAGAACAGACGAATGGATGCCAGCAGAATTCACGCAAAGATGGGAAGCGCTGAAGATTGAATTCATCAAAAGAAACTACTTCTGGAGTTTCTGGACAGATAAGTGCAAGGTAGAAGCCTAAACTGAATATATAATGATCGTTGACTTAGACATGTACGCCAGAATGCAAAAAGCTGTAAAAGAAAATGTCGAAGTCAGAGTCCCAGATCCCAGAATTCTACCACCCCCTCGAAGACTTGATGGTTCCATTCATTACAGCGTGATTGAGAAGGAAGTGAAGAACGCTGCTGAAGCAAAATTTCTTCAAGAGGATGAGCCAACGGACTTTGCTGAGATAATGAAGCTGCGGAAGAACACATATCGGATGTATGGAGTGCCCCTTCCTGAAGATTCAGCTCAAGAATTCAAGGACAGGATTGGTCACTTCAAGTGATGTTCAGCTTCTTTATTTCTTTTATGTTTTAGTCTAGCAGAGATGTATATGTACTGAACTTCTTATTTATATAATATCTCTGTTTGGCTTTGACAATATCTTATTGTCTAAATAAGCCGTGTTTGTCTTATGCTTAACACTCAGAATCACTAAAGTGACTACTGACTCACACACACACTAACTAATTTTTGTCAGTAGCCGCTTTGATTAAAATCTGATAGACTAGTTGTTTTCTTGAAGGGAAACTATTGTTAAAACAGGGGGAAATACTTAGTCTCTATATTCTGACTCTCTGCCCTGATCCCTTCAGTAGTCTAGAACTTGAAGAACAACTCCACCGATCCTACTTGTAATATTGTAAGGAGCTCTGTTTCTGACAAGTTTAGTGTTATGTTGCATAGATGGTAGGTTTTGGCATCATCAAATAGGGGGAAATTGCTGGGTGATGATTCTATCCTCAGCAGTGTTGCATATAGTGGGAAATGATTCTGTCTTCTATGCTGACATATACTCAGTAGCCTTGTGCTCTGAACTAGTCTGAAGATTTGAAGATCCCAAAACCCTATATTGATTGGTGAACCTTTCTTTGTAATCTGCTTTTGTCTCTGATGTTTCAGACTCAGCAGACCCTCTACTCTGGCTCAGGTATTCAGTAGCATATCAGCCTCAGCACCAGAAGTAGAAGACTCAGCAATACTAGACTCAGTAGGAGCAAGATATGCGAAAGGAGTCGGTGGAGCCGAACTCGGCGGGAGTAGTTCACCGTACTCGGAGCCGATCTTCGATGAGAGCCAACTCAGCAGCAATTCACTACTGAATCAGAGATCAGACTCAGCAACGGCCAGACAGTCTTCTGAACTGTTAGATCTTTTGAAAGACAATCAGCATAGTCAAATACGAGGAAGAGAGAAGTCAGCTTCAGTTCGCCTCGAAGTCTGTTTTGTCTCAACTACTTTCTGAACCTCGGCAAATGACAAGCAGACACCTGTCCTACACCTACTAACGCTGCAAATCAACAACTTTCCAGAAAAGGAGGGAAAGGACACTGTCACTCTACTTCAAAAGAGCCGTTAGCTACCCAAAAGAGAGAGACTAAGGATCATCGTCTCCAACAGATCTTTCCTAATTTCTTCTCTATAAATAGAGGGATAAATCAAAATTTGAAGCTCACCGAGTGAAAAAAAAAAAACACAGAGCATTCAAGAGAGCAACTCACAATCGCATAAGTCTTCCGCAAGAAACTCGAAGAATATATCTCCGGCGAAAGACTACATCCTAGCTCTTAGGGAACCAAGCTGAACCGATCAAAACAAGCCTCTAGTATCCAAACGACGTTACACGAACCCAAAGCTATATTCAGTTGTTCGTCGTTCTAGAAGCTACCTTCTCGTTCCCTATCCCTCTAACCTAAGCTCAAAAGAATATATCCATAGCTTAGACGAAGGAGATCATATTTGAACTAATCCTTATTGTAAAAGGACTCCTTCACTATTAGAGAGTTTGTCAAACACTTTAGTTTGATAACCGTGTAAACTGAGACTTGCTCAGTATAAATTCCAAGACGCGGCTTTGTCCAGTGTACAAGCCGACTGAGACTACCTCGGTATAATACATAGCCTCCTGATCTTTCGGGACAGTGGACGTAGGATTTGTGTCCGAACAACTTTAAAAATCTATGTGTCTCTCGTTTGTGTTTCTCTTTACTGTTGCATTGATTTAACTGTTCATACTGAAAACTATCTTTTAAAATCATTCAACTGAGTTTCAGCAAACTTAAAAGATCGCTCTAATCTACTGAAACTGTTTGATTAAAAACGTTTTTCAACTCAACTAAATTGGGTCTACAGTATTCCGCACCACTGAACTCTATCTGCGCGTCTATCGAATTCGACACTCGGTCGGCTAAGCGGATCTCAGTAGAGTCAGTCACTCTGCCAACACGATTCAGAATAGCTATCTGGTCTGCTGAATTCATTCAGTACGACACTATCCTGAACAGGAATGTTCGTGTTTAAGTTGAGAAATCGGTTTCAGGTGTATTCACCCCCCCCCCCCCTCTACACCTGAACGTGCTCTCGGGACCAACAAGGTAGGTGGGGTCTGAAGCTGCTGCGGGTGATTTTCGCGATGATGCCTTTTACTCCATGAAAGGCCATGCCCATGGTGGTTGCCCCGAAGAGGGCGGCGTTGGCAGCGGTGGGAAAAGAACAGAAGTTACGTTTTAGAAATGAGCAAATGACTAAAATAGTCTGCTAGAATTGAAGCGGCTCGTGTTGGAAGGGTATATTTGAAAATTCCCTTAGCATGTCAAGAGGTAAGCTATCTTATTATATGTATGATAAATGCGCGTAAGTAAAATTGTAGTGGTTGTTCTCATTTCTTTTTTAAGCAACTAATAATTATTTTTATGGAAATTGCCATTAATTGTACTGTTCTAATATAGGTGAAATAAAAATGATGTGGAAGGAAAACAGAAGATTATATGTAAATAACTTTATTTACAAGAATAAGAGCTTAAATGGAAATATCTAGAGTAATTTGAATACTCCTAAGTTAAATGGAGTACTATTTTCTGAAATTGTCAAATAAGTGGGCCAGTCATATAGGTTTCACATAATTGCTTGTGCAGTAGCTTGCAAACCACACAGGAGTGTTCAACCACCCTTAATGTGACAGGGTGACAGGCAACACCTAGCGATCTTGATGGGAATTGAACCCAAGATGTATCGGTTCCGAGCCACCCACCTTAACCGCTAGGTCATCCCATGAGGACGATGATATCATTATCTTGATTCTTGAATTGGGAATTGGAATAGTTTTTGTAGCTTTAAGTAGTATCAGAATTCGTTTCAATTAAAAATTCTTATCTTATTCGGAACAGTTTAGTGCTGAATAAATTTCATTTTTCAATCAACAACATAAAACTCTTACGCCAGTTAATTTTATTTAAACCTAAAAAATAAAAAAACATTTTCAATTCTCTTTTGTGCTCGTAAGTATCATGATCTTCTGATTCAATCATTTTTCCGAATGAATGCAAGAGCTCTAATAGAATATACAGAAAATTAGGCAAGATTAAAAGATTAATATCGAAATGTTAGAAATGCCATTTTTAAAAAGTTTTTGGTGTTTTTTTCAACAGTTTATGAAATCAACTGAGTTTACTATGGTTTTGATATTAAACTACTATATAATGGCGTTTTATTCATTCAAAATGTTAGTGAGACGTCTTATTATAATTGGTGGGATTGATAATCAATCTTCTTTTTAGCTAACTAGATCACTTAACATTTTGTGGAAAATTCTATGACATTTTGGTGTAAAATGATGTCACGTCATTTGTGTGATGTGATATTACTCCACACTACAAGGTATATAAGACCTGGTCTAGGATAGAAATTTCTACATTTTATGATTGGTTAAATTGGCCCTTCTAATTTATTTTCCAAACATATCCTTATAATTCTGATTAGTTTTTAAAGTAAAATAAAATAAACTAATGAACAGTTAAGTAATAGAATGACCAATATTACAATCGTAAAATATTTGATAACCAATCTGCCAAAAAGAAGATGACTAATATTGCAATCATAAATGTTTAACCATCATATATGTCAATTTGCCTACATTATATTATGATTAATTGATTATCTAACTTTTTGAATTGTGGTATTAGATTAAAATGGTTTAAAAAAATATGTGTCAAATAATCATTATTTGTATTATATGTTTATTTTCAAATGAGTATTCTTAAAAAAAAATCCCCAAGTTAATTCCTAAAATATCCATGTGCAAAAACGGATAGTAGTTTTACATTATGGTATTCGATAATTATGATTGCATTTATTCTATCTGTCTGATTAATTATAAATACATCATGCATATATATCCAAATGAACAAATCAAACACTTTTGAGAAATAGGCAATAAAGAGCAACAAAACAACAAAAGCAATAAAGAGCTAGGCTAAAAAGGAAATAATATTTGAGTGGTTAGAGAATACCAAAATAATAGTCGCCCCCACGAATATTATCCTTTTTATAACAATGATGATCTCATGTGAAATTAAAAGCAACCTAATCCCAAGAACATTGAACAAGAGTGTCGAAGACTCTCTCCTGAGTCATAGGAATTGGGTGGAACCCATTCCTCTCTTTCAATTGCTTTGCACTCAACTACTTCCACGCCTTCACTGTTAGGGAAATAATAAGGGAGTTCTTCCAAGTTGTAGCAATGTCTAATGCTCAAGTGCCTCAGTTTACAAAAGCTGAATATTGTAGTTTTCCAGCACTCCAAATCTGTATCTTCAATCAGAAGTTTTTCAAGTTTCCTAAAAGCATACTCACTTGTTTCCCACTTATCCCCTTGAAAGGCGTAGCATCGCAATTCAAGCACTTTCAAATTTCTCAATTCCCCGACTATATTCATGTATTCCCATGGATATCCCAATCCGCTCACAATCAACTCCTCAAGATCCAATGGGAACATTAACATAGGAGGCGGTGGAAGGGCTACAAACTCAGGATTCACGACAACACATTCAAGTGATGCAAGTTCGATAAGCATATCGGAAATATGGTCCAAGTAATGAAAGGGTATAGCGTCATCAGGTTGGGGTGTAAATTCAATTAGAATTCTTAACTTTCTCAGGTTCGGAATTCCTTGAAGAACCTCCTCAGTACAAGTGTGTGAGCCGACGTCTAAGAGAGTTACCAAGTTGGGCAAGATAGTGCCACAACTAGGATTAGGCAGGTTGCTTCCTACAACCTGAAGATGCCGCAGTTCCTTCATATCCTCAGATGTCGACTAACAAACAAGAACTGAAGATTCCACAATTTGGTTATGGAAGTAGGTATATTTCCATCACAAGTGATGGCAAGGTGTCTGAGATGAATCAACGTCACGACTTCAATTGGGAACTCGTAGAAGCGGATTGATTGAGTATCGAGCAACTCGAAACAGACTGGAAGTGGATATTTGTGATATGTTCCAGTGCAAAGTAGAGAATGTGCAGTTGAAATGGAATTTTTCATCATGTCATCATTAATTTTCTTGAGGCTTAGCAAAATGGAATTCCGAACGCTGATTCTTCGATGCTTCCATTTACTTTCCGACCAATCATAGGCACTACTATTCACACCATGGAAAAATTTGTTCTTGACAGCTTCAGTATTGGAGAGATACCACAGAACAGAATTAAGACGACAAGCCTCCATTCCCGTACGATCGGTTCCCTCATAGCATACCATACCATAACAAGACTTCTATTCACAAGCTCCAGCAAACATTGTACACCAAATCCTTCTACACTTTGATCGATCGCTGGTTCAAGAAAACACTCAGCAATCCAAAGATCGAGGACCCTTAATGGAGAAACCTCGTATGCTTCAGGAAAATCCCGATATAGAGAAAGCACGATTTTAGATAGTGAGGCAAGCTCTCGTACCATGGGATTAGCTCCTTGGATAATTCTTTCAACGCATTCGTGAAATCAGAATTCTTGATTGCTAAATCATCCCAATACTGCAGAGACAAGCCTTGTGAAATGAGGTTTGCTACCTTGACGACCGTAAGAGGTAGACCATCACAATTCTCCGCAATTTCTTTAACTCAGGAGGGCATACACCTTCACCAAACACCTTATGGCAAAGAAGATTCCAACTTTCTTCTTTGTTCAACAACCGCATTTCACGAACAATGTCGATTTCTTTGGAATTCGCTACATTTACTAGCTAGTTGTCAACAATGCTCTACCTTTGATGTTTGGGAATAACTTTGCCAAGTAATGCAACGGCTCTATGTTCCATGCATCATCCAACACAATGAGGAACTTCTTTTGTGATAACTTTCTAACCAAATCTATTTCATCATCTCCTTCAATGTCGATTTGAGCTAGAATATCTATCAATATATTCTGTGGCCGATATGTTGGGCCTAGAGTAACCCATGCACAAACATAGCAGTCCAGATAACTCAAACTTTGAATGTATTCAAATATCTTCTTGACAAATATAGTCTTACCAATGCCCGCCATTCCAACAAATGAGATAACTTCCATGTTTGGAAAAAATCTTTGTGGGAAAAGTTTTTTCTTGATAAACTCGATGTCATTTGAAAAACCGCAATCTTCAACAAAAGAAGATAAGCATGCCTTATAACTATCAAGGGTTAGTAAATTGGCGAAGTCTTCTTTGAGTTTACGCATCTGACAAGAATGTAGAACACAAGAGTGATTAATTAGACCAGCACTGATAATATATTTAGAATTCAAGCAATTAAGATAGTAGATGTGACATTTTTTAGTGGGGTAAGAGTTACTAGGTGTGATGATTTTTGTTATTAGTGCCTGATAAATTATATATGAAGGTTATGGAGATACTGGAAGTTGTTGGAGTGGCAGTAGAAGTTTGTTTTAGTTTGAATAGATGCATGATAGGTGTCTTATAACCTATAAATTTTACGATATTAGCAGCATGATGTAACAACACAACTCCATAAAATCTATTATAAAGTGTTCCTCCATATCCTTGTTCATTAATTTTATACCCTCTCATACGTAGAGGCTCTCCACATTCCAACGAAGTGGTTGGTATAAGAGCTAGCTAGCTTTGTTTTGGGAAAAGAGAAGCTTGAATAAAGATGTCGAATGGAACACCATTTGAGGTTCCTTCACTGATCAAAGAGAATTATGAAAATTGGTGCCTAAGAGTGAAGGCTTTGCTTGGAGCTTATGAAGTATATGATGCTATGGACAATGGCGTTGAAGCTAGAGATGCAGCCGCCAGGAAGAAAGATCAAAAGGCGCTCACGCTCTTCCGTCAAGGTTTGGATGAAAAGATGTTCGAGAAAGTAGCCGAAGCAAGCATGACTGCATGAGGAATTCTTCAAGCCTCTTTCAAAAGGAGTTGATTGAGTGAAAAATGTAAGTCTCCAAACATTCAGAGTAGATTTTGAATCTCCACGCAAGAAGGAATCCGAATCCATTTTGGATTATACATCAAGAGTTCTGGCTACTACTAACCAAATAAAGATATCTGGTGAAGATCTAAGAGATGATCGAGATGTTGGGAATATTTTGAGATAATATAGATCCAAAACTTAACTTGCGATAGAAAGATTTAGACACCTTGTGTATTAACGATGAGTCAAACATGTCCAAAGAGGTGAAGGACGTGGAGGAGACCGGAATCAAGGAAGAGGCCGTGGAAGAGGTGATACATATATATATATATATATATATATGCGAGCCAAATCAAAATTCCGATCAAAGTAGAAGAGGTAGTGGACAAGATAGGTATGACAAATCAAATTAATATTGAAGGTCATTTTGCTTTAGAATGTCGAAATACGGTGGAGGAGACAAACAATTACATGGAGAGCAATTAGGATCTGAAAAAAGATGCCAATCCTACTTTCCTTCTAGCATGCAGAACTAATCAAGAAGAGGAGGACAATGTATGGTATCTTGGTTAGAGTATACCTCTGATGATTCATCAACTATGTGGAAGAGAGGATGGTGTGGCTCATCAGCTAACTGATTCCATGCTTCTGGACTCTTATCGACGCTCCACAGAAACACCAAAACCTTCGACAAGCAGATGCGCAGACCGCGGCAGTTCCGGATAATCTTCTTGCTTGCTTCCTCCATCTCCGGCAACAGGGGCCCTAACAGTCGCCGGAAAGCATCCCCATAGATGTCCTCAAAGTTGACGTGGACATCTTCCATCGTATAAACACTATAACATCGGTTCATATGCCCTGCTATCTCCATCTTCCCAGTCGTTACCACCGTTACACTTCCATTGTCCTGCACAGGAAGAAAACCGTACAAGTAATCCAAGATTTGAGTGTCGCACACGTCGTCTAACACCATCATGTACCTCCGACCTTCCAATAGATTTATGACGCCATTCTTAGCCGCTTCCTCGCCGTATGCCTGCCTTACCATCCTTCCGAAGGTGGCGTATGGTGTGGCTAGCGCTTGAGTGAGAATAAGCTCGAGGATTTCTACGCATTCATAGTTGGAGCCTACACTCACCCAGATGCGCAAGTCGAAAGATAGCTCTACGTAGTCGTCCTCGAAAATACTCCTCACCACGTACGATCTTCCCGAGCCTATGGGTCCGACGATCGCCACAACTCCCCAGTCGTCTGGCCTCACGGCTGAGTACCGCAGGTGGAATTTCGTATTGATGAGTTCTTTGTCAAACCCGACCATCTCTTCGCCAAAACCAGTATAAGCAGCAGCATCTTCTTCTCGATCGTTGTCTGATTCTGCCGCGTAATCCTCCGCCAACTTGTTTGACTTTTCAGCAAACAAACTGATCTCTTGCCTGAGTTGCTCCGAGTCTAATAACAGTGTGGGACTTGGAGGAGAAGAAGAAGCTTCTAGAACCAGATTTGATTGATGAAGTTCGAGAAAATCTTCAAGTTTTTCCGCCTCCTCTCTGATTTGGCCTTCCAAAGTCACCGACCTCCGGCCTCCGCCACCGTCATGATCCACGGTTTTGAGGACTTGCTGAAGAGATGTGGCCTCCTTGTACGCTAATCCCAGAATTTCTCGACCGGAAGAGTCGAGAGAAAACTTAAGAGAATGTATAAGGCGCTGTATTGTTTGCTTAAGAGAAATCACAGCAGCATAAGCCATCTCTGCTCAATACTTTCTCTCTCTCCTCTCCAAGGCTTCTTTATAATTCATTCAAAAACTTGGAAACAATTAAACATATCAATATTGCAATGCCACAAAGTCAATGATGCAGTCTGTTAGGTACGTCATTTAATACTAATTGAATAAGATAAGTATTTGAATTATTCAGGGGTGGAATCAGGATTTATAGATCGGGGTGAAATTTATCGCGAGATTCGGGGACGGAGCCCCAAATTTTTTTTTTGAGAAAATATAATATAACAATGAGTATAACATATACAAATGACAAAATAATGAATCTAAAATGATATCTAATATTAACAACATATTACCTATTCCATTACAATAAAACTTATCATGATCAATAATTCATTTAATAGTAACCTCAAAACTTTTATTTTTCAATCTATATACATGCTGACAAAATAATCTGGCACATCAAGAGACAAATTAATAAATAAATAGTAAACATATACTAAAAATTCTATATTTTTAACATGATTAAGCTAACATATATTTATCCCATTAAGATTCATCATGGTCGAAAACAATATAAATAAAACATGAAAAATAATTTTCCTATCAAGCTCATGATCATGTTGTCAAAAACTGGCAAGTTACAAATAATAATTTAAAAAAAAAATAATTATCATGCTTTTAAAATTCTACAAAAATCATAGAGTATACTAGACATACCGAGGAAGACGATCCTAAATTTTCACAACGAGATGACGACGGGAAGATGTGTAAATAATTCTTGAAACAGTTCGCAGATATGCTGGCAGATTTTCGAAAATATATTGTGAAACTAAATTATGGACGACTAAGTGTGTATTTATAGGGTTGTTAGACCACTTAATTTAGTTCATGTTGTTGGGCAACTAATATATTTTTAAATTCGCTTCCATATATTAAATTTTCGTAAAATACGGAGGGTGCGAAAATATTTTTTTCGTAAAATTTACACATGAATTTCGACTTCGACACGAAAAATGGACACATGAATTTCATAAAATACGAAGGGTCGCACCCACCCGCACCCCCTGGTACCGCCACTGGAATTAGTCAAATAAATTTGTTTGTTAAATACTAATTGAATAAGATAAGTATTTGGATTAGTCAAATAAATTTGTTTGTTAAGTGAAAGTTATAACCGGTGTTTGGAGTAGTTGAAGTTTATTGATAAGTGATGAAAGCTGCTTAAAGCAGCTGAAAGCAGCTTATTTAAAAATCAGTTATTGTTTAAAAATAAGTGCTGAAAGTTGTTGAAAGTGGGGAAAATAGTGTTTGGAAGTAGCTTATTGTTATTTTTTTTTAAATGTATATTTTGCCTATAGTAATATTGAATAATTATAATTTAGAATAAATAAATAAAAATACAGAAATGGTTCTTATTCTATGATAATTTGTTGATATAATTTAAAGTCCTACTATACATAAAAAATAAAAATAAATTTTTTATTTAATAAAAAATTGTCACATAATTAATTATAAAATAAAATTCATGATTTTCATTTAAATAAGTTATATTTTATTGAATTAAATATGAACATTAGTTGAGAAATTAAGTATATATATATTGTGAAACCGAGAATATTATAAATAAGAACTTCGTGTATAAATTTATTTGTAAAAATAATTTCTGACACATTTTTTATATATTTTTTATTATTTTTTCTATTTTGTATTTTATTAAATACAAATATAATTTATTTAATTATAAATCTTGAACTTAATTAATCATTTTTTGATTTATTTATGTGGAGTTTTTGGTTAAGGTTATTTTCGGAATCTAACAAATTTACTAAGGGCAAATTTGTAAGAAAAATTCATAAACTATAAGCTATAAGCTGGGGTAAGATAGTACTGAGAGATGATTCGGCTGTTGTTTAGTGAGTACTAGATTTGTCTGATCTTAAAACCCTATGTTAATTGGTGAACCCTTCCCTTGTAAAAGTTAACATATTTATCTTTGAGTATTGCAGACTCAGTAGACTCGTCTTCAGCATGGTTCCGGCTCAGTAGTTCTATCTGTTGTCCATGAATAGACTATCCGCCTCAGTGTCTTGGAGTGAAGTATGGCTGGACTCAGCAGGAGCAGCATACTGAAATCTACTACGAACTTGCGTTTCGAGCGGTCTTGAGCGAGACTTCGGCGACGGGAGAAAGAAATTGGGGAGAAAGATGAGAGAAAGTGACAGATTTGGATATTAAATTCCAGATCTGAAATCCAACTTGGTCCCGCTCGTGAATTCCGCTTGCCGAGCGGGATTTGAGTTTTATTTCGGACAACGCCGAGCCGGATTCAAGCGAGACTCGCGAACGGGATTTGAGTACGTTTTACCGTTGCCGAGCGGGACACGAGCGGAAAACGGCGAGCGGGATTTGAGAGCGAGCGGATCTTATCGTTGTCGAGCGGGATTGAGCGGGACACGAGCGGGATTTATTATTTACGAGCAGGATTATTTACTATATATACATTCGTGTGTATTTTTGTTTGTTTCTTAGCTGAATTCGTCTCGAATCCGAAAAACACCTGAAAATGATTGGTACAACTCAAGTTTTTCATAAAGTTAAAATAGTGTAAGTAAAATTGGATATTTTATGTAGCAAATATAATAATTGAGTAAATTTGACTTTTGTTTTAGGAAAATATATAAAAGAGAATAATACCACTAATTTTTTATTCAAGTAGCCATTTTTATTTCCTTAAATAGTGGTTTTGCTGCTTGCAATATTGCCTATTCTTTTCCTGATGATGTGTTTGCCTAACTGGAAAAACTGCATGCATTTTATTAGGTAATAAACAAACTTTATGTTGTTAAGACGATGAAAGATCGAAACATGACTTATTTTTCAAGTGAAACTGTTGTTCAGCTCATTATTAGGTAGTCTCGGAGAAACAGTTAAATTCGAAGATCAACTTCAATTGAGAATCCTGTATGCTTTTAGAAGCGTATAAATTTGTTTAACTGCTGCATTAGCTAATCTCTTTAAAGAGGGCATGAATTGTATATAGCTCTTTTTTTAGGTAGAGTTTGTTGGATTGCTCATATATATATTTGATACTCTCTTACAGAAATCTGACGCGCACAGGTTTGAAATGATGAATGATCACATAACTATTCCATCTTGTCTAAGAATAATTAAGGATTCTCTGTTTTCATGTGAAACTGTTGTTCAGCTCATTATTTCATGTTTTGAATTTTCTTATTTTTTCAATTCATACTCTTAATTAGGGCTGTAAACGAATGGAATCGAATCAAATAACACAGTATTCGATTCATATTCGAATATTCGTACTTCTTATTTGATTCGTTTTCAAATATTAATATTAATTCGTATTCGGTTCGTTACTGATATTCGAATTATTCGATTCGTTTTTGATTGAGTATTTTTTATGAACAAAATTATTCGAATATTAGGTTCGAATTTGGTACGCATTTAATACTATTTGATTTGATTTGAAACTATTCGATTCAAAATTATATATTTAAGAACCAAATATATAATAAGTTTTAAAAAATATGTTAAATATATAAATATTTTTATAAATATATTGTATATTTATATTTAATCGAATATTTTCGAATATTGAATCGAATATCATGATTTTATATTCATATTTAAATACTAATCGAATCAAATATTTATATTCGAACTCGAATATCATGATTTATACTAATTAGGTTGCACCGAAATCCGGATCTCTTCTTCCTCCAAAATCGGTTACACCGAAAACCGATATATTTGTTTCGGTTTTCGGTTTATACCGACACCGATACCGAATTACCAAATTAAATTAACATGAAAGGTTTAGGGCCTAGGGTTCCAGTTCGATTTTGAAATTAAATTCCCCATTCTTTCCACCACCCTCAACTCCGCTCCCTCTCCCAAACTCCCGACTTCCATGGGGCGGCAATCCCGCCACTCCGCCACCCTCCCCGCGCACGGCGCCACGCCGCTACCGTCAGCCCCCTTCTGCCTTCTTGTCCACGCCGCCAAGTCGCCAACAACAAGTATGGATCTGCTGCCTTACAACTGTATAGAATTATGTATTGACAAAATGACAAGCTATCGTAAATTCTGTTTTCACTTTTCATGGGATATTGGGTATCAACTATTTTATACTAGAAATTAATTAATAATTACTTGTGGTTTGATACTTTGATTAATATATCTAGCATAAGAAATGGCTCTGCTTATCAATATAGCCGCTGTTTTGACTTTTGTGACTTCATAATTCATAGTATATTCTATTATTCTTGATGTAATTTATAGTTAATGATTTCGTGACACTATTTTTCCTTGGATTATATAATAAAATAGTGCATGTCCTATTTGGAATTTGGAAGTAACTTACTAGAGAGAAAGGCATGAGCATATGTAATCTAATCTCACCCATTCGGCTATTCCATTGTATAGTTAAATATGCTTGTGCTTTGCTAATTTCTTGGTTCTCCATTCATGGTCATGGACCATTCTCAGTCTCAAGCTAGCAATAGGGTTATAGATGTCGATGCTTTATTAGATGATACATTGCTAGATGAGGTAGAGGTTGAAGAATTAATCCGAGAGGAAGCCTTGGGACACAAATGCAAAAACGATGATAGCTTCAACAAGCCATCGGTCGAAGATATGGCAATAACCCTCCACAAAAAGTGAACAAGGGGAAATGCAATATGTGTGGTATCCTCATTAAAGCCGATTCAAAGACGAATGGTACATCCGGTTTGTAAGAAAAAACATGAGCCAAAATCCAATCAAACACAGCGTAATTTGTTTGAGTTTTGTAAGAGACAACACGTGACTCCTCATACTCCAGCACCATAGCCTTGCCTTTCACAGCTTGATTCTTTCTAATCTTATTTTTCTAACTAGTTAGTTCAATTAACATTCTTTTTTTTTTTTTCATTTTTCAGGGTGATGTAGATGATGTACAATCTGATGATGAGGAAGAATATGATAAAAGGTATTATTAAACAAGTAATATGTTAACGTATAAACTTAAATGCATGTTCCTTATTTCTTTCTTGTTTAAACAGTGGTACGCGACTTCGGTGGTGGTGGAGGCCAGCCGACAGAGAATGTTCGGAGGAGCCGGAGTGTTGTGTGAAACTTGAACACTTTATTTTGATTGTTGATTGGAGGATGAACACTTTAATATTTTAGACATGAAATATGTGATTGTTGCATTCTGGCTATTGACTTATTGCTTATTGGCTTCATTTTTCATTGTTATTTGCTCAAAAAGTGTTAAAAATATGTTGGTGTATTAGACTAGACTCCGGGCATTGGTCTTATTGGTGTTTGGTAGTAGTAGTACAGGTTGAGGATAGGAAATGAATAAGGGGAACTCTTGCCAATTTTTTAATAAATCTATAGGTACTTTAAAAATTGTCAAATTGTTAGTGTATAATAAAAGGTATTTTATTGTTTTTAAGAACAATGAACAAACGTTTTTTTTATTATTGTTTTTAAGAATATTATTAAAAGTTTATGAACTATTGACTATTGAGTCAGAGAGAAAAGTGTTCGATTCTGGTTCTCTGATAGAAATTGTCAACATTAAAAGGCGCTTGAAGTTCACATTTATCGAGTGACTAAAATAAGTCATTTTGTAAAGTTTCATGATAAAAAAACGAATATTTTCATTACTAAAACGAGTATAGTTTTGGTTCTGCAGTGTAGTTTCTAATTTTTTTTTTTGTCTTTTAATTTTAAAAGTATTTGTTTATTTGTCCCGAAACTCTGTAAAATATGTTATTTTAGACATGCAATCAAGAGTGTAGTTCATGTGTCTTTCTGTTTGACTATTTTTATCAAATGATCAAAATCATATACTTTGTAAAATTATATGATCAAAATTGAATGCATTATAAAGTTATAGAACCAAATAGAACACTGCTACATTTGAAGACCAAAATTAGATACTATATCAAGTCATATGACCAAAATTAGACATTATCACGGACCAAAATCAAATAGAAACCACATTAAAGGAGGAAAATTGATATTTTCTCTATTTGAGTCATTGACTATAGTTGATGAAAATATGCGATCGAAAATATTTAATTCAATTATTCAAAGATCATTACAATTTATAAAAACGTATTCGTATTGATATTAATACAAAGAGATTAGAGCAAGTGACCACGATAGCCTCAAAATAATCTATATTCAGTATTTGGTTAACTGAATAGAAAGTAGTAGATCGGGATCGATTAATCGAATTTCGGATTCACTTTTATATTCATCTCTCTTTTTTATATATAAAAAAAATAATGAAAATTGTATCTCAAAGAGTTTATCACCTTTTCCTTTTCCCTTAGGCTTAGGAAAGAGTTCATCAGTTGTTAAAATCGTACTATTAGGTTTTTAAGTTGAAGTACTAAAATACGTAATTATTAAATGACAGTTTCTCTCAAATCTCAATGATGCAATCGGATAAACAAATCAGCCAACTTTGTTTGATTTATCAGTTTTTGCAGCAAGTCTCGGAAGGATTTTCGAAATGGCAGTCTTAATTTACCAGATCATCTCATCGGTGGCGCTGCTGGCGCAGGGGCTTCATCACCTCATCTCCACCACCAGAAACCACCTCAAATTCCCACTGTAACACCCCTGACCGGCATCGGAAGAGGAATAGCCGGAGAAGACGATTCGGGAAGGGAGGCAGAGGAAGGAACCAGAGGGGGGAAAGGGAAGACTGAAGAAATGGTTGACTTACTCGAGGAAGAGGAGATCTTATCTAGATGCGGAAGATTCGATCTCGGCCGTAGATCTGATAAGTGGCTAGATGGCCGTTAGATTGAAGGTGGGCGAACGTGGGCGTTCCGATCTCTACCCACGTGTTATCTAGTTAGACTATGTTTTAATTACCGTTAAGTATGTTTTATCATTAATCGCTAGGTAATGCTATCGGCGTACTATATAAGCCATAGTTGTAGTTGTGTTGGATAAGAAATATATCATCAGCCCCTTTCCTATCTTTTCTCTCTCTCGATCTCACAATTCTATTCTCTCCTCTCGAGCTCTCATTCTTATTGATTCAGTATCATCCATTAAATACGATAATTACAAACCATCGCTTCATCTATTACAATTAATCTGTTCATAATCGATAGAACTCCGGCGGTGTGTTTCAGTGGTATCAGAGCCGGCGATCCATGGCCGCTCCGAATCTGCCCCCCATCCTCGAGGATGGACATATAGAGGATGAAGATCCGGTGCTCCAACCTGCAGAAATAGATGAGAAGACGCAAGCGTTAGTGGAGGTAATCAATCGAAATATGGCGCAACACCTAACTATGAACACACGGACGCTTAACAATCTGTCCGGTCTGCTGAGCAATCTTTCAGATCGCATGGATCTGGTGGAATCCCAAGTCCAGGGAGCTTCTAAGCAAGAAGTGACGTAGGTAAGACCTCCTACCCCACACTATGCAAATTTTGTACCACGAATGAACCCCCGTTCTCCCCCTGGGTTCAGGCCGTTCGATAAGGGAATAGATGAGGGTAGTGGGTCAGTATTCATGGAGGCTCCTAGGGAAAGAGGCGTAGGGGTTGAATTTCCCATGGGATATGAGGAATTGAGGCCCTCACTACTGGGCAGTGGGAGTAAACTGGCTACTCCTGCACCCTACAATTATTCTGGGGTTCTGGGGGGATTCAACAAGAACAGTGGGTCCAAGCAGAATACTGGCAGCACTGGAAACTCATCTGGAGTTTTACCCACCGTAGCCAAGATCAGTTTTCCTAAATTTGATGGTAGCAGATCTAGATCTTGGTTAATGCGTTGTAACAACTATTTTTCCATGGTGAACATACCAGAGGAACAGAAGGTTATTTTTGCATCTATGCACTTTGAAGGAAAGCACTGGAGTGGTATGACAATTTGCCCTTGAAAGGGGATGAGCTTTTGTGGTCACAGTTTGTGAAATTGATCTCTAATAGGTTCCAAGACCTACAAGCCAGTAAAACTATTGGAGAATTACATAAACTTAGACACATTGGTAATTATGAAGAGTATGTGTCTAGGTTTGAAGAGCTCAAGACTTTCATTGTTCAAAGTAGGAGTGGGGACTTTGATGAAGAATACTGGATTGCAGCTTTTATAAGTGGACTAGATAAAGATATACAGGCTGGGTTGGATATGCTGCAGCCTACTTCCCTTGATGCAGCTATTCACTTAGGGAGGCAGCAAGTTCACTTAAATGACTCCCTAATGAGGAAACTCAAGGAGTTCACTAAGGGAATGAATACCAGTACCCAGGTTAGAAGGACAGAAACTAAGGTATATCAGAAAACTCCTCAGAAAGCAGTTTAGAACCAGAAGCCAGGGTTTAAACTCCTAACACCTATGGAGATGGATCAGAGGAGGGCTAAGGGACTTTGCTATAATTGTGATGAGCAATTTGCTTCAGGTCATAGGTGCTCTAACAAGGTGAATTTTATGGTTATGACTGTGGAGGAACAAGGGGAGTACCTCAACAGTATAGAAACTGAATCAGAAGAAGAAATATTTGGAGATGCTAGTAAGGAATTGGGCATGGCTTTAGTCACCTTGGGATCCATGGAGGAAGAGTCTAGCAAAAGTATTATAAGGCTAATGGGAAGCTCAGGGGGTAGGAAATTAAGGATACTAGTTGACACTGGTAGCTCACTGAGTTTCTTAAACTCTCAGCTAGCTCAGGAATTGGCTAGAAACTTAGATACAGTCAGGCCACTTAAAGTCCTGGTGGCCAATGGGAATATTATGCTGAGTGACAGAAAAGTTAAGGAATTCAAATGGAAGATGCAAAACTATGAATTCACCTATGATATTAGATTGTTGCCTACAACTGGCTATGACCTCATCCTTGGCAGTGATTGGTTAAAGAAAGGATCACCTATTGTATTGGATTATGAAGAGAAATTCTTCTCTGTCATGCATGAAGGGGAGAGAGTGTACATACACACAACTAAGGGAAGAGGGGTGCCTCCTGCTACTACTGCAGCAGCAATGTATCAGCTCCTGCAGAAGAATTCTTCTACCCTAGAAGAATTCCTACTAGTAGCAATAGAGGGTGGAAAGGATCAAAACAACCCCCTAATGGAGCCATTACTCAAATCCTATCAAGATGTCTTTGAGACACCTAATGGACTGCCACCCAGCAGGGGGTGGAACACAAAATAGTACTGCAACCTGGCAGTCTGCCCAAACAGCAGTACCCTTACAGGGTGTCCCACACTCAGAAAGCAGAAATAGAGAAGACTGTATCTTAATTATTGGAGTCAGGAGAAATTCAGCCCAGTAAGAGCCCATTTTCTTCCTCAGTTTTGCTAGTGAAGAAAAAAGATAGAAGTTGGAGGATGTGTGTGGATTACAGGTGTTGGTCCGGAGACGATAGTCAAGTGTAGAGGGGGGGGTGAATACACCTGATCACAGTTTCTTTTCTCATAATGTGAAGGACAGCTGAGCTGTAGGTTGCGACTGATGAACAGTGCCAGATAGTAACCTTCGATCACGGGTCAGAAGTGTGTCAGCTACTAAGCTCTCCTACTGACTTTAGTCAGTACTTGAAACTCAGTCGGAGACGTTGTGCGGATAAGAGTGTAGGGCTCGGAGATTCGTCTCAATTTGAAAACGCGTTTTCGCAGATTAAAGTCTTTTGGCTGGTGCGATTTGAAAATACGTTTTATGCAAAGATATGATTTTTAATCAGTTTGTATGCAATGCTATAAAACAGTAAATAACACAAGCAATTTAACGTGGTTCGGATACGCAAGATCCTACGTCCACGGTCCTGATGAAATAGGAGAACTTGTTGATTTATCTGAGCAAGCCTCAGCAAGGAATCTGTGCACTGGACAGACCCTTCTAAGTTATAGTCCTTAGCGACTTTACAATTCAAACCTAAGTTTGAAGGGGAGGGGATAATCTCCAACTAGGAAGGAGTTCTTACAATAAGAACAATTCACAGAAAGTGAACTCCTTCGAAAATTTCTAAGCTATAGATTTTGCAATAAGCTTAGCTAGAGAAGAAAGGATCTAAGGAACTCTAGAGAGAAGAACTAGAAATATTCTATGAAGGTAAGTTCTTCGCTGGAATGGTCTTTAAGTTTGCTTGAGTTTGATCTTGAGCTTGAGCGTTTTTCCCTTGTGTATCCCGTGAGTGGAGCTCGGTTTTCTTCTCTATTTATAGTTGTGAGCAGGCATATGTCCGTTGGAGAAGACGATGCCACGTGTCACAAGCTTCCAAAGAAAACGGCCATATTTTCGAATTGTTGCAGCAGGGCAGTTGACACTGTACATGAGAGCAGCTTTAGTTGGTCAGAGCAGATAAAGCGTTGTCGGCTTCTCATTGGTCGAGGTTTGTGGTAGGTGAGAATGTGTCAGTGGTCAGAGTTGACTATTCTTCAACCTCGTATGATCTTCTGCTGAACTTCGAAATGACTTTAGCGACTGGGTCGTTTTCTGTCGGATACAGTAGACTTAGGACAGTCTCTGTCTTCTTCGTCTGAGTCAGCTGACAAAAAGATATAGCTTTGGTGGGTCAGCTGGTGACTGCGAAGGTACTGAGCTTTGCATTAAGTTCTTCTGCTGATGTCTACCAGCTGATGAGGTATCTTCGACTAAGGGTCAGATTCAGCTGAAGACAGAAGAATGCAAGCGATTACACTGATGACGTGGGGTTCTGGAAAGTAACTTCGTCAGAAGATCAGTCCAACAGTTTACCCCGTACAGGACTTAGATAAAAGATAATCTAATACAAGAAGTCTAACCTATACATCAGCTAATCCTATCAAGACACTACACTACTGATATCAGCTGGGTTTTGGGATCTTCAATTTCATAGTACACTATGATTTCCCTCAATATTATTTTACCCGATAATATGTTGAGTATCATCTACTGACTCATACCCGATAATATTAATTTATCCGATAATATTATTTTACCCGATAATATGTAAGGAACTACTCCCTCTGTCCCAACGAGCTGTGCTCGTTTTCCTTTTTAGTTTGTCCCACTCATCTGTTCCTGTTTCCAAAAAAAAGCAAATTTTTACACACAATTACTCACACTCTTTTTATGGGACCCACCACTTCAGTCACATCTAACAACTCTCCTTAATCTAGGTGTAAAAAAGAAATGAGCACAGCTCAATGGGACGGAGAGAGTATTACACACATACCTATATAATTAATGATCATGCATAATATGGTTTCCATTCTAGATATATGTAAGAATTTTTCATGTAATGACATGACATTTGTGCAGCTCCCCTGCATCATTTGGCTTGTGATCTGCAACCAAGGCGGTTTAGCTTATCTTGGTTCGCAAATTAGGTAAGTAGCTTTGCAATTGATTTTTAAAGTGTTAATCCGCTTTTTAAACGGACAAGTTTTTTGTGTTTGTCAAACTTAACATGTGTAGTAGATTCACTAAATTTAAACAGTCGAACCTGCATTAATTAAGATGTTTTTTGTGCTTAAAACATCGCAATCTCTTAACGCACCAAAACATAACGTTTTTAGCATAAATGTTAAAACTTCCTATTTTGCTAAAAATTAAATTTTTTTCAACTTTAAACAAAAATAAATAAAAAAATACTTGTAATAAGCATTTGCAAACACCCCTAAGTATATCTAACTTGAGGAATATTGGGGGAGAGAGAGATGGTTGGTAATGGTTGATTTGAAGTGGTGGTTTGATTTTCAAGTGTGCATATTCTTTGGGGTTGTCTTGATGGTTGTTGCACCCATTGGAGGGCTGAGGGAGATCATACTCCAAGCTAGAACATACAGATTCTTTGAATAAAGCATTCATAGTGCTAGTTTTTAGCCCTAATTTCTTTCGGACTAAGTGTATATTTGTAGTCAAAAGGATTGTGATTTTCTGATAGATGCATACAAGCTTGTTCGCTCATTTTTCATCTAGTCGGAATGGCTCAAAAATCAGTAACAGATCATATGAATGAGGAGTTGGATTAGTGAGAATGAGAAATATGAACTAACCTACTATAGTATATGTTATTGTTCAATTAGTTATTATTGTTATTGTTTAGTCACTAAAGAAATCAAGTCATGCAAATAATTCATTATTATAATATATGTCACATCGATGTTTGCATTCAATTCACTTGAAGAAGCCTCCAAATACTTAGTCTTCTCTTCACTGAAAATCTTTGGTTATATATATAAGCACTTGTACTAAAAAAATCTGGAGTGTGTACTAGGTTCGATGAAGGAGAATCCAAGAATCTTCCAAGAAATTAATATCAAGTCAAATCTGTAGGTATGAGTATGACTGATGTCTAGGACTTTAATATATTTATTCTGGATGATAGATATGTTATAAATTAAATATTGAGACTTTTATTAAAATTGGGACTTCAACATGTCATTATATTCAGTGTAGACCCATCACTACAAGAAATCTCATTTTTACCGACGGAATTACCGACGGAATAAAAACACGGATCGGCTTACCGACGGAATACCGACGGAATGTCAAACATCGATTTTACCGACGGATTTTTTCGACGGAATACCGACAGAATAACGTCGTTAAATCTTATTTTTATTTTTATTTTTTAATTCTTTTATTGCCGACGGAATTTTCCATCGGCAAACTTGGATTTTTTAATTCATAAATTATTTAAATTTTAAACATTTAATTACCGACGGAAAAATCCATCGGTAGTAAGTAAAATTTACCGACGGAAAAATCCGTCGGTAAACCCTAATATCATAAATGGGCAGAAGTAGTCTGAACCAGCACATTTCGCTGGTTCAGCCGTTGCCCACGCCGTCTCCCGCCGCCGTTGCCCACGCCGTCGCCGAGTCCTCCCCCCAACGCCGTCGCCGTCGCCATCACCGCCTCCCCCCTACGTCGTCGCCGTCTCCGCCTCCCCCTCCGTCGCCACCTCATTGCACAAAAAGGGCTGCCCCTCTTCTCCCCCCTCTTTTGGCAAAAAAGGTAAGATCCACTTGTATCCCTTGATGTAGATTTACATATTTGATAATGTTTTGTGTTTTTGTTAATTTGTGTTGGTCCGGAGACGAAAAGTCAGGTGTAGAGGGGGGGGGGTGAATACACTCGAGCTCGTTTCTTTTTCTCGGTGAAGGTCAGTGAAGGCCGATGTTTGCAATCGATGAACAGTGCCAAGTAAGCCTTCGATCACTGGGGTCAAAGTGAGTCGGCTTCCGAGCTCTTCTACTGACTGATGTCAGTATTACGAAACTCAGTCGGAGACTGTAGTGCGGATAAGTGTTAGGCCCAGAGTCGTCTCTTTTGAAAACGTGTTTTCGCAATGTAAAGTCTTTTGGCTGTGCGCTTTTTAAGATACGTTTTATGCAAGCTGATGATTTAAAACAGGGTTAAATGCAATGCGATAAAACAAGAAATAACACAAGCGATTTTTAACGTGGTTCGGATAACGGATCCTACGTCCACGGTCCCGAACTCAGCGGGAGAAACTTGTTGATTAATCTCGAGCAAGTCTCAAGCAAGGAAACCGCACGCGGGACGGATCCTTCTAAGTTATAGTCCTTAGCGACTTTTACAATCCAAACCTAAGTTTAGAAGGGAGGGAATATTCTCCAACCGAGAAGGAGTTCTTACAAGAAGAACGATTCACTAAATGTGAACTCCTTCAAATCTAAGCTATGAATCTGGCAATGAGCTTAGTTTAGAGAAGAAAGGGATCAAAGAGCTCTAGAGAGATGAACTACAAGAAGTGTTCTATGAAAACTAGTTCGTCTCTGGATAAGCTTGAAGGTTCTAGAGCGTTGTGAGCTTCGAATGCTTTCCCTTGATTTCGCGTATATTCCTCTCGTGTTTCGAAATCTTCAAATCCTTCTCTATTTATAGCTGTGAGTTGTGGCATATGTCCGTTGGAGACGACGATGCCACGTGTCACAAGCCTCCAAAGAAAACGGCCATAAATTCGAGCTAGTTGCAGCAGGGCAATTAATGCACTGTTCATGAGAGCAGCTTTACTGTAGAAGAGGTTAGCGTTGCTGGCTTCCCCTTGGGCGAGGGTTGGAGGTGGTGAGGAGGTCAGAGTTGACCGTTCAAACCACCTCGTATGTCTTCTCGCCGAACTATTCGAAAAGACTTCAGGTGCGGGGTCGCTTTTACGTCGGGTATCAGATGCGAATACGTCTCTGTCTTCTTCGGCCGAGTCGTCCGACCGATGAAGTGAGCTTCGATAGTCGGTTGGTCGATCGCGAAGGTATTGTGCTTGCATAGGTTCTTCCGCCGATGACCATCGGCTGATAATGTCTTCTACCGAGATCGGGTAAGCCGATGCGCCGTCTCCACCGAGGTTTAGCATTCAGCTTCGACGAAGAACGCAAGCGATTACACGGATGACATGGGGTTCGAAAAGTATCTTCGGCGGAAGATCGATCCAACAACTACCCCGTACAGGACTTAAACAAAAACAATAAACAAAACATCAAGTCTAACCTATACATCGGCTAATCCTATCGACACACTAATCTACCGATATCGGCTCGATTTTGGGATCTTCAATTCCATAGTACTACTATGATTTCCCCCAATTTCTTTTAACCCTAGAACATTTGAGTATCAATCTACTCGACTCATATCCAACAATTTCCCCCTAATTGATGATGCCAAAACCTCTATACTCTAACATCTATTAAAGATACTTGTCCTACCGACAACAATTTCCCCCTTAAAGCATCCGAGGAAAAGCGATAATAGTAAATGATCTTCAAGCAGTGAGAGAAAGGCAAGATCGAGAAACCGATGTGAGTGTGTGTCGATCACTTGGTGATCGGTCGTGAAAACATGACACTAAAAAGCTTAAAGACAATGAGTGATTGTCTAGCAAGCGATAGGAACTCTTAAATATAGATCGTCAAAGTACGAGTTCCTATGCTATTACAAAGAATTATCAAAAACAAAGAGGAGAAATCACTACGTCGTGCCGAAGCTCTAAGTCTTCTTCTTGAAATCCACCGAGCGATCAGGTGGAGGGTCCAGCAAGAAAATTTATAAATCCTTTTTGCGCAAAACCCTGGATTTCCTCTTGATATTCCGGTCCATGCGGATGTAACTCATGCTTGATAGGCTGCGCATTCGATTTCTTCTTCGATAGACTTTGTGATGATAATGCCTTTAGCAGTCATGGGAGGAGGATATCTTCTGAATGCAGGTGCTTTCACAGGAATGTTCAGTTCTTTCATGATAGGCAGCAACCGTTCTCCGAGTTCTGGAAAGACTTCATTAAAACACTCTTCGAACAGTTGATCAGCTGGAATGTCTTTCGGATAGAAGCCCCATACATACAGATTTTTAACAAACATTTCTTTGAGAGTCTCCCATTGATCATTCAGATCAGCAGGTACCCATTTGTCCACATGAGGTGCAGGAATCAGCTTCATACGAGGAGTTCTGATAGTAGTCCTCCTGTTCCTCGATCCTCTGGGTATCTATTTTCTCGGATCGGCCGCTGGCTTATCGATAGGCTTTTCATTCTTGCCGGGTCGGCCATCCTTTTCTTCTCACGGAGAGCGGCCGCTCTAGTGTCTCCTCGTCCCGAGACTCGGTCCTTGCGGCGTCGCTTCCCAGGTCGCTTGATCTTCTGCTATCTGCTCAGGTGTAAGAGTAGATATGGGAATACTCTGAGCAAAAGCTTTGATTTCAGTCGGAAGAGCCTTAGCAAAATCTTCTTGGGCTTTCTTCTTTTGCTCTTCGACTGTATTAATGACCTTTCTCTTTCCTTTGCCCCTGACAGCTTTGCCCTTAGGCTTTTTGCTTCAGGCTTGCCTCCTCCTCTAGGCGACGCTCCCGGTCCAAATTTGTCTTGCAACTCTTGGGCTATTCCGAGGTCGGATGCCTCTTGCTCCGCTTTTGATTTAAACTTCTTGACCGGGGAGGAAGGAGTAGTGGATTCGATAGCGATTTCCTTCCCCGACCTCTGCGGCACTGTTGAGACTCTTCTTCTTGGTTGGTTCTTCAAGGAATTGAGCGATTTCGTCTATGTGTGCAGCTGAAGAGGAGATGGGGGTGGCTTGTAGTGGGAAATCAAGGAGAAGGACCTCAGTAGATGTACCTTTCTGAGTAGATGGTCCTGCCTCCGGAGCCTGTTCCCCCCGGATCTCTGCGGCTGAGGGCTCTGCTGGCGAGGAGGGTCCCGCCTCCCCGAGCTTGTCCCTCAAGGATCCGGACGTTAGCCGTATCCGTATCGGGTTCATCTTTCATAATATCTTTTACGTCTCGCTCCAGATTGTTGCAGCAGTAATCTTTGATCTTGGTAATCTGTGTTATCAAAATCACCGACCAAGTTGCGATAGTTTTCCCGGTCTTTCTCCCGATCGGCTCTAGATTTCTTCAATCGAGCGGGCCGACTCTCGACGGAGTTTCGGCAGAGCTTGATCATTTGATTCTTTATTTCGTTACGAATGGCTTTTAACGCCTCACTGTTGCTTGATGGCTGTTTGAAGAGAAACGGTTGCTATCTTGTTTCTCTCATCTATGAAGCCTTGAACCGTTTTCATGGCTCGAGTCATTTGCTCCGAGAAAGTTTTATGCTTGAGCGGCAAGCGTGCCGACTCGTGCCGTTAAATCGGCCTTTTGAGCACTTAGGGCCTCGCTCAACTATCTCCTTGAAATCTGGCTGAGAAGCCTCTTTAGGAACTGAGATGTCGACGGCCAACTTACTTAGAGCTTCGTTCTGAGCCTTGGTGTACTTCTCCCATTTGAAATGAACATCTTTTGCTAGGAGTCGATTTTTCTCACCTTGGCGTTTGATAGCCCTGTTGACAGAACGTGAGGACACGGAACCGATGGGTTGTATCTGATAAGAGCTGGTTCCGAGCCTCTGCTCATAGAATGAGATCAACTGCTCCCTACTGTACTTCGGAGCAGTTGTAGCCTCACCGGATGTGACTATGGGTGGTGTTGGGCTCTTCTCTTAGGGAGTTTGTCCCTCTGCAGATTCTCCCCGGTGCCGCTTCCTTGGGTTTGCCATCCATCTCCTCATCTTGATCATCATTATCGGCTTTATCGGAAGGTGGAGATGGGGGCGGAGCTGATTCGATCGGAGCTCTCAAGCTCGGTAAATAGAGCATTGCGGCTCTCAAATCTTCGAAGGATGCCACATCGGTGGCTCTCCGAATCCATCTTGGCTTGGAGCTCTTGCTCCTCGTCGATAGCTCATCCGGTGACTGCTTGGGATTTGGCAAAGTCAATAAGAATGTCCCAAAGTGCGAAAACCTTAAGAGCATCTCGAGCTCTTGTCCTTCTTGCTATTTCAACCGGATCTGCGTGCTCGGCAATTTCCGGTATCTCATGCTTGAATCTCAGTTGCGACGCGATCGAAGTGGTGTCGGTTGTTGTCCACTCAGCAGATAGGTTTGGGTGACGGTTCCCTCTCGTCGGACTCTGTTTCCTCGTAGCCGATCACTTGGACCTTGTCCTTGATCGTCGCTCCCTCGATTCCGATATTCGAATCGAGTAGTTGGACCTCTTGAGTAGAAGGAGGAGCCGGCTCAATAATGGTAAGTGGGCGAGCAACCGTGACCTCGGCAGGTCGAGTCTTAACCAACCTCCTCTTCTTTGGCACTTGGACGGATGGGGGCGAAAGCGCACGCAGCTCTCTTCGGTTCGGGTGGCCCCTTGCCAATTGACTTCTCTGTTCCGACCCTTTGTCATAAATTTAATACTCTTGAGATCAAAAGACTTTGAGTCCGCAAAAGCCGAACGTTTTTGTACCACACTCTCTATCGGCACCGACATCTTGGTGCCGAATAGGAGCTTGCATCTTGGTTAGCTTCCTCTCTCCGAGTGGCGAAGTAGTGAACTTCGGGCTTGGGCCTTCACCGAGTAGTATAGTAGTCGGCCCAATTCACTTCTACTCCATCGTCTATAATCATCATCGGTTGTATCCTCGGCTTAGAAAGCCGATCATAGGATCCAATGAGCTCGTCGAATATGAGATACAACGTAAGCTAAACCCCTATCTTGAGGTAGCAAAAGATTCCTCTCGTAGCACCGTCTTGAACACTATGTCGCTGCGTCCACAGAACTTTTGGACGTAATCATTTATCTCCCTTTCCTTATAACCAACGGGAGAGATACCAGCTGAGGGGAGTTGAAAGGCTTGAACGAGAGCCTCTGAGATATTGAAGGAGTAGGTAGCCTCCCTCCACTGATTTGGGGCAACTTCCCGACTGTAAACAAACGAAGCCTCTTCTCCTCCTGAGGCAAGCGACTTCCAGTTGTAGTAGGCCTCCACAACTTGTCTCGGCAGATGAGAACGGGGATGCCTCGACACAAGAGTTGCCAGCCCTGACTTCTCAAGGGCGCCAAATACCGGCTCCAAATATGAAAGGTCTACTCGCCTGGGGAGAGCCATCGTCGGCTCAAATCGAACCCGGATGGTCATGATCTCAACCATCTTCTCGTGGAGTCCGTACTATCGCCATTGAAATCTGCAAAACAAATTGTTAGGACTTGAAAATAGAGTAAGTCAGTGACTATCAGCAGATATTAATACATTACCGTGAAATAGAGCTTGAATGAATATACAGCAATGCAGTTTGGATGAGGATGTAAGGAAGATAACTGAATCGCTAAGAAAAAGATCTAAGATATGAGAATGGCGCAAAGTGAGGAGTAATCGAAGTTGAAAAGATTTTGTATTAGTTGATTTGATCTTCAGTTTGAATCCTATGGTTCAAATTTAATCTTTCAAAATCGATGGACGTCTAAGATTGAATGATATAGAGGGTATGATTACTTAGCCGCCAATACTATAGATATACATAATAAAGGTAAGTGAGAAGACTTGCATTAAATGCGCGACAGAGAGCATTAATTACACAGGCGAAGGGTCCTGCTGACCTTCCCTTAAACCTTAAACATAATAAATGGTAAGAAATAAATGCTCCTTAACAACTGAATGTAAGCGACTGATGCATTAAATGCGGCATGCTTCTGAACAATTTAAGTAACGATACTACGCAAACCTCTTGGTGAACTTATCACCGTGGTTACCATCATTTATCGGGAGGATGGTTGTGCTGATGACCATGTTCCCCCCTTGCCGTATGCATGTGTGCATCTCCCAACCGAGTCACTGTACTAAGTTTTCTCGACTGTCGTGCTGATTCCATACGATACCAATTGTTGCTAAGTATATCATTATCGGTAGTTGGCTTCTACCGACTTGTCTCGGTAGGATCTAGCGACCTAGCTCAACCGATAGTTCTCCCGAACCTCGTTCTCGGCTAGTGGTTTGGTCGGTATGTCTACCCTTTGCTTATCGGTATGGATTTTCTCCATTCCGATGTCCTTCTCGACATGGTCTCCGATGAAGTGATGTCGAATATCCACGTGCTTGCATCTCGTATGCGGAACCGGGTTCCGAGTTATAGCTATTGCCTTTGGTGGAGTCACGGTAGATGGGCACTTCATCCCGAGTTATACCATAATCTCTCAATTGTTGTCGAAGCCAAAGGATGCGGGGCACGAGAACTTCCTGCAGCCATGTACTCGGCCGGTAGTGGACGTAGCTGCCGAGTCTTTGTTTCTTTGAAAACCACGATATCGCTTGCTTTGCCTAGGAACCGACATGTTCCGGAAGTTGATTTTCGATCTATCCCGCATCCCGCATAATCGGCATCGAGAATAGCTTGTTAGTATTAAGTTATCATCGGCGAGGATACCATAACCCAAAGATCGTGTGTTCCTCTTAGATATCGCGAGAATCTTCTTCGCCGAGTCTAGATGACTTCGCTTGGGATTCGCTCTGAAATCTTGCGCATACACCTACAAAGCATAAGTTATGTCGGGTCGGCTAGGCATGTTAAATAAAGTAAAGAACCAATAATAGCTCTATAATCGGTAGAGTTAACGAAGCTCCCTCATTGTCTAGATCGATTTTAAAGTTTGTGTTCATGGGGATCTTGGTCGGCTTGCTTGGAATCACGTAGAATCTTTTGAGAAGATCTCGAGTGTATTTGGCCCGATTGATGAAAATTCCTTCACTGATTGCTTTACTTGAAATCCAAGGAAATAATTCATCTCTCCCATCATAGACATCTCGAATTTCTCCTTCATCATTTTCTCAAACTGGCGACATATGACTTCGTTTACTGCAACGAAAATGATGTCGTCCACGTAGATTTGCACCCGTAGAATGTCATCTTCCGACTTTATGCTGAATAGAGTGCGATCTATCCGTCCCCTTCCGAAAACCTTTACAAGTAGAAAGTCCGATAGGGTATCATACCAAGCCCCGGGTGCTTGTTTTAACCCATACTGAGCTTTCCTAAGTCTCGTACACTCGATGTCCCCGCTGAAAGCCGGTGGTTGTTCAACGTAGACTTCTTCCTTCGATGCGCCGTTCGGAAAAGCCGACTTCACATCCATCCGATATACTTTAAAACCTTGATGTGTTGCATATGTTAGGAAAAAGACGAATGGCTTCCAATCTGGCGACTGGAGCGAATGTTTCATCAAAGTCAATTCCTTCAGCTTAACTGTAACCTTTTGCAACTAGTCGAGCTTTATTTCTGACAATGACGTTGTTTTCATCTCGCTTGTTCTTGAAGACCCACTTTGTTCCGATCACGTGCTGATGTCTAGGTCTGTCAACAAGCTCCCATACTTCATTTCGCACGAATTGGTTCAGCTCTTCTTGCATAGCTATGACCCAGTCAGCATCTTTAAGTGCATCCTCTATCGATTGAGGTTCATCTGTAGACAGAAAACAAGAGTAAAGTGAGCTTTCGCCTTGACTTAATCTTGATCTTGTCCTTATAGTAGCTGACGGATCTCCAATGATTAGATCTCGAAGAATGAGCATCGAGCCACGAGCGTCCGAGTCGGGCTTCTTCTTCGATACTACTTACGCACGGTCGGTAGGAGTATTAGGCATTTCAGTAGTACTATTCTGTGCCTGAAGCAATTCAGTAAGAAGATTAGGATCTACTCAGTTTCCAGGTTCAGGGGCATTTAGCTCGGGAACATTTAACGTTCCCCACGAGTTTATATTCTCGGTAGAGGTCTCGGTTACCACGGGGGCTTCCTCATCGACCGTTGTTACTGCTGTTGATTCCGTTCCGGAGAATCAACTAGGTCGGCTACATTGCTTGTTGGTCGAGTCCGAATTTCATCATCGTCCGACTCATCATCCCAACAATGCTTGGATCTTCTCGGCTTTATCAATCGGTCCGAGATCCCGTAGCTTGCTGCGACATCTTCGATGTTAAGCTCGATATCTTTCCCGTCCTCGGTAACAAACTCATCAAAAACAACATGAGGGCTTTCCTCCACGCAAAGAGTCCGATAGTTAAAAACTCCGAATGCTTTGTTGACCCGAGAGTATCCTAAGAATACTCCTTGATCGATTTGCTTTGTCAAAGACTTTCAACCGATCTTTCCCATTATTGTGGATAAAGCAAGGACGACCAAAAATATGGAAATGAGAAATAGAAGGAATTCTCCCTTTCCACAGGTTCGTAAGGCGACTTCATGTGTTGCATTGTAAGCGGTGAGCGGTTACGAGTGTAGCGGTACGTGTCGGTAGCATCCGCCCAAAACTTTGAGGGTAGTCCAGTCCGCTAGGAGCATTCTTGCTTGCTTCTTTGAGTGTTCTGTTCTTTCGGTCAACAAGTCCGTTCTGCTGAGGGGTGCGTGCGGTGATGTCTCGTCTTTGAATTCCCTCTTTATCGCAGTACTCTTTAACTACCGAGTTTAGAAACTCTGTTCCTCTGTCCGAGCGTATCCTCTCGTATCTTGATGTCCTTTTCCACACCGAGCTTTTTCGTAGATTAGGCGGCTCGATCGAACATCGACTTATTGGCGATGAAGATGACCCAAGTATATCTCGAGTAGTCGTCTATGACGACTAGGGCATACTTCTTGCCTCTTATAGTCACTTGGAGAGACCGGCTCGAAAAGATCCATGTGGAGCAGCGAAGGATTCCATCGGTGGAAGGTGAAGGAATAGGTGGATTGCTCTTCTTTGTGCGCTTTCCCTTCGGGCATGCTTCACAATTTCTATCTTTGATAAAAGATTCCTTGGGCGATCCTCGACTTTAGAGTTCTTTGCGAGCTTGTTCATAGTCTTGAAGTTCGAGTGGTGAGTCTCTTGTGCCATAGCCGACTCGACTTGTCACTTGATTTAGTACGTGCAAGCAAGCAAGCCTCGAGGTTCTCGCGGTTTTCCGGTTTGCAACATAGGCGTTCTTCTTCCGCGAGCCCGACAACACTATTTTCCCCGTAGATTTGTCAACAACATCACGAAACCAGCGTCAAAGATAACTCGTTATGATTATCACGGAATTGGTCGACGAAGGAGATTATGTTGAAGTCCTTCAACATATGTTACTCTTGAACCGAGGCGGTCCCAATGTTCGGTGTTCCATATCCCCTTGTGTAGCCTTTGGAGTTGTCACCAAACTCAGCTCCGGGACCATCTTCTTATACGTAGTTGGTCGGCAAGCTCTTCGATGTGTCATGTGTCTCGGCGACCAGCTGTCCACTATCCAAGGGTCCTTATGCACCTCGCAAAAGCAAAACATTTTTAAGTACCCTTTGGTTCGGTTGGGTCCTTACAGGTTAGTGGGTGATTTCGAACCCGAGATCTGCTTAGGAACCTTAGAAGTCCGAGACTTCTTCTTCGAACCTTGTCGGCTTCTCTCTCTTTAGGACTTGGAGATACTTGACTTCTTGTTGACTTTGGGTTCGGGAGCTTTCTTCTTCTAAGTCTTAGCGCTTCTCCCGACCCCGGGCTCATAGTAGTATGAACCGTGCTTGAGCCGGATGCTCATACGAAGTGGTTCTCTATCTTTGCTTCGCCCATCGACCTTCTTGGTTCCCCCCCGAGTTTGATCGTGGTGTCCCCGGGGCTGGAACCATTTGTCACCGTTCTTCTTACGGTTGCTCGGCCGAGGTGCAATAATTTTCTGTTTGTTCTTCGCCCGAGGTGGAGTGACGGCGAGTTTGTACTTTCCCTCGACGAACCTATCGCGTCGGCAAGTCCGAGCTCTTGGAAGTGGAAGCTTCATGTTTGTAGCCAAGGCCTTCCTTCACGGCGGTTGGCCGTTGTGCTCGAGCATATTTTCCAACTTCTCCTTAGCTCCAAGTGCTGTTCGATCATCAGTCCTCTCCGGACTTCGTCACTTCTTCCGAGTGAATCATAATCCTTCACGTACGTCCGAGAGCTTCGGACCGAGTTGAGCTATTTCAGTCTCTTTCTCGAATTGTCCTTGGTCGGGCCGAGATCTCGAGTCTCTTGAAGGCGAGACTTAGTCATAAGAGATTTAATCTCTTCCTTGAGTCTCGCCACTAGATCCGGCGACTCGGTAGAGACACGACAATCGAAGAAAGTCTCGATTTTCAGCCTTTACTGTTCAAGTTCTCGAATCGTTCTGCTTGAACTCTCGCTCATTGTGAATCCGCTCCTCTAGTAGTTCATCATACGCTTGCACAACGTCTAGAGGATCATCCGTGATAGAACATGTGTCGTGTGTGCTATGTGAAGAAGAGGTTGTTTTAGGTTTTAGAGTTTACCTCGGTCTCTTCTCCTGCCATCAAGCAGTATTCGGTCGACTCTTCAGGACTTGTATTTGTTTCCTCAACTGCGACGAATGCGGCTTCGTTTTCAGAGGAATACATGAAAGTATCCTCTTCAATTGAGTTGTCGGATATCTCTCCGGCTATGTAGGCCTACCTTCGTTTGGCGAATTTTTCTCTTCTGGCCTGCCGTTCTGCTCTTTGAGCGGTCGAGAGTTCGGGACGGTCGTGCGATAATGTCCCTCCTTTTTGCGGTTATAGCATGTAGAGACTTTGCTTTCGCTCGCTTTGCTTTTTCGATCGAGTCCTTTGAAGGACTAGCAGCTTTATGCTCTGTTTTCCTGCATTCAGGTGTAGAATTAGATTCTTCCCTTTTTTGATAATCTTTCTTACCTGAGGGTGAATCTCTGTGATACTTCTTTAACTTCCTGACTCTCTCTTTTTTTCTTTGATATTTGAGAGTCATCGTAGCGGTGATCAGCGATGAGATATTTCAGATGACTTTGTTTCAGCTGCTACTGCCTTGCTCGATGAAGTATTTTTGTTTCTAGTTTTGCTGACAGTTGCCTTGAAGGCATGATCAATGTGGGTGTCAGCTGGAGCACTGGAGCATCTCTAGGGTAGGCTATGCTCAAATTCCTCCGTTTTTAGTTCTGAAAAGATAACATCAGGAGTTAGAGAATTTAGATCGGAACGTCTTAGATAAGTAGCAAATGGAAGCCACTTACGTCGAGGTAACGCTCTTAAGATCTTGGTGTTCATCTCTTTATTGGTGAACATCCTCCCGGCCCATTGATGACGTTGACTTGGTTTGTGAATCTAACACTGAGCTCGTCAATCGTCTCATTTGGCTCCATAGTAAGGGCGTCGAACTTCTGAAGCTCTAGTTCGAGCTTGTTCTCCTTAATCGAGGGGTTCCCGGCTCGGTACGGCCCGAGCATCCCATAGCTCTTTTCTTTGTTTTACAATCTTGCACTCTGCCGAGGGTGTGAGTCACCGAGCATAGTCGGTATAGCGTTTCGTGCCACTCGGTCTAGATTGTGCGGCTTTTTCTCTTCAAGTGTGAAGGCGATTTGTCTTTGGGAATCTTTGCACTCTCGTGCTCCTACGCCTTCTCCGGTAGCAAATACGACGCGTCGATCATGGGGATTATGGGTCCTGTTTCAAGAACATCCGCCATGCTTGTCGTGGAGTGACGTAAGATGTGCCTCCATACGCACGCGCCAAACCGTATAATTTTCAACGGAGAACATCGGCACCATCCAAATACCGACATATCGGACATGTTGCAACGAGTATAGGGATGAGATAAAGAGATGCTTGTGCGGAAAAACGTTTTCGGGATCGGTTCGAGAGGACCGGTATTACGTAACCGGCGATCGGTTGAACACCGTGTGCTCGATACCAATTGTTGGTCCGGAGACGAAAAGTCGGGTGTAGAGGGGGGGGTGAATACACTCGAGCTCTGTTTCTTTTTCTCGGTGAAGGTCACCGAAGGCCGATGTTTGCAAGCGATGAACGGTGCCAAGTAAGCCTTCGATCACTGGGGTCAAAGTGAGTCGGCTTCGAGCTCTTCTGCGGCGATGTCGGTATTACGAAACTCCGGTCGGAGACGTAGTGCGGATAAGTGTTAGGCCACCGAGTCGTCTCTTTTGAAAACGTGTTTTCACAATGTAAAGTCTTTTGGTTGTGCGCTTTTTAAGATACGTTTTATGCAAGCTGATGATTTAAAACAGGGTTAAATGCAATGCAATAAAACAGTAAATAACACAAGCAATTTTTAACGTGGTTCGGATAACGAGATCCTACGTCCACGGTCCCCGAACTCGGCGGGAGAAACTTGTTGATTAATCCGAGCAAGTCTCGGCAAGGAAGCTGTGCGCGGGACGGATCCTTCTAAGTTATAGTCCTTAGCGACTTTTACAATCCAAACCTAAGTTTAGAAGGGAGGGAATATTCTCCAACCGAGAAGGAGTTCTTACAAGAAGAACGATTCACTAAATGTGAACTCCTTCGAATCTAAGCTATGAATCGGCAATGAGCTTAGTTTAGAGAAGAAAGGGATCAAAGAGCTCTAGAGAGATGAACTACAAGAAGTGTTCTATGAAAACTATTTCGTCTCTGGATAAGCTTGAAGGTTCTAGAGCGTTGTGAGCTTGAATGCTTTCCCTTGATTTCGCGTATATTCCTCTCGTGTTTCGAAATCTTCAAATCCTTCTCTATTTATAGCTGTGAGTTGTGGCATATGTCCGTTGGAGACGACGATGCCACGTGTCATAAGCCTCCAAAGAAAACGGCCATAAATTCGAGCTAGTTGCGGCGAGGCGGTTAATGCGCCGTTCATGAGAGCAAACTTTCTTTGTAGAGTAGGTAAGCGTTGTCGGCTTCTCATTGGTCGAGGTTTGTAGTTGGTGAGAGTGTCGAGTTGACCGTTCAAACAACCTCGTATGTCTTCTCGCCGAACTATTCGAAAAGACTTTAGGTGCGGGGTCGCTTTTACGTCGGGTACGATGGGCGAATACGTCTCTGTCTTCTTCGGTCGAGTCGTCGGACCGATGAAGTGAGCTTCGATAGTCGGTTGGTCGATCGCGAAGGTATTGTGCTTGCATAGGTTCTTCCGCCGATGACCATCGGCTGATAATGTCTTCTACCGAGATCGGGTAGGCGATGCGCCTGTCTCCATCGAGGTTTAGCATTCAGCTTCTGACGAAGAACGCAAGCGATTACACTGATGACATGGGGTTCTGAAAAGTATCTTCAGCAGAAGATCAGTCCAACAACTACCTCGTACAGGACTTAGACAAAAACAATAAACAAAACATCAAGTCTAACCTATACATCAGCTAATCCTATCGACACACTAATCTACTGATATCAGCTCGGTTTTGGGATCTTCAATTCCATAGTACTACTATGATTTCCCCCAATTTCTTTTAACCCTAGAACAGCTGAGTATCAATCTACTGACTCATATCCAACAATTTGGTTTTGGAGGATTTTTGTTAATTTGGTTTTGGAGGATAATAGAGAACTTCTATGGATATTTGACGTGGTGATAAGAAAAGGAAATGATTTCCGAAGTAGTTTAAAAAAATTGTTCAGAAATTCTTGATGATCTTGCAATTTCATGTGTTTTGTTAGTGAAGCTGTATTTAATTCCATGTTATTTGGTGGAACCACTTTATTCTGGGGCCAAGAAAATTAATTGTGCTGCATAAATGTTGTTGTCCTTCCTTGGCAGCTGATCTAGTATATGTCAATGATTCATCTTTTTTTTTTGTTAAGGTGAAAATATTTACTTATCCACTTCAATGCAACCAGAGAAATATGATGTATTATGTAAACTTATATGTTTTGAGCTTTCTGTTTTTAGTGACTCTTAACTTTTTTTATATGCTGATTAGTTTATATTATCGAAAATGGGTCAAGTGCTTGGTTGTGTTCAAGTATATCAGTCTGCTGTTGCTGTGAGGGAGCATAGTTTGAATAAAAAGCATAGTTTACAATTTCCACTAATCACAATATAATTTAAGGTATAGTAGCGCGATAACCATGCGCCACAACTACCGATACAAATGACTTTTCCTATATTTTCCAAAAATGAAAAACATATTTAAAGCTCGTGTGTTTACACAGGATTGGAGTGAGCGTAGAACTTTTAGTGAACAATATTAATTAGGATTTGAAATAATGAGTCGTTCGTGGATGTATACACGGTGGGCGATGAAGCGGTTCATTGAATCCTCAATTTGTGAATGACATTGAGGATTTCATTGATTGGGCAAGTAGTCAGACAGCTTATACAGACGGGGAAAAAATTAGATGTCCATGTAAAAATTGTAAGAATAAGCTGTTTTTGACTACACAAGTTGTAAGAGAGCGCGTTTATATGAAGGGATTCGTTAAAAATTCTAAAGTTTGGTCATCTCATGGGGAAAAACACGTAACCCTAGATTAGCGAGCTACGAGAAATGTGCAAAATGACACGTTGACCTCCTATCAGAGGATGGTAATGGATCATGCTGGGCCAAATTATAATGATGCGGATATTGAGGAGCCACCAAATAATGAAGCAAGCAAGATTTATGAAATGTTGCAAGCAGTCGACACGGAGTTGTGGCCTGGTTGTGAGACCTACTCACAATTGTCTGCAGCAGTTCAGATGATGAACTTGAAGGCTGAGAATCATATGTCACAGAGGGGCTATGACAGGATGAGTCAAATGATCAAGGATATGCTTCCCCAAGGAAATTTGATTCCTAATAACTTCAGCGTGTCTAAGAGATTGTTCAGTGGCATGGGGTTGCCGGTAGAGAAGATTCACTATTGTCCAAATTCCTGCATGATCTATTAGAGTGAAGATAATGAACTGGAGAGTTGTAAGTTTTGCGGTACCTCGCGATATTTAGACTACAGTCCGAAATCTAGTAGTAAAGGGAAGAAAAAATTAGTGGCCGCTAAGAAAATGTACTACTTTCCTGTATCCCCTGGACTCCAGCGGATGTATGCATCTATGCAACTGCTTCTCATATGCGTTGGCATGCTTCATCAGTGGACGATGGAGTGATGCGTCATCCTGCAGACTCTCCAGCATGGAAGCACTTGGACTCGAACCTGATTTTGCCTCGGAGACTCGAAATGTTAGATTAGGTCTTTCTACAGACGGTTTTCAAACATTTACTCAATTTGGGAAACAATACTGTTTGTGGCCAGTTATTCTAACTCCTTACAATCTGCCGCCTGGCATGTGCATGAAAGATCAATTCATGTTTCTCACGGTGTTGGTGCCTGGACCTCGAAATCCAAAAGATAACTTGGATGTCTTTCTACAGCCGTTGATAGCCGAATTATTGGAGCTGTGGGAAGATGGCGTGTCTGCGTATGATGTTTCCAAGAAGCAAAATTTCAATATGCGAGCTGCTTTGCTATGGACCATTAGTGACTTTCCGGTCTACTCAATGTTGTTTGGATGGAGTACAGCTGGGAAATTCGCATGCCCACAGTGCATGGAACAATCAGATGCATTTTATCTTGAGAAGAGTGGTAAGATGTCGTGGTTTGACAATTATAGAAAGTTTCTACCACTAAGTCATCCTTTCAGACGAAATAAGAATGATTTCCTGAAAAATAAAGTTGTAGCACGTTCACCCCCTGACATGAGAACAGGAGAAGATATACTTAGTCAAATTGAGGCTTATGGTTTTGTGAAAGTCACCGAAGACTACGATGGTATTAACAAATATGCCTCTAAAGAAAATGTTACAGGATGGAAGAAAAGAAGCATATTCTGGGATCTTCCTTATTGGAAATTCTTGTTGCTTCGACACAATCTCGATGTCATGCACATTGAGAAGAACATGTTTGATAATGTGTTCAACACTGTCCTAAATGTGACAGGAAAGACCAAAGACACGTCGAAGTCTAGAACATAGTTGAATACATATTGTGCTAGACTTGAACTAAAGAAGCTTAACGAGAGTGACGGACATTATCCGAAAGCATGTTACATGCTTTGGGTCGTCTGAAGAAGCGGCATTATTAATGTGGGTGAAGCAGCTCAGACTACCAGATGGTTATGTGTCCAACATGAGCAAATGTGTAGATATGAGTAAGTTGAGAATGTTTGGGATGAAAAGTCATGATTGTCACGTCTTCATGCAATGGCTTCTACCGGTTGCATTTCGTGAACTTCTCCCACAACCTGTTTGGACGGCAATTACAAAGTTGAGCTTATACTTCAAAGACTTAACTTCTCGTGCTATAAGAATTGAAGATATGGGGAGACTAAACGAGAGTATTCCAATTACTCTTTGCAAACTGGAGCGCATATTTCCACCAAGTTTCTTCGATTCCATGGAACATCTCCCGGTGCATTTAGCTGATGAAGCTCGTTTAGCCGGTCCTGTTCAATATCGATGGATGTATCCATTTGAGAGGTATAATATCATTCATATTATCGTTTCCCTATTCAATATCCCAGTATAAATTATTAATCCATTGAACCACCCTTCATCAGACATTTAGGGAAATTGAAAAAATATATTGACAATAAGGCTCGTGTGGAAGGATCCATATGCAATTCTTATTTAGCTGAAGAAGCATCAAATTTCTACTCGTACTATTTTAAAGATCATATCCACACTAGGCTGAGGAGGATGCCTCGCAATTGCGAGGTGGAACAAGAAGGCCAGACGTTCGACAACATAGATGTCCCCTCTATATTTCGTCCAAAAGGTCGTCCAATTGGCGCGAAGTCAATGAGATATCTTGATCAGAAGGAGTATAATGCCGCCCACTTATACATCTTGTTGAACTATGACGAGATTACAGAATATCACAAGTGAGTGTTCTCTATAATTCACTTGTCTTATTTTTTAACTTGTGTAATATATGTAACGACTTCAACCAACTTTAATGAAACCTATTTGAGGAAGAAATTCGGCGTGCATGTCCAAATATATCAGATGAAGATTACCAAACATCGGTTGAGCAGGAATTCGGAGCTTGGTTCAAATCATATGTACGATGAGCTTATCCAATCTAAATAATTTCGAACAATTTTTCTTTTCCTAATTAGCTTCTTATGATCTTAGGTTTCTTCCCCTTATTGCAATGAGATGAATCCGTATATACGGGATTTAGCAAAAGGTCCATTAGTAGCGGTTTATACGTACCCTGGTTATGTTGTGAACGGATATAAGTTTCATACTTTGTCACATGGGGTAGGAAAATCCACTATGAATAGCGGAGTGTGTATACAAGGGCAGAGTTATGGTTCCGATGCACTTGATTATTATGGACAGTTGGTAAAGATATGTGAAGTTGAGTACCCGGGTTTACCAATAAAACGAACCATGTTGTTCAAGTGTTTATGGTTTGACCCGACTCCTAGAGGGACTTATGGCCATCCCAGAGCAATACCGAGATCATGCGCCGACTGGAGGAGGAGTCAGCAGCTAGGAGGAGCCTCCAGGAGCAGGTCGCATTCATGAATGCGCAGATGAACCATCTTATGGAGATGATGGGTTCCTCTAGCCGACGAGAGTCTCCGGACGACAACACTCAGTCCCCTCCTGCCACCTCTTTATGATTGACTTATTTATGTATTACGTATATATATTGAATATTTCGATTTTATGATTTATATATTTATATTTCCGTTTCGGTTTACTTTTTGACTTGATTTGAATAGTTATATGTATGTGATGTGTTGGTTGGTTAAAAAATGCAGGTTGTCGAGAACTGGGTACGAAAAAATAAAAAAATTATTTAAAAAAAAGGTACCGACGGATTACCGACGACATTCCGTCGGTAAAGTTCTAAACTTACCGACGGAATTTTCCGTCGGTACAATTCACCGATGGATATATTCCGTCGGTAAGACGTCGGTGCTTACGCCCCGACAGAATATCTGGTGACATTCTGCCGACGGAAAGATTCCGTCGGCAATCCGTCGGTAAATTTTACCGACGGATTTTTCTGTCGGTAACATTTACCGACAAAGCCTGACCCGTGCCTTATTTCCGTCGGTATTCCGTCGGTAATATTTTTACCGACGGATTTTTACGGTTTACCGACGGAATATTCCGTCGGTATATGGTGAATTTCTTGTTGTGCATATAACGTGTTAAAATTGAGTGACTCACATCTCTTTAATAGGCATGAGGAGAGGGTTATCCAACCTTATATTCATATGATATGACCATAATAAAATCGACGTGAGACAACAACAGGGACTTCAACATACTTGTCAATATTTAAACCTAAATAATATGAAATAGGATCAAATTACAGTATGATCTTGTATCAGGAGAATGCAATCATACAAAAACATGAAGTGAAAAATGCCCATATTCTTAAATGGCACCTAAATTTTTTTATGTCAGAATCACAAAGAGAGAGAGAGAGAGAGAGAGAGAGAGAGGAGACAAAATGTTAGCTAAAGTGTAGCTTTCTCAATGGGTGCAAGAAATTAATCAAGACTTGAGATGATATCAGCCTGTTATTAATTTTGGTTTCAAATCAATTAAAATGAATATGCATGCTTTTGACTTCCAAGATAACAACAAAAATGAGTAAATAAATGCTTTAAAACTTTGAATATCATTTATGCTTGAAGTAAATTCTTGACTTTTCTCTTTTGAGGCACCTTCATTTTTCTTTCAAGATTTGGGAAATCCAAATAAAAAAGTATACTCGTAAGAGAACACTTAATGGAATCTGAAGTTCCAACTTATGCCAAGAACTACAATGATGCTTATGTAAGTCTTTTCTCTCCCTCTCTCTCTCTCTCTCTCTCTCTCTCTCTCTCTCTCTTTGTGTGTAATATGAACATTGGCATGGTATGTCATTGTATCTGCTATATATACATAACAGATGTGTCTTGTTTAACACATGAAACCGCATGTTAATATTTGTATACTCAATTCTTAAACACTCTCTCGTTTTCTTTGGAACACATATAGTTGGATGAGAGGTCAGCAGAGGAGAGGGCGATCGATGATTGGCTTCCGATCACTTCTTCAAGAAGTGGAAGATGGTGGTTTTCAGCTATTCACAATATCACTGCTATAGTGGGAGCTGGAGTACTCAGTCTCCCCTATGCCATGTCTGAACTTGGATGGTAAACTCTCAATTGCTCTCTCTCTCTATACATAAAAACCTTTATTCAATAGTTTACTTAGATATTTTTTTTGTATTTCAGGAAATAATTGTGATTTAAGTGCTAAAAGCATCTCAATTTATACTTATAGATTAAGGTGTGTTTGCAAATGTTTATCATAAGTACCTTTTATTTGTTTTTGCTTAAAGTTGAAAATAATACTAGCAAAAGTAGGGGGTTTGGGATATTAAAAAAAAAATCAGATATTTTCTGTAGATCCAAAAATTAGAGTGTTTTGAATACCAAAAGTATCTCAATTGAAATTTATAAATTTAAGCAGTTTAGTGCTTAATTCTAAAGAAAGTACAACAGAAAGCCGGTTTTGATAACACTAAAAAACTGATTGTGCAGATAAGCACTTAAAAGAGTTGTTGCAAACGCACTCTTATTAAGAAAGGGAAACAAATTATAATGCTTGAGAGAAAACTAGTAAGTGTTTGTGCTTGATTGTAGGGGATGTGGAGTGGCAGCCTTGGTGGTATCTTGGATCATAACTCTCTACTCCTTGTTGCAAATGGCACACATGCATGAAATGGTGCCCGGCAAACGTTTCGATAGGTACCACGAGTTAGGGCAATACGCATTTGGTAAGAAGATCGGGTTGTGGATCGTGGTGCCTCAGCAACTAACGTGCCTAGTTGCGGTGGACATAGTTTACATGATCACGGGAGGCCAATCACTCAAGAAATTCCATGACTTGGTTTTCAGAGATTGCGAAGATATCAAGCTTACCTACTTCATCATGATTATTGCATCTGCTCACTTTGTGCTCTCCCAGCTCCCTAGTTTCAACTCTATCTATGGCTTGTCTTTAGCAGCTGCAGTTATGTCTATAAGGTACATTAGTAAGATTCTAAATGCTACAGACTTTCTCTTGGACTGCTCCTTAGATTTTGAGGGTAAAAAAAAAAGTACACGAGCTCAGTTCAAACTGGTCAAAACTATTGTGTTTGTTTTACAGCAAAAATACTCTGTGCTCTTGAATAATGTTGCATCAAAACCCTTGCCGTCTTTTTTAACCATGCGTAAAGATTCAGTAGCTCCTAACGGAATTGAGTCGTATGTATTTTTCTGATGTAAAATATTTAAAATGCCCTTAAAATATCTATAACTAAAACTATGACAACTGACAAGTCAGTACAAACCAACTTGTGGGAGTAATGAAAAGGCTAGGATTTTGTCTTGAGATATGCTTTTGCGGATTGACTGTAAAAATAGAATTGCACTGTTAGTATATAAATGAAAGGGTAATAGTGTCATATTACTAATAAAGTAATAGGGTGAACGAATCAGGAGTGTGTGAATGTCACGCACGGTTAAAAAAGATGGGAAAGGTTTTGTAGCAACATTATTCGTGAACACTGGATATGTTTTTGTTTTCCCGTTGAGATAGTTAACATGTTTGGCTTTACAGTTACTCTACAATCGCGTGGGGTGCCTCAGTGGATAAAGGTGTGCAGCCTAACGTGCACTATGGCCGTAGATCAAAGACTACGGCTGGTGTAGTTTTCGACTTCTTTAGCGCATTGGGGACGGTGGCGTTCACCTATAGCGGCCACAACATCGTGATGGAGATCCAAGCATCTATGCCTTCAACACCGGAGAGTCCATCAAAGAAACACCCATGTGGAGAGGAGCACTTGCTGCTTATGTAATTGTTGCCTTGTGCTACTTCCCTGTTGCACTTATTGGATTCTGGATTTTTGGGAATGAAGTAGAGGAGAACATCTTGATCACCCTACAGAAGCCCAAGTGGCTCGTTGCCACGGCTAACATGTTTGCCGCGGTTCATCTCATTGGAGGATATCAGGTAGGCTTTTATCAACATTCTTGATTGAGGAAGGAAAGGAGTTGTCATTTGTGTGTGATTTTGGTTATGCAGTTGTATGCAATGCCTCTCTATGACATGACTGAGGCTGTGCTAGTGAAGAAACTCAAGTTCAGACCAACTTGATATTTGAGGTTTATTTCTAGGAATAGTTATGTTGGTAAGAAGACTAAACCTTCCCTTTTATCAGGAACTGTTGATTGATTATGTTATGTGACAATTCTTGATTTCAGCTTTAACAATGTTTCTTGCCATCACATTCCCTTTCTTTGGTGCGCTTCTGGGTTTTTTTGGAGGCTTTGCTTTTGCACCAAATACCTACTTTGTAAGCAACTATGCACACATACATATATGATGTATGATTGAGTTCTAGATAGCTGTAATAATGTGTGTTTTATGTAATAACGTGTGTAGGTCCCCTGCATCATTTGGCTTGCCATCTGTAAACCAAGGAGGTTCAGCTTATCTTGGTTCTCAAATTGGGTAAGTGTACCTAACTTGAGGAGTTTTGGGAGAGGCAGAAAAAAAGAAAGATTAAGTGGTGTATTGATTTTTAGGTATGCATAATCTTGGGGGTACTCTTGATGGTTGTTGCACCCATTGGAGGGCTGAGGCAGATCATACTCCAAGCCAGAACATAGAAATTCTATGAACAGGACATTCATAGTCTTAATATATAGCAGAAAAGTTTCTTTATCTCATAAATAATGGCTTTTGCAGATGTCATCATTGATATGACACGGAGTACGCCCATGGAGTGCATAATTTGGGATATAGAAACTTTTCCAGTTCTTGTACCTCATTTCTTTCACTTATGTGTTTATTTGTAGACAAAGTTGATTCTAGTATGTGATCTTGTGAGAGTATAATGAGGATTGGATTCAATTGTAATCATGCTCACTCATAGTGTTATTTAGTTATCGTTTGAAGGGTTCTAACAACCAACTTCATAAATTTGGGCGCAAAATATTGGGTCTAAACCTTCTAAATCAATCAAAAAGGCCTATCATAAGATGACTGGGTAAAGAACAATGCAATACATCCATACTCTTAAATTTGGAAACCAAATCCAAAAAAGTCATTCAATACTCATTTTGCAGATAATTATGAGATAACACACTGATTTTCAGACCTCCTTTGAACTTTAAGCCAACTAAAAAGGAATTATATTGATGAGGCAACCCAACACATTTAGTGTCAAAGTGGAGCTAATATACCTGGCAAAACAAATTTGATCATCTCTGAAACAAGTCGTCCACAGAAACCATCGAAAAACCCGATGTCCAAACCAAGAACTACACCGTACAAAACAAAGTGTCTTAATTTTTGGCCTTCATCATGTTATTCTCCTTGATCCTTGCTCGGTTATCCAGCTTCACAAATCGCTTCAGATCATCATATGGAAGACCTTCTACGTTTGTCCTCCTTAGCTCGCTAAGAGGAGGGCGTTTATCGACCAGGTGCCACAGCCAATCTGGATACTCAGAGTGGGGCAAGATTTTGGGATCTTGCCCGTCTTTTAGAATATTGGAACCATAAACTGTAGTCGATTTCACTTCTTTGCTAATTAATGATGCTTTTGGAGCATCTCCAGCACCAACTTTGGAGCCTTTCTTTGCTTTAGCCCCTCCGGCAGCAAATGTTCTGCGGCCCACCACTCTAACTACCTCCTTCAGGAGGGTGGTGATGGTTTTCGATGATCTCATGAGTGCCATTGTCATACCTATATGGCTGTAAGTACAAAAAACACTATTATAAGGATCAAACAGATTTCAGGAGACTCAACTAGAGTAAAGGGTTCATTTATTGTTACACAAAGATAGGAGAATTTTTCCTCAACTAGATCTGCTGCTGTGTTCTGTTTTGTATTCTTTAGCAAGCCAACCCATGCATAACACATCACAACCAGAGCAACAGCAAATGACTTGTATACTATATTAGTCAAGCTACAGTAGAATGTAGATCCTAAGAAAACTTTTTTTCAAGCATACTAGAACATGCAAAGATCTCAAATATGTAGAAACCAACCCTTTACGTCCAACAGTATCATACAAAAGTTTAATATCATATGTAAAAAAACTTCAGATAAGAAACAACTCCATTGCTTCAGATATAGTTTATCTTAGATTGATAATATGAATCCTCAGAGGTTAGAAACTTCTCAGTAATGTAGATTGTAAATACTCTCATGCACCATTATCACAAATTATCATGAATAATCATCTACATTGAATTACTATGTTAAATTCTTAGAAAACAACCAAAATAGCTTTGTAGGATGACACTTAATGATACAGATTTCTTCTATCTATAAGAAAGTTATACATCAGGGTAATATGAAGTTTCCAAATCAAGAGAGGAGTCATGTCGCATCCAGCAATTCGTTAGTTCAGAAACTAAAAAGGATCACAAGCATTGCTAGGTCACTAGCTATCAGAGAAAGTAATCCAAATCCTGTGAAGTAAAATTTGGACCGACACCAATGACCGAGAACCACCAATAAACCATTATTGAGCAATAACTGACTTCAAGAAGTTAACTTTTTTACTTTTAACATTGATGTCTCCCAGACGAAATAAAACTGCAATTTTTTCCATATACACCAGGAAGGCAGGAAGACTACAGCTACATATATAGCTTCTACAACAAGGGGAGTCCCATTAACGAATGAACTCTAAGGTTATTAGTTGTATTTCAATCACTTGTTACCGACATTTTCTCACTCGTTTCAATGGCAATAGTCATTGCTCCCGGAAAATAGCAGCAGACGGTCTCAGAAAATTTACCAAGCAACTTGACATTGTATATAAATGACTTGAACAGATTGCTTGAGAAGGAGCAGTTTCTGAGAGATATAAAGCTCAAGCTATATTCACGAAAATATTTAAGAAGTGAATACTGCTATCAATTACTATGAGGCTTAAATCCATTTGCCCATCACAAACACATAAAAAAATCTGGAAAAATACAACATATAATACGATTCATACCCAACGTATAACAGTCCTCCAAATTAGAAAATCTGCTACTAATTGAAACAAATTTACTATATCAGAACAAACCACAAAACAACAAAGCAGAAAAAACATACAATTATTTATTAGGCTCGCAAGCAGATAGTTATTCACTAAAAACCTCGACCATCTCTGGTGAGAAATTAGAGAAAATGCTAAATCTTCTTGAAGCAATCAATACCAAAGGGTGCAGCACAGATCAAAACATAAATACGGAAGGAGAGAGGCCGGAATTACCTAGAGTAGAATCTGCTTTTTCGCTGATGCGGCAACAAGCATGGAAATGGATGTGCATTCCTGAGTAGTAGGATTTCGTCTGCAGAGGGGATTTGGAAAATCTGGGCCGAACTCCTGGTCCATTAAGAATAGCCCAAGACGAAAACCTTTTTAAGTTGAGTTTTATCAATTACTGTAGCATAAAAAAATTGGCGATTTTGGTTCCGTATCTTTTAAATTTGTATTTTTAGTCTCGTGTCTTTTAATTATTTGTGATTTTAGTCCTATATCTTTTAAAGTGATGTTTTTTGTCTTAAATTTTTTAATTATTTGCAATTTTGGTCCCGTAATTTTTAATGCGACGTTTTTTGTCTCGTATCTTTTACTTACTTACAATTTTAGTTGCATATCTTTTAATTATTTACGATTTTGGTCTCATAACTTTTAATGTGGCATCTTTGGTCCCGGATCTTTCAATTACTTGCGTTTTTTTGCCCTGTAACTTTTAACGCGACGATTTTGGCCCTGTATCTTTTTATTTACTCGTGACTTTCGATACAAGTTTAACGTTATTTTTTTTTAATACTGGCAATTTTAATCCCGTACGTTTTCAAAATCGAATTTTAATTACGTAACTATTTGACTTATGCATTCAAACCAAACACTCATAAAATACATGAATACTATATGGTTTGCCCATAACTAAAATTTGAAGCTCACATTTGTCTTGATTAATGAAAAAAGTATAATATTACCGATTGCTTAGTATTAGGGGTGTAAGTGGTTCCGCTCCGAACCGCGAAACCGATCGGACCGAACCGAACCAAACCAAAAAATGCGGTTCGGTTCGGTTTCGCGGTTTGGTTCGGTTTATTTTTTTAGAAACCGTTTACATTCGGTTCGGTTCGCGGTTCCAAGAATTTTTGAACGGTTCGAACTGAACCGAACCAATATCATATTTTTTAATTTTTTTATTTAATATTTGTCCTTCTTATATGAGAATATTATTGAATTTAGATATTAGATTTAAGTTAAGATCAATTCTAATCTATATAAATGAAGAGAAAGGAGTAACAACTCTGTACTTATGAGTTCGGAATGAGTGACATCCTACAAACTATTATTCTTGCATTATTTAGGATTTAAAAAATAAATAAAAAAATAAAAAGGTGAACTGAGGAACCGAACCGAACCGAACCAAACCATTTATAAGCGATTTGGTTCGGTTCGGTTTCGACATTGAAAAACTCATCGAACCGAACCAAACCGAACTATTTATATGTGTTCGGTTCGGTTCCTAAAATACATAAAAAACCAAACCGAACCGAACCGAACCGTTACACCCCTACTTAGTATTCTAATTTATAGCCAAAATAAGCGACTCAAAAAATCAACTATTCTACATCAACTAAGTCTAACGTTACCGAGATTAATGCATAATTCAAATAGTTTCGTGATTAAAATTTATTTTTGAAAACGTACAGGATTAAAATCGTCGGTATTGAAAATATATGAGATTAAAATTATTGTATCAAAAGTTATAGGATCAAAGTCACGAGTAAATAAAAATTGCGGGACCAAAATCGTTGCGTCAAAAGTTACAGCACCAAAATCATAAGTAATTAAAATATACGGGACCAAAAATACCACATTAAAAGTTAAGGGACTAAAATCGTAAATAATAAAAATAAATACGATACCAAAATTGCAAGTAAATAAAATATGCAAGATAAAAAACGCCGCATTGGAAGTCATGGGATCAAAACCGCAAGTAATTAAAAGATACTGAACCAAAAATGTCGCTTTAAAAGATACAGGACCGAAATCGCAAGTAATTAAAATACACAGGATTAAAAATATCACTAAAATCACAAGTAATGAAAAGCTACAGAACTACAAACACCACTTTAATAGATACAAGATCAAAATCGCATGTAAATGGAAAATATGGGACCAAAATTGCCATTTTCCCATTAAAAATCATTTTTATTTAATAATAAACTATATATTAAAATTAATAAATATTTTGTCGAAGCACTTTTATTGAAATTAAATGTGACAGTTGAAATAAATCTATAAATTGATATTTACAACTTTAAATACGGTATGCTTTATATTTCGGTTATAAATTGATAAAACTCATTTTTTTCAATTATAGAAGGAAACCCAGCCATTAAATCCCTCCGTCCTAATAAGATAGCTTGTTTGTTTTCTGTATGGAGTTAAGAAAGTGGGTGGACATGTGTCAAAATTGAACTGAAATAATCAGGTCGATTCATAATAAGGACAACTTTGGACTCAAAGTTATAAAGGCTTAAAGAAGATCGAGTGTATTTGGCTTGCCTCGATTGCACTATGGATCGACTGAACTTTAGATCATAAAATTCTGATAGATTTCAAGCTAAACCTTCTCCGTTCCATTAGTAGTGTTTGATTTCTTTCGGGAACGAAAATTAAGGATATAGTATTGTATTGTGAATGTTATTTTACTTTTGAATAATTAATTTGTGGTCAGAAATTCTTTGTCCTTTTTAGAAACAAAACGTTACTAACAGAATATCATTTCATAAATACAAGACGCTACTAATGGATAGAGAGAGTACTTAAGGGTAGACAAAGTTTAAAAGTAGTGTTTGCAAAATGCTTTAGATGTAAAATCAAAAAGTCAATCTTACCCCAATTAACGTAATTTAAAATAAAGATATAAGATTGTAAAATTGCAACTTCTCCATAATTATGAAAATGACATAATTCAAATAAGTTTAGTTAAACCAACTTCACCAACTTATGCTTTTTTTAGCTTAATTTATGAGAATTTCTTGAATTTTAAATTATTGCAAACACGTAAATTCAACCTTTTCTTCTTGCTTAAATTGTTGCAAACACGTAAATGAAATCATAAGTTGAAAATTATGGCCCCGTTTGAGAAAACAACTTAAATAAGTGTGCATGTTTTAAACACATAAATTAAATAAACTTTTTGGATACATTTATATATAAGAAATTTAAAAATTGATATGAGGATCAACTATTTTCATAAATAATTATTTTTAATTTATTTTCATAAGCTATTCTTACCAGCTTATGAAAATAAACCGCCAATTTATTTTTTACGAAAAGTTGTTTTTGTAACTCCTCCAAACACATGCTATAAGTTCTATAATCCATGAAGGACTGGACTGGAATGGGCATGGATCTCAACAGCCCAATTGGTATTCGGGGCGGGCCCTCGATTGGTGTGAGGGTTAGTTTTATTCAGAAACGAGATCCATTTCCCATTTCTTTAGACTAAAATTATTGCTTCCAAAAGCAACCTGGGTGGATTGGGTTATGTATTTCCAACAAATAAAAAAAATACGTGAGAAGAGAGAGATAATATGGTGATCATGGTAGGAATTCATCACAAAATCAACCTTGTGGTCACATGTGGCTTGGCCAATGGGGTGTTGCCACTAGGCATCCCCCCATTGACTCTTGATATTTATTTTATTTAAATAGAAAAATAAGCATATCTTATGATATACATTATAAAAATAAATAAAAAACATGCCAAAATTCATGATTTTTCATTCTCTATAAATAGAGCTCAATATTGCTCTACTTATTTACATCTTAAAAAAATTATTTTCTCTCATTCTATTATTTACTACAAATCTCAATCTCTCTTTTAATTATCATTGATCCACATAATAACAACTTCTCCAATTCCCAAAATTTTCCTTACTCTCAAGATTACTATCTCAGTTACGAAAATTTCCTCCGACATCTTACTAAGTTTCCCCCTCATCTTTTTGCAAAAGTCACTCCTTTATGAATCAAGTACCATTCAAAGATCAAAGAAAGGGTGCATTTGAATTCACATCACCGATGTTGGATTTGAATTCACAATTTTCACAAAATTAAACCCAAAACACCCTGCAACCTCTGTTGAAAATCCTTATGAAAAATCGGTCAACAGTTCAAACAACCCTCAAGGTTGGAAAGAGATAGAAGACATGATTCTAATGTCTTCATATTGTCATGTTAGAGGAAATACAACTGTTGGCATCAACCAAAGTAATGTCACGTTATGGAAACATGTGAAAAAGCTCTATGATAACACTCGAGCTGAAAACTCGCTAATGTCCGAAGAGAGGCCGATAGAGTCACTGAGAGGACATTTCAAACGCATTAATGTGAACATTATGAAGTGGATCGGTACATATAAGGAGACGTATGCTTGTAGAGGGAGCAGGATATCGAACGAGGATGTTGAGAAGGAAGGACAGACGATTTACTGTAAAAAGTTTGCTCACCGCGAGGTCTTTGAAAAAGTTTTGAGAGGTAATCCAAGATGAGATTTGAAATTAGAGACAAGAGTACGTGTTGGTCCGGAGACGATAGTCAGGTGTAGAGGGGGGGGGGGTGTGAATACACCTAATCACAGTTTCTTTTCTCTGAACGTGAATGACAGCTGAGCTGTAGGTTGCGACTGATGAACAGTGTCAGATAGTAACCTTCGATCACGGGTCAGAGTGTGTCAGCTACTGAGCTCTCCTACTGACTTTTGTCAGTACTTGAAACTCAGTCGGAGACGTTGTTCGGATAAGTGTGTAGGGACCGGAGATTCGTCTCAGTTTGAAAACGTATTTTCGCAAGTTAAAGTATTTTGGCTAGTGCGCTTTTATAAATACGTTTTATGCAAAGATATGATTTTAAACCAGTTTGTATGCAATGCAATAAAACAGTAAATAACACAAGTAATTTAACGTGGTTCGGATACGTACGTCCACGGTCTTGACAAGGCAGGAGAACTTGTTGATTAATCTGAGCAAGTCTCAGCAAGGAATGCTTGCGGCAGACGGACCGCTTCTAAGTTATAGTCCTTAGCGACTTTACAAATCAAACCGAAGTTTGAAAGGAGGGGATAATCTCCAACTAGAAGGAGTTCTTACAATAAGAACAATTCACAGAAAGTGAACTCCTTTGAATTTCTAAGCTATGAATATGGCAATGAGCTTAGCTAGAGAAGAAAGGGATCTAAATAACTCTAGAGAGAAGAACTAGAAATATTCTATGAAGGCAAGTTCTTCGCTGGATGATCTTTCAAGTTTGCTAGAGTGTTTGAATGCTTGAGCATTTTCCCTTTTTAATCCCGTGCGTGGAGCTCGGATTTCTTCTCTATTTATAGTTGTGAGCAGGCATATGTCCATTGGAGAAGACGATGCCACGTGTCACAAGCTTCCAAAGAAAACGGCCTTATTTTTCGAATTGTTGCAGTAGGGCAGTTGACACTGTACATGAGAGCAACTTTAGTTGGTCAGAGCAGGTAAAGCATTGTCGGCTTCTCATTGGTCGAGGTTTGTGGTAGGTGAGAATGTGTCAGTAGTCAAAGTTGACTATTCCTCAACCTCGTATGGTCTTCTGCTGAACTTCGAAAAGACTTGAGCAACTGGGTCATTTTCTGTCGGATACAGTAGACTTAGGACAGTCTCTGTCTTCTTCGTCTGAGTCTGCTGACAAGGAATGCATCTACTGAGTAGGGTCAGCTGGTGACTGCGAAGGTACTGAGCTTTCGTTATGTTCTTCTGCTGATGGGCTGTCTTCTACTGAAGGTAAAGATCAGCTACTGGCTGAAGAACGCAAGCTCTTACACTGATGACGTGGGGTTCTGGAAGGTAACTTCGATAGAAGATCAATCCAACATTTTACCCCGTACAGGACTTAGACGAAAAATATAATCAAACATAAGAAGTCTAACCCCGTACAGGACTTAGACGAAAAATATAATCGAAACACTACACTACTGATATCAGCTGGGTTTTGGGATCTTCAATTCCATAGTACTACTATGATTTCCCCCAATATTATTTTAACCACAAACAGCTGACTACCATCTACTGACTCATAACCCAACAATTTCCCCCTAATTGATGATGCCAAAACATCTACTTCTATAAAAACAAAGACAGGAATGCTAGACTACTGACTTAGAAAGACTTCAGTAAAACTGAAACAGATAACTTCAGTAAGTTTAGCAGGTGAGAGATAGGCAAAATCAGAGAAACGGTTATGTGAGAGTGTGTGTCAGATCACTTCAGTGATCAGTTGTGTAAGAAATAAAACACAACAAAAAGCCGTAAGACAATGAGTAATTGTCTGGCAAGCAATAGAAACTGATATATATAAACAGATGATTACAGAGTTTCTATTACTATTACAACAAACTGAGATAAGAAGATCATGGCTGACGTCTGAATCTCTGCGTTCGGCTCTTGAAGTATGCAGACCTGTCAGCTGGAGGATCCAGACAATAAAACTTGTAGATTCTTTTCCGTAGAGTCTGGATTTCCTCGAGATCCTCAGGTCGATCAGAGCTAAGATTGTGATGATAAGCAGCTGCCTCGATCTCATCTTCTATCTCTTTTGTGCAAAGCACGCCGCGAGCAGTCATGGGTGGAGGGATTCTTCTGAAGGCTGGAGCTCTGATGGGTATCTTCTCTTTCTCCATGATTGGCTGAAGTTGTTCTGCGAGCTGGGGAAAGTTATGATGAAGACATTCTTCGAATAGTTGATCAGCAGGTATCCCAGATGGATAGAAGTCCCATACATGATATCCCTTGATGAAAGATTCTTTTAGTTCCTCCCATAGCTCGTTCAGTTCGGCTGGTACCCATTTGTCTATGTGAGGAGTAGGCGCCTTCTTAACATAAGGTGCTCTGGGCGCTCTCCTGTAATATTTTGAAGCTCTGGGTATCTGCCTTTTCAAGTCAGCTGCTGGCTTGTCAGATAGACTAATTATTTTAGCCATGTCAGCCAATCTTTTCTTCTCTCTGAGGGTCGCTGATCTAGCATCTCCTCTCCTAAGACTAAGTCCCTTCAGCGTTGCCTCCCAGGTAGCTCTGTCCTCGGCCTCCTGCTCAGGTGTAAGAGTTGAAGTGTAGTAACTCGAGTGTTGTTGGGTGGACTTCGCATAATTAGAGCTTTGGCTAGCTCCTCTTGAGCTTTCTTCTTCAGTTCCTCCTCGATTTTCTTAGCCTTGCCTTTAGCAGCCTTGCGAATCACTTTCTTAGGCTTCTTGGCCTCTTCTAGCTGATGCTCTTGATCCAGCTTGTCTTGTAGCAGTTGAGCAATTTGTAGATCATAAGCTTCCTGCTCCGCTTTAGTTTTGAATTTGGGCGTCGGGGAAGATGGAGGAGTGGTTTCAGTTGTAGTCTCCTTCCTAGGCCTTTGCGGTGGCAGTTGCTGAGGCTCTTCTTCATCCTCCTGATCGAGGAAACGAGCTACGTCCTCGATGTGCTGAGCAGATGAGATAGGTGCTGGCTCAATTACAGTGGGTTGCAGTGGGACATACTCTAGGAGGAGTACAGCTGAACTGGTTCCATCCTAGGCGGCTGAACCTTCTCCTTGAGGTACTGAGCTGGTCCCTTCCCCCTGATTTCCTCCCTCAATAACTTCAACATCAGCCTGTTCCGCCTCAGTTTCTTCTTTCACTGTTCCTTCCCCCTTTTTGGCATCATCAACCTGGGAGAGGTGAGTGAGGATGGCTTTCACGTCCTTTTCCAAGTTATGGACATAATCTTTGATTTGAGTAGCAGTTGCTTCAAAATCCTTGACTAGGTCGCACATCTTGCTCCCGAATCCTTCTCCCGATTAGCTCGAATGTTTTCGGTTGAGCGGTGACTCTGTCGGAGTTTCGGCGAGACGATCGTGAGATTCTGTCATCTCCTTCGTATCGCTTTCAGCCGCCTCACTGTTGCGTAATAGGCGATTGAAGGCTAGTGGTGGCCAATTTATTTCTCTCGTCCATGGTGGCCCGGACTGCTGCGAGAGTCTGAGTCAGCTGCTCAGAGAAAGATTTCTGCTGAGATAGTAGGAGCTGCTGACTTTGATCGGCTAAGTCCGCTTTCTGAGCTGAAAGGGCTGCCTCAACGATCTTCTGAATGTTTATCTGAGGAGTAGGAGATTCTGAGGCCTTCTTGACCCCTTCTGCTAGTCGGTCAACGCTTTCAGTCTGGGCCTTTGTGTATTGAGCCCATTTGATATGTACGTCTTTGGCAAGGAGACGGTTCTTGTCCCCTTGGCGCCTGATAGTTGTATTCACCGACTTGGAGGTCACGGAACCGATAGGTTTTATCTGATAAGAACTGGTCCCGAGCCTCTGCTCAGATATCGTGAGTTGTTGCGCTCGACTCGGCTTCGAGGCAACTTGAGCTTCACCAGATTTGGAGGGTGGTGGTGATTGGCCCTTTTCGCGGGGAGTGGAACCCTTAGCAGAACCTCCCAATTCTGCATCCTTGGGTGGTGCCTGTTCCATCTCTTCATCATCCTTGTCATCACCATGATGAGATGGAGGTGAAGGGTTGTCGCCGGGGACTGAGGAGCGCAGGCTTAGAAGATATAGCATCGCCGCCCTCAAGTCCTCAAAAGAAGCGAGGTCAGCTGGTTCCCCGAACCCAATGGCTGACTGTAAATCCTGCTCCTCGGTAAGTAAGGACAGAGCTGACAGGGTCCTTATAAGATCCTCGAGAATATCCCAGCTGAGGAACCTCAGCAGCATTTGTGTCCTTGCCCTTATGGTTATCTCCACTAAGTCTGGGTGCTCAGAGATCTCAGGGATCTGAGCATGTACTTCTCCTGTAGCTCGGAGACGAGTGGAGTGTAGGGTGGTCCACTCAGAGGATGTTTCCTCATTCGGTACCACGATGTCGACCGAGTCTCCTCGGGCGATGCACCGAACTTTGTCCTTTATCGTGGCACCCTCAATGCCGGTGTCGAATCTAGGATCTGTTCTTCTTGAGTAGGTGGAGGAGAGGCTTGTTGAGCTTGTACTACTGAGACCTCAGACGGTCCAGTCTTAGTAAGCCTCTTCTTCTTGGGTGGGTCGGCGCGAGGGGGCAAATCTGAGACTGCTCTCTTCGGCTCAGGCGGCCCTCGCCCGATTGATTTCTCAGCAGCGGCTCTCGTCTTAAATTTGATGAGCTTGCTATCGAAATACCTGGAGTCAGCAAAACCTGAACTCCTCGAGACTGATTGCACGATAAGTATGGACATCTTCGTCCCATACAGCAGCTTCCCCACGCTTATAAGTCTTCTCACTCCAGTGGGCGAGGCTGTGAACTTCTGAGCCTGAGCCTTCAGCTCGGCTACATAATAGTCGGTCCAATTAACTTGGACTCCATCATCTATAGCCATCATCAGCTGGATGTGTGGCTTAGACAGCTGATCATATGAACCCGCAGAACTCATGAGTATATGAGAGACAACGTATGCGAGTCCTCGGTATTGCGGTAGCAGAAGGTTCTTCGGCAGCGCTGTCTTGAAGGTGATATCCTTCCTTCCACAAAACTTCTGAACATATGAGTTCATCTCCTTCTCCTTATAGCCTATAGGAGAGATTCCAATCGCCGGAAGATCAAAGATTAACTCCAGAGCGTCTCGGATGTTGATGATATGCTGACTCGCATTCCACGAATTTGGTACAACCTCCTTCATGAATGCGAAGGATGCTTCCTCTACCCCTGAATCTAGGGTTCTCCAGTTGAAGTAGACTTCCGCCACTTGTCTGGGCAGAAACGCTCGGGGTTGCTTGGAGACGAGCAGTTCTAGTCTAGAACTCTCAATAGCTGTGAACACGGGCTCCAGATATGGAAGATCAACTTGACGAAGCGCCATAGTGGGTTCGAACTGGATGCGAGTTTTGATGATCTCGTCAATATCGGTGGGTGACTGTACTGTCGCCATGAGAATCTACAAAATAACTCGTTAGCACTTGAAAATAGAGTAAGTTAGTATGAGTTTTAAGCAAGATTTAATACATTACCGAGTGATTTAGAGCTTGGAGATACTAAAAATGCAAAGCAGTCTTAAGATTTTGGAAGAAAACTGAATCGCGGAGAGAAAGCTCTAAAATTTCGGAAATGGCGATAAGTGAGGAGAAGGTAGAAGATGAAAGATTTTGTAAGTTCATGCGTGAAAAGCCGTTTAGATCGAACGGTTGGGATTTAATCTCTCATTGTTATTTGCGGCTGAGATTAGATGTTATAAATGAATGATTACTAAGCCGCCTCTACCATAGACCCACGTAGGATGATGCGCAATTAAAGTAAGTGAAAAGACATGCATTAAATGCGTTGCAGGCAGCATTAAAGACTAAGTCATTTTAAATGAGAACGGTTTCCTACTGACTTATCCTTAAAAAAATTAATGGCGGGAAATAAATGCTCATTAACTACTGAGTGCGAGCGACTGAGATAATAAATACGAGCATGCTTCTGAAAAAGTTTAAGTAAATAATACTACGCAAACCTCTTCAGCTGAATTTTTACAATCAGCTGGTTATCGTTTAGACTAAGGAGGATGGTTGACGTGCTGATGACCACGTTCCCCCTTACTGTGTACAGTGTGATTCTCCCGACTGAATCAATGTACTGAGTCTTTTGACCTGTCATACTGGTTCCTTACACTTGATACCAATTGTTGGTATATCAGTGGTTGGCTTCTACTGATACCAATTGATACCAACCGATTGTTGTGTTCTACTGACACGATTCAGTAGGATCCAGTAGACCTAGCTCAACTGTAATTCTCTGAATCTGTTCTCAGCTAGTGGTTTGGTCAGTATGTCTGCCCTTTGCTTGTCAGTATGGATTTTCTCCATACTAATATCCTTCTTCTCGACATGGTCTCTGATGAACTGGTGTCGAATATCCACGCGCTTGCATCTCGTATGGAGAACCGGATTCGACTAATTGCAATAGCACTGGTGGAGTCACAGTAGATGGGCACTTCATCCTGAATTATACCATAGTCTCTCGGTTGTTGTCGAAGCCAAAGGATGCGGGCACAAGCAACTTCCAAAGCAATATGTATTCGGCCTTGGTAGTGGACGTTGCTACTGAATGCTGCTTCTTTGAAAACCAAGATATTAGCTTGCTGCCTATGAACTGACACGTTCCAGGGGTTGACTTTCGATCTATCCCGCATCCCGCATAATCCGCATCCAAATAACTCTGTCGGTATTAGATTATCATCAGCAGGATACCATAACCCTGCGTCAGGTGTTCCTCTTAGATATCACAGAATCTTCTTTGCTGAGTCAAGATGACTTCGCTTAGGATCTGCTTGAAATCTTGCACATACACCTACAGCATAAGTTATATCAGGTCGGCTAGCTGTTAAGTACTCCCTCCGTCCCATTAGTAGTGTCCCATTCCTTTTCGGCACGGTTATTAAGAAAATGGTGTTTTGTGGCGTGTATTGTTTGACTTTTGAGTGGTTGATTCTTGTCCACATATTTCTTACCTTTTTTAGAAACGGGACACTTCTAATGGGACAACCAAAAAAGGGAAATGGGACACTACTAATGGGACGGAGGGAGTATAATAAAGAACCAATAATAGCTCTATAATCAGTAGAGTTAACAGAAGCTCCCTCTTTGTCTAGATCGATTTTGAAATTCGTATTCATGGGGATCTTGACTGGCTTCCTCGAATCGCAGCCAAATCTTTTGAGAAGATCTCGAGTGTATTTGGCTTGATTGATGAAAATTCCTTCTGGTGATTACTTCACTTGAAATCCAAGGAAATAGTTCATCTCTCCCATCATAGACATCTCGAATTTCTCCTTCATCATTTTCTCGAATTGCTGACATACGGTTACGTTTCTACAGCCGAAAATGATGTCGTCCACGTAGATTTGCACCAGTAGGATGTCATCTCCTGACTTTATGTTGAACAAGGTGCGATCTATTGTCCCCTTCCGAAAACCTTTCCAAGTAGAAAGTCCGATAGGGTATCGTACCAAGCCACCGGGTGCTTGTTTTAACCCGTGCTGAGCTTTCCGAAGTCTCGTACACTCGATGTCCCTGCCGAAAGCCGGGCGGTTGTTCCACGTAGACTTCTTCCTTCAGTACGCCGTTCAGAAAAGCTGACTTTACATCCATCTGATATACTTTGAAACCTTGATGTGTTGCGTAAGCTAGGAATAGACGAATGGCTTCCAATCTTGCGACTGGAGCGAATGTTTTATCAAAGTCGATTCCCTCTGCTTGACAGTAACCCTGGGCAACTAGTCGAGCTTTATTTCTGACGATGACGTTGTTTTCATCACGCTTGTTTTTGAAGACCTACTTAGTGCCAACAACGTGCTGATGTCTAGGTCTGTCAACAAGCTCCCAAACTTCGTTTCTGACGAACTGGTTCAGCTCTTCTTGCATGGCGATGATCCAGTCAGCATCATTGAGTGCGTCCTCTATTAACTGAGGTTCTTCAGTAGACAAGAAACAAGAATAGAGAGAGCTTTCTCCTTGACTTAATTTAGATCTTGTTCTTATCGTTGCTGATGGATCTCCTATAATGAGATCTGAAGAATGAGCGTCAAGCCATGAACGTCTGAGTCTGGCTTCTTCTTCTGATACTACTTCTGCACAGTCAGTAGGTGTATTAGGCATTTCAGTAGTACTGTTTTGTGATTGCAATAGTTCAGTAAGAAGGTTAGGATCTACTGAGTTTCCAGGTTCAGGGGCATTTAGCTCAGGAACAATTTGTGTTCCCCCTGAGTTTATATTTTCAGTAGAGGTCTCATTTACCACTGGGGCTTCCTCATCGACCGTTGTTACCTGTTGTTGATTCTGTTCAGTAGAATCAACCAGGTCAGCTACATCGCCTGTTGGCTGAGTCTGAATTTCTTCATCGTCTGACTCATCATCCCAACAATGCTTGGATCTTTTCGGCTTTATCGGTCGATCCGAGATCCCGTAGCTTGCTGGCCGACATCTTCAGTATTTGTCTCTGTATTTTTTCTGTTCTCAGTAACAAACTCATCAAAAACAACATGAGGGCTTTCCTCCACGCAAAGGGTCCGATAGTTAAAGACTCTAAAGGCTTTACTGACTCGAGAGTATCCTAAGAATACTCCTTGATCAGATTTGCTATCAAAGACCTTCAACTGATCTTTCCCATTATTGTGGATAAAGCAAGGACAGCCAAAAATATGAAAATGAGAGATAGAAGGAATTCTCCCTTTCCATAATTCGTAGGGTGTCTTCATGTGTTGATATGTAAGTAAAGAGCGATTCTGAGTATAGCAGGCGATGTCAGTAGCATCAGCCCAAAACTTTGAGGGTAGTCCAGAGTCTGCTAGGAGCGTTCTTGCTGCTTCTTTGAGTGTTCTGTTCTTACGTTCAGCAAGTCCGTTCTGCTGAGGGGTGCGAGCTGCTGATGTCTCGTGCTGAATTCCCTCTTTATCGCAGTACTTCTTAACTACTGAGTTGAGAAATTCTGTTCCTCTGTCTGAGCGAATTCTTTGAATCTTGATGTTCTTTTCCACACTGAGTTTCTTCAGCAGGTTGGGTAGCTCAGTTTGAACATCAGATTTGTTGGCGATGAAGATGACCCATGTATATCTCGAGTAGGTGTCAATAACGACAAGGGAATACTTCTTGCCTCGTATAGTCACTAGAGAAACTGGCCCGAATAAATCCATGTGCAGCAGCTGAAGGATTCCATCGGTGGAAGGTGAAGGAATAGGTGGATTGTTTTTCTTTGTCTGCTTTCCCTTCAGGCATGCTTCACAATTTCTATCTTTGATAAACGATTCGTTGGGCAGTCCTCTGACTTTGGAGTTCTTGGCTAGCTTGTTCATAGTCTTGAAGTTCAGGTGGCTGAGTCTCTTTATGTCATAGCCATCCTGACTTGTCACTTGATTTCGTCTGTGCTAGTAAGCAAGCCTCAGGTTCTGCGGTTTCCAGTTTACAACGTAGATATTCTTTCTACGCGAGCCTGATAACACTGTTTTCCCTATAGATTTATCAACAATATCACAGAAACCAGCGTCAAAGATAACTCTGTTAAGATTGTCACAGAATTGACTGACAGAAAGGAGATTATGTTGAAGTCCTTCAACATATGTTACTCTTGGAACTGAAGCAGTCCCAATATTCAGTGTTCCGTATCCCCTTGTATAGCCTTTAGAGTTGTCACCAAACTCAATTTTGGGACCAGGTTCTTGTACGTAGTTGGTCAGCAGGCTTTTTTGATAAGTCATGTGTCTCGAGCACCGCCGTCCACAATCCAAGGGTCCTTATGCACTCGCAAAACGAAACATTTTTAGGTACCCTTTGGTTCAGTTGGGTCCTTACATGTTAGTGGGTGATTTCGGAACCCAGATCTGCCTAGTGACCTTAGAAGTCTGAGACTTCTTCTTTTGAACCTTGTCAGTTTTCTTCTCCACATGACCTGGAGATACTGACTTTCTGATGATTTTGGGCTCAGGAGCTTTCTTCTTCTGAGTCTTTGCGCTCCTCCTGACCCTGGGCTCATAGTAGTACGAACCATACTGAGCCGGGTGCTCATATAGTGGTTCATTGTACTGTTCCGCCCACCTTCCCCCTGAGTTTGATCGTGGTGTCCTGGGGCTGGAACCTTTGGTCAGCTGCTTCTTATGGCTCGGCTGAGGTGCAACTATTTTCTGTTTATTCTTCGTCCGAGGTGTGGTGTCGGCAGCTTGCACCTTTCCTCCGACGAACCTATCGCCCAAAGATTTCGAGCTTTTTGAAGTGGAAGCCTCGTGAGTATAGCCAAGTCCTTCTTTCATGATCGTTGGCCTTTGTGCTCTAAACATACTTTCCAAACTTCTCCTTAGCTCCCAGTGCATGTTCAGTCATCAGTCCTCGCCAGACCTCGTCACTTCTTCTGAGTGAGTCATAATCTTTTTCCACGTCTGTGAGCTTCTGACTGAGTCGGGCTATTTCAGTCTCTTTCTCAGAATTGTCCTTGGTCAGAACTGAAATCTGAGTCTCTTGAAGCTGAGACTTAGTCATAAGAGATTGGATCTCCTCCTTGAGTCTCACAACCAGATTCTCTGAGTCAGTAGAGACCTGACAATCAGAAGAAAGTCTCTGATTCTCAGCCTTTACCTGTTCCAGTTCCTGAATGGTTCTGCTGAACTCTCTGCTCCTCTAGTAGATCGTCATAGGCTTGTACCACATCTAGAGGCTCATCTGTGACCGAGCATGTGTTGTGTGTGTTGTGTGAAGAAGAGGTTATGTTAAGTTTAGAATTTACCTCAGCCTCTTCTCCGGCCATTAGACAGTATTCAGCCGTATCTTCAGGAACCGTCTCTCCGATCTCAACTGCGATGAATGCAGCTTCGTCCTCCGAAGAATACATAAATGTATCTTCCTCGATTGAGTTGTTGGATATCTCTCCGGCTATGCAGGCCTGCCTTCTTTTGGCAAATTTATCTCGTCTGGCCTGCCGTTCTGCTCGTTGAGCAACTGAGAGTTTGGGACAATCATATTGATAATGTCCCTCCTTCTTGCAGTTGTAACACGTAGATGTTCTGCTGCTCTTTCCAGCTGATTCTTTGGATGGGCTAGCAGCAGGCTCAATGTTCCTGCATTCAGTAGAAGGATTAGGTCCTTCCCTTTTCTGATAATCTTTCTTACCTAAGGGAGAATCTCTGTGGTATTTCTTCAGCTTTCTGACTCTCTCCTTCTCTCTTTGATATTTGAGAGCCATCAGCGCAAGTTGGTCAGTAGCAGATATCTCAGAGGACTTTGTTTCTGCTGCAGCTACTACCTTGCTGGAAGAAATGGTTTTGGCTCCAGTTTTGCTGACTGTTGCTTTGAAGGCATGGTCGATCTGAGTGTCAGCTGGAGCACTGGAACATCTTTGGGGTAAGTTGTGCTCAAATTCCTCTGTTTTTAATTCTGAAAAGATAACATCAGGAGTTAGAGCATTAAGATCAGAGCGGCGTAAATAAGTAGCAAATGGAAGCCACTTCTGTCAAGGTAGCGCTCTTAAGATCTTGGTGTTCATCTCTTTGTTGGTGAACATCTTCCCCAGCCCGTTGATAAAATTGACTTGATTCGTAAATCTGACGCTTAGCTCATCAATGGTCTCACTGGGCTCCATAGCAAAGGCATCGAACTTCTGAAGCTCTAATTCGAGCTTGTTCTCTTTGATCTGCGGGGTTCCTTGGCTCGGTCATGCCCGGGGCATCCCAAAGTTCTTTTGCCGTTTTGCAGTCCTGCACTCTCCCGAGGTGAGAGTCATTGAGTGTAGTCAGTATAGCATTTCGCGCAACTCGGTCGAGGTTGTGCAGCTTTTTCTCTTCCGGTGTGAATGCAGATTTTTCTTTGGGGATCTTAGCACCAGTTTGTGCTCCTACACCTCCCACAGCGGCAAATTGTACGTTGTCGATCATGGGAACGATGGGTCCTGTTTCAAGGACGTCCGTCATGCTGTCATGCAGCGATGTAAGGTGTGCCTCCATTCTCACACGCCATACCGTATAGTTCTCTATAGAGAACATCGGTACCATCCGAATACCTGACATATCAGACATGTTGTGAACGAGTATAAGGATGAATGAAGAGATGCTTGTGCCGTGAAAATGTTTTCAGGATCTGTTCGAGAAGACCAGTAGTACAGAATAGGTGATCAGTAGAACACCGTGAGCTCTGATACCAATTGTTGGTCCGGAGACGATAGTCAGGTGTAGAGGGGGGGTGAATACACTTGATCACAGTTTCTTTTCTCTGAACGTGAAGGACAGCTGAGCTGTAGGTTGCGACTGATGAACAGTGCCAGATAGTAACCTTCGATCACGGGTCAGAGTGTGTCAGCTACTGAGCTCTCCTACCGACTTTTGTCAGTACTTGAAACTCAGTCGGAGACGTTGTGCGGATAAGTGTGTAGGGACCGGAGATTCGTCTCAGTTTGAAAACGTATTTTCGCAAGTTAAAGTATTTTGGCTAGTGCGCTTTTATAAATACGTTTTATGCAAAGATATGATTTTAAACCAGTTTGTATGCAATGCAATAAAACAGTAAATAACACAAGCAATTTAACGTGGTTCGGATACGCAAGATCCTACGTCCACGGTCTTGACAAGGCAAGAGAACATGTTGATTAATCTGAGCAAGTCTCAGCAAGGAATCTGTGCACTGGACAGACCCTTCTAAGTTATAGTCCTTAGCGACTTTACAAATCAAACCGAAGTTTAATCTCCAACTAGAAGGAGTTCTTACAATAAGAACAATTCACAGAAAGTGAACTCCTTTGAATTTCTAAGCTATGAATATGGCAATGGGCTTAGCTAGAGAAGAAAGGGATCTAAATAACTCTAGAGAGAAGAACTAGAAATATTCTATGAAGGCAAGTTCTTCGCTGGATGATCTTTCAAGTTTGCTAGAGTGTTTGAATGCTTGAGCGTTTTCCCTTTTTAATCCCGTGTGTGGAGCTCGGATTTCTTCTCTATTTATAGTTGTGAGCAGGCATATGTCCGTTGGAGAAGACGATGCCACGTGTCACAAGCTTCCAAAGAAAACGGCTCAAATTGTTGCAGCAGGGCAGTTGACACTGTACATGAGAGCAGCTTTAGTTGGTCAGAGCAGGTAAAGCGTTTGTCGGCTTCTCATTGGTCGAGGTTTGTGGTAGGTGAGAATGTGTCAGTAGTCAAAGTTGTCTATTCCTCAACCTCGTATGATCTTCTGCTGAACTTCAAAAAGACTTGAGCAACTGGGTCATTTTCTGTCGGATACAGTAGACTTAGGACAGTCTCTGTCTTCTTCGTCTGAGTCTGCTGACAAGGAATGTATCTACTGAGTAGGGTCAGCTGGTGACTGCGAAGGTACTGAGCTTTCGTTATGTTCTTCTGCTGATGACTGTCAGCTGATGGGTTGTCTTCTACTGAAGGTAAAGATCAGCTACTGGCTGAAGAACGCAAGCTCTTACACTGATGACGTGGGGTTCTGGAAGGTAACTTCGACAGAAGATCAATCCAACATTTTACCCCGTACAGGACTTAGACGAAAAATATAATCAAACATAAGAAGTCTAACCTATACATCATCTAATCCTATCGAAACACTACACTACTGATATCAGCTGGATTTTGGGATCTTCAATTCCATAGTACTACTATGATTTCCCCCAATATTATTTTAACCACAAACAGCTGACTACCATCTACTGACTCATAACCCAACAGTACGTATTTCCAAAAATCCTAACCATGATATCAATACTGATGAAAGTCTTGGTAGTTCCAAAAGAACAAGGACTAATGAAGATGACACTCCAAAAACTCATACAAGTGGTGCTTCTGCATTAATACCTCGTCCTACAGGGAGAGACACCGCTAAAGTTGCTTCTAAAAAGAAAGGAAAAGGAGTTGCATCTGCATCTTCTATAATCCTAGATGATTTCACTACTGAACTTTGTGATCTTAGGATCATGCGTGAAAAGGAGCTTGATCACTATAGCTTAGACCGTGAGGCACGTCAAGAAGAAATGGACCGGAAGGGGATGGTGGTGATACTAAACACATCGATGGTGAAAAGGTGAATTAACTCCAACAGAAGAGGCACTGAAGAACCATCTAATGACCCAATTATTTAAGTATTAATATCAAACTGATGAGCAATAATTTTAAGTATGTTGTTTCCTATTGTGTTATTAGTACTGGAGTTTTATCTTTCTAGTGTGTTAGATTCTAGTTTGTTGTATTCTAATGTGTTATCAATATGTCGTACTCTAATGTTATTTTCAATTGAATAAATTAACGTCTTCAACTATCTATCTATCTACTATTAATTGATCGATGATACACTTTTTTCAAGAAATAATGCTACACTATTTGTAATAAATGTTACACTATTCAGAAATAGTGTAACATTATTTGCAATAAATATTATCTTCCACTCATTTTCTTCACCCATGATCACTTTTGTCGTAATGCTTTCAATAATGTTACACTATATTCAAGAAATGAATGATATGATTTCCAATAAATGTTATCTTTCACTCCTTTTCTTCACCCGTGATCACTTTTGTCGTAATGTTTTCACTATTTTCAATAAACGAATGAAAGCTTATCGATGCAACAATGCTTGATTTCTTCAAGACAATGCACCAATTTTGTCGTAATGCTTTCAAAGCAGTATTGCTGGCAATCCACTATCTTCACCAATAATGTTATATTATATTCAAGACAACTTTCTTCACTATCTTCCAATAATGCTTTCACCCGTGAATGACAACTTTCTTTACTTTAAATATACCATCTTCACAAAATCTCTCTATATTATTTGCATTGTCTCTACACTATTTACACAAAATCTCTCATAACCAACTTATCATAAGCTCCCCAAAGCAAAATGGCGTCAAGTTCTAATTTTAATGTTTCAGATTACCTCGAAGATGATGATTGGTGGGAAAATCATGAAGCCTTTTACGAACAACATGCTGAAGAAGCTCACATTATTGATAATTTTGTCGAGCAAGTGACCATTCAAGCAGAGTCTCTATTGCTACAACCAAAAGAACATGTTGTTAGGCAAAAGATACGATTTATAAAACGTAGATGTGAGAAGGGCCATGAAAGTGTGTTTGAACAATATTTTTCGGAAAATCCAATCTATCCCGTAGAGACTTTTCGAACAAGGTATCGCATGCGGAAGCCGTTGTTCCTACGTATAATGAATCAACTGGTTGCCACCGACGAGTTTTTTCAACAAATGCGTGATGTCGTTGCCCGTCTCGGTATATTTCCTATTTAGAAATGCACTGCAGCTATGAGAGTGTTGACATACGGCACAATGCAGACTTGCATGATGAATATTTACGAATGACCGACCAACTCATAAGGAAATTACTCAAAAAAGTTAGTAATGGTGTAATTTCCAACTTTGGTGACGAATACCTTAGAAAGCCCTCTCTCCAAGCCATGGCATACCTACTCCATCTAGGAGAACAACACGGTTTTCCAGGCATATTAGGCAGTATTAACTGCATGCATTGGGAATGAAAAAATTGTCCGACTGGCTGGGTGGGGCAGTTCTCTGGAAGAAGCGGCAAGCCCACAATTATTCTAGAAACAGTTGCATCTCATGATTTGTGGATTTGACATAGGTTCGAAAAATGATATCAATGTACTTGATCAATCTCCTATTTTTAATGATATCTTAGAAGGTCGAGCAACGAAGGTTAGTTACATTGTAAATGGTCACCAGAAGAATATGAGATATTATATCACTGATGGTATATATCCTGAATGGGCAGCATTTATGAAATCTATTAAAGCTCCTCTCATTCGAAAGTATAAATTATTTGCACTACATCAAGAGGCTGCACGAAAAGACGTTGATCGAGCATTTGACGTTCTACAAGCTCGTTTCACTTTTATTAAACATCCATATCTTATTTGGGATCGTGATGTTCTGGGAAAAATAATGAGAGCTTGCATCATCATGCGTAATATGATCGTGGAAGATGAAAGAAGCACTTATTTAAACTATCAAGATTCCACATAATTTATACAAGATCAAGTTAATTCGAGTGATCATCAGAATGAAGCGAAAAATAATAATTTTGCATACTCTACAGAAAGGATTGCAAGCCTAGCTAGTCACATGACAATCAAGTCACAACTTGAGAATAGAGAAGCACACAGAGATCTTTGAGACAACTTAATCGAGTACATTTGGTAAAAATTCGGCAATGATAACTGAATTTTCTTTACTTTGTTGTTTGTAATTTTAGTTTTTCGTTGTTTCAATTTCGTCTTTCAATTACTTTTCTATATTCCCTATATTTTAGTTTGTACGATTTTTGAGTTTTATATTTTTTTCTAAAATTTTAATTAGTTTTTACGTCTTTAAAATTTAAATAATTTAAATATATAATAATATAAATATAAAAAATATAGTTGATGGACAGCAATTGAGGTAGTTATGAATAAATGATAATAAGTAAAGATGATTGAACTGAAGTAAAATGAAGTATAGCAAGAACTGAAGAAGAGATAAATTAATTAAGTATTATAATGGTTGGCTTAGTCGGGATTTAGGTGGTGAGATTATTCGTAATCTTAGGGTTTATCACACTTTCTTTCTTGGGGAAAAATCTACTTCTCCCTCTATAAACCCTTCTCCAATCTAACCTTCCAAATTCAAAACCAATCGTAGAATCTCCGGAGATGAGTAACGCCGCCGCGAACGCCCTCAATAACATTGCGCGCGCCGCTTTCGCCGTCGGTCTCGGCGGAGCCGTCGTCAATTCCTGCCTGTACACCGTCGACGGTGGCCAACGCGCTGTCATCTTTGATCGTTTCGCTGGAGTTAAGCCCGATGCAGTCGGAGAAGGGACTCACTTTTTGGTCCCATGGCTTCAGAAGCCCTTCATTTTCGACATCCGCACTCGTCCCCACACCTTCTCCTCGGTTTCTGGTTAATGCGCGCCTCCTTCATTCATTCATTTTTTTTTTTCTAATTTCTTCTCGACTCTGAATCACGCCACCTAAGGAAACTCCTAATTTGATAATTTTCTTTAGTCTGGACTAATTATTGATTGATAAAATTGTAAAGTAGTACCTCTAGATGTTGCTTTGGGTGTTACTCGGAATCATGAATCTTTTCAAGCACAGGACGACTTTTAATTATATCTTGATTGAAATGTTACTGTTCTTATGGTGCTGTATATGTTGGTAATTAGTAGTTTTATTTGTTGATACATATAAAGGATTGAATCCTGTAGTTCTATTAAGGGATAAAGTACTAGTAAATTTGTTGAATTTCTACAAATGGAGAATGTATACTATCAGTTTAAGCATATTGCATTTTGACATTGTATGCTGGTAAGATAGTGATGAAGCAATTTGTTTGCCAAAACAATTAGGGACGAAGGATTTGCAGATGGTCAATCTGACACTGCGTGTGCTTTCTCGGCCCGAGGTCAGCCGCCTCTCAGATATTTTCCAAACCCTAGGACTTGAGTATGATGAGAAAGTCCTACCCTCTATCGGCAACGAAGTTCTCAAGGCTGTAGTTGCTCAGTTCAACGCTGATCAATTGCTTACAGATCGGCCTCATGTCTCTGCCCTCGTGAGAGAGAGTTTGATACGTAGGGCCAAGGACTTCAACCTTGTTTTGGACGATGTGGCCATCACGCACTTATCTTATGGTGCTGAGTTCTCAAAGGCTGTGGAGCAGAAGCAAGTGGCCCAACAAGAAGCTGAAAGGTCAAAGTTTGTGGTCATGAAAGCGGAACAGCAGAGGAGGGCTGCGATTATTAGGGCCGAGGGTGAAAGTGAGTCTGCCAAGCTGATCTCTGATGCAACTGCAGCTGCAGGGATGGGGTTGATCGAGTTGAGGAAGATTGAGGCCGCGAAGGAAAATGCTGCGACCATGTCCAGGAATCGGGATCTTTGGTATCTTCCCAGCAACAACATGCTTCTTGGTGTCAATCCGGGACGTTAGCTATGAGGTAGCAATGCTTACTTTTTGTTCAATTGATTATCTTCCAGTTGAGTGCATTAATGTTTTTTCTTGAAAGAGGTAATACTTTAGTTTTCTAGCCTTCTATTTCCGATCTGCTGCGTGTATGTTCTATATCCGTATGAGTCATATGATTGCTTGCTGTATTACTTCCAAGAACTTGACCATTAATGGATCAAGGCTTGTTTTTCAACTAATACTGTATGAGATTGCTTTTGGCATTTTCTTGGTACGATGAATGTGCTTGCTATGCCTCCCTTGATGGATTTCATACCCTAAACTGAGATGTAGTTGTTGAATTTGCAACTCTTTGGTAAAGAATTCTTTTGTTAATAATGCATACTATACTTTTATCATAGATAAAAAAGTATAGTATGCATTACTCTTTAGTCTTTACTATCCTTTTTTATAGACCATTTCCCTTTTCCTCTTGTGGCAGGGTGTTGAAATGGCCAAGTTCTGGGATTCTCTGCTTTGCTCTTCTTTTTTGGCGGGGATATTAAGATTTCATTTTGCAGTTCTGTTACCTTAATAATTTGTAAGAATCTTTAGGGGAAGCTTTTGATTGCAGACCAGATGTAATAGTAGTTGCTATTGATCCAGCAATCAATTTGTTTTTGTTATTTTTAAGAAAGAAATGTGTTATTGAGCACCGCTTGTTTATGATGAGAACTAGAATCTCTTTGTTGAAGTTAAATTTGAATATATCATGTCCGTCCCGCCCAATTTGTCTTGTTTATTTTCGGCACCAACACTAAAAATGAGTGGGTGGTTGTGTGTAGATGAGTGAGTGATTGTGTGTAAAGAGTATGACTCACAAAGGAAAAATTGAGAGTTTATGTAATAATTATTTTTTATTTAAGAAATAAGACAAATCAAACGGGATAACTTATAAAATAAAATAAGATAAATCAAGTGAGATAGAGGGGGTATTTAATTGCTAGTTAAAGAAAACTTGTTCCAGTAACGTACCATACGTGTACTAGAAAAGAAAGAAACAAGATTTCAGCTAAAACTTATAACCTTTGGCGAATAAAGCAGCTAAAACTTATAACCTTTGGCGAATAAAGAACCTTCAAACCGTATATTGCAACATATTTGATGGTCGGACATGACACTGGTAGTGTAGTATCAGAATATCCAACTCGATACGTTAAAGTTTTTGGAAACGGAATGCAATTGCAATACCAACACGGGAGAAGCAAGAATCAATCAAGACTCAAACTTTATTGGCTTCAAAGCAAAATTATGCAGGAGATTCCACACACAACTCATTTTAAACATTTCTCATGTCTCGTCCTCGAATGTGCAGAGGTAAACTTATTACAGATATCCGTAGATGGAGAAAGAGAGTGATTACAAGGTAGGAGGGATCCATATGTAGCCGTGTGTTTGCACGTAGCCCACCTTCTCCAACAGTTGATCTGCTTCTGCAGGGCCTCGACTTCCCGGCTTGTACGGAAGGAACTTGAACTCCCCATTATCTATCCGGTGCAAAAGGGGCGTAAAAATCTCCCAAGCAGCCTAAAGAATGCTTAGTAGGTAAGAATACATTTGATAACTTCGAATACGAATTATGACTAAAGTCTAGTCCTTTTACCTTCAACTCATCTCTGCGGACAAAATGCTGCTGATCACCATTGATTCTGTGTACAAAAACATGTGTTGGAATGTCTTTTTTTTCGCATACACAAGCACAAGAAAATGTCTATATAAGATCAAGAGAGGCATACATGTCTAGGATTAGGCGTTCATAAGCTTCTGGTATGACAACCCCATTGTAACGTTGCCTATACGACAAATCCAGTTCACTCTGAGCAGTTGACATTTCCAATCCGGGCTGCTTCACCTGCACAAGAGGGCAGACAAGACAATGAGAATAATGGCATGACCATAAAATCAAGTAAACAAACAGTATAATGTTGAACTTGCCGTTAGCTTCATGTACATGGCTTCTGAAGGTTGCAGACGAATTACAAATTCGTTCCTTCCTTGCCTTTTACCTGGATGGACAGTTTTATCGAGCTTATTTGTTGGTCCCGATAGCACGTTTAGGTATAGAGGGGAGGTGTGAATACACCTGAAAATCGATTTCTCAACTTAAACACGAACAGTCCTTTTCAGGATAGTGTCGTACTGAACAGGTTCAGCAGACCAGATAAACTGTTCTGAATCGTGTTGGCAGAGTGACTGACTCTACTGAGATCTGCTAGCTGACTAAGAGTCAGAATTCAGTATCTTGCAGATAGAGTTTAGTAGTGCGGAATAGTGTAGGCCCAATTCAGTTGAGTTCGAAAACGTTTTTTAATAAAACAGTTTCAGTAGATTAGTGCAATCAGTTAAGTTCGCTGAAACTCAGTTGAATGATTTAAAAGGGTTTTCAGTATGAACAGTTAAATCAATGCAACAGTAAAACAGAATACGAAACACAGAGATTTTTAAAGTGGTTCGGACACAAAAATCCGACGTCCACTGTTCCGAATGATCAGGAAACTATTTATTATATTGAGGTAGTCTCAGTTGGTTTGTACGCTGGACAAACTCTAGTCTTGAGATTTATACTGAGAGTTTACAAGGTTATAAAACTGAGTGTTTGAAAAACTCTCCAACTATGAAGGAGTTCTTTACAATAAAAAACAGTTCAAGGATGAACTCCTTCGTCTAAACTATGAATATATTCTATTGAGCTTAGATTAGAGGGATAGGGAACAATGAAGTAGCTTCTAGAACGACGAACAACTGAATATAGCTTTGGGTTCGTGTATCGTCGTTTGGATACTAGAGGCTGTATTTAACAATTTAGCTTGGTTCCCTAAGAGCTAGAAAGTAATTCTTCGCCGGAGATATATTCTTCGAACGTCTTGCGGAGAACTTAGGCTTTTCGAATTTGCTCGTTTGAATGCTCTGTGTATTCGTTTTCTCATTGTTCCGTGAGCTTCAAATTTGATTTATCCCTCTATTTATAGAGAAGAGACTAGGAAAGATCCGTTGGAGACGATGATCCTTTGTCTCTCTCTTTTGGGTAGCTAACGACTCTTTCATGGCATGGTGACAGTGTCCTTTCCCTCCATTTCTGGAAAATTGTTGACTTGCAGCTTTAGTAGGTGTAGGACAGATGTCTGCTTGTCATTGGCCGAGGTTCAGAAAGTGGTTGAGACAGAACAGACTTCAAGGAAATTTAAAGCTGACTTCTCTCTTCCTCGTACTTGACTATGCTGATTGTCTTTGAAAGATCTGACAGTTCAGAAGACTGTCTGATCGTTGCTGAGTCTGATCTCTGATTCAGTAGTGAACTCCCGCTGAGTCTGCTCTACTGAAGATCAACTCTGAGTGCAGTGAACTACTCCTACTGAGTTCGATCCCAATCGACTCCTTTCAAAGCATATCTTGCTCTCGCCGAGTCCAAGATATGCGAGTCTTCTACTTACAGTGCTTTGAGGCGGATAAGCTACTGAATGTCTGAACCAGAGCAGAGGGTCTGCTGAGTCTGAAACCCCAGAGACAAAAACATATTACAACATAAAGGTTCACCAATCAATATAGGATTTTGGGATCTTCAAATCTTCAGACTAATTCTGAGCACAAGACTACTGAGTAACTGTCAGTACAGAAGTCATAATCATTTTCCACTATATCTAATACTGTTGAGGATAGAATCATCACCCAACATTATTAGAATCAAACATTGAGCTAAAAGGATTCTTTTAAGTTAAGTAGGAAGCTGAGATCAGAAGGAATATATAAGACATGCATTTAAAGATGTCACTGGGAACATCTTTGAATTGAACCCGGATTTCTGCTTTTCTTGAATTTAAAGCTTTTCCTGCCTTGAGTATGAAAAGGCACGCCTACACCAAGTGAATTAATGGTCATTTAAGTAAGCATTTAGAAAGATACATCATTACAAATTTGAATATTCGTGGCTACCTTCCCATCTCTCGTTATGTATATGTAGAATAGCTGTAGCAAAAGTGGGAGTGTTCGAGTTGTCTGGAACCGTTGGATCATCCTTGTAGCCTTCATATTGTCCAAGCATCACCTCTTCGTCTTTTATTGGCATAACTGACTGAAGTACCTGAATTACAACTAAATAGTTAGATACTACAAAGACTGCAATCACGCAGGTAGCTCCTGTCGAGCTGCAAGTATAAAATGAAGCTAAGGAACTTAAAACAGAAGCTGAAGTCCATCTTCAACTTTGAGGGTTTTTCTTGCAAAAAGAAAATTACATGGGCAAGGTAATACAGCAAACTGAGTACTTCAAACAGAATGTTTCTGAATTATACCTTCACTTTCTCATCTCGAATATGCTCAGGTTTCAATGACACGGGTTTCTCCATTGCAACAAGGCAAAAAACCTGAGATGTTTTAAGAAACTGTGCGGTCAATATGGGTAGGCACGATAACAAATCAAACTGGTTAATGCGAATAGAAAAGGAAAGGAAAAAAGTGAGGTTAATATGTAGTATGAATTTTGTTGTAGATGCATTCCATGCTTTAAGTCATTCAGTAAAAATGTCCATGGATGAGTAACATATTAAGCAAAATTGTGAATAGGACAGCTGGGGAAACTAAATTTTAACAAAAAAAGCTGGGGAAACTAAATTTTAACAAATATAACCTGCATCAGGTGATTCTGTATGATATCACGGATAATTCTGCAAAACAAGAAATAGAAATAAGAAATTGTAAGTTCATCAAGCTCTAGTTGCAGAACAAGATTTATCTAAAGAGTAAAAGCACTGAGGGCACACCCATACTGGTCGAAATATCCACCTCGTCCCTCAGTTCCAAAATCTTCTCTAAACACAATCTGGAGGCAAGAAAAACTCAAAACTTGCTATTTTCTTAAGCCAGATGAGAATTATTGCAATTTCTCATTGTTTAAACATAAGCATAAGCAACTCACCTGTATGTTATCACGATTCCAGAGAGGCAAAAATAAGCGATTTGCGAAACGGAGCACCAACTGCCATATATTATAAGATGGAGATCAATTTTCTTCTAGAAGAAAATCCTACATATATAGTACGTACAAACTACAAACAACTAACTGATCTATCAAAAACTAGAGGTAACTAGAATTACCAGATTCTGCACCAATTCCTTTCCCATATAATGATCTATACGATAAATCTGTGGTTCTTCAAACAATTCACCTATTTGTGAGCTCAGTTCCTCAGCTGATTCCAAATCCTTTCCAAAAGGCTTCTCAATGACAATACGAGTCCATCCACCAAGATCAGCTAAAAATACAAAGCAGACAGTAAGTGGTTTTCGATTGTCTTCATACATAAAGGCAGTTGGTAAAAAAAAAAGGACAACAAACTGGTTGCTTCTTTGGTTCAGTCAGTTTATTCTGGGGTCTAGCTAATTCAACTCTAGAAGCTCAAATGGAAGTATTAATGAAGATGGAGCTTCCTTCAATTTGGGATCAATTATCCAAGAAAGGAAATGCAGAGGAATAAGCAATCTAAACTAGTTCTGAAGGTGATACATACATTTATTCATGCAATAACTCTTGATCATTTTACAGACTGGAGGATAAACAGATGGCGGAAGTGCAAGGTAGAAAAGCCTGCGGGATGATCCATGTGTACTGTTTCTTGAAAACTCATGCTCAGATATTGCCTTGTCTAATGCTTGAAACCCTTCCGGAGCATCATATGGACCACTCACATATTTAATCTGCATGATCCATGAAATGTGAGGCCATGCTACTGTTAGAGTAAAGAGATTGTAAATACGATCAAGATAAGCCAACGGAAATATATATAAACGAAATACTCAAAGAAGAGTCCCACGGAAGTTAAACTTCCGGCCAAGCGCTCACACGCCGTTTCCACGTCTAAGATAATAACCCTAGATAATCATCCTATTCTATTCACCCTAATATATATACTAGATCAACTTATCTAAATACGGAAATTGTGAAATAAAGGAAATAGGCCTAACAATTGGCCAGCCCGTTATATGGACAATTATTCAAACCCTAATTAAACAGTAAACCCTAATCAACCCCAACCATGCACACGACCACATGCATGCACACGGTCACGTGCTTTCCGCCTCCAACGTCCCCGCGCACGATCCATGCACACGATCCGTCCCGAGTTCCATCTTCTTCAACTTCCGTCGGTACACCACGTCTCTAACAACTTCTCCATTCTTCCAAACAGCCTTGTCCTCAAGGCGAAAATTTGGAAATTGACTAAGTAATTCTGACACCTCCACCCACGTCGCGTCATCTTCCAATTTGCCGTGCCACTGAATTAATACCTCTCGTACTCTATCATCACCACGACAAACCCAACGATCTTTCAAGATCCACTTGGGCTCAAAATCGGGATTTACCGCCCACCAATCCTCCGGTAAGCTCGTCGTGCACTCGAGGTCTCCAATAGCGGCCTTAAGAAGAGAGACATGAAATACCGGATGCAACCGGCAGCCGTCCGGCAACCGTAAGCGATAAGCAACGGCGCAAATGCGCTCCTCCACCATGAATGGACCGTAATAACGTGCTGCCAACTTCGCATTCTTGCGCTTAAATAATGACATTTGTCGATACGGTCTTAACTTTAAAAACACTTGTTGTCCCACCTCATAAACGACTTCTCGCAGATGTTTATTTGCAGCCTTCACCATGTAATCCTGTGCTCGCCTAATATGTTCCGTTAAATGCCTTAATGCCCCATCACGGTCGCGCAACTCATCGGCCACGGCTTTCACTTGAACTTCGGCTGGCAAAAATCCCACAATCGAGGGCGGTGGCCGCCCATACACAGCCTCGAATGGAGTAGTACCGGTGGACGCATGAAAATTAGTGTTATAAGAGTACTCCGCCCAAGCTAACCAACGACTCCACTGCTTGGGCCGTTCTGAAGCAAAGCAACGCAAATAAGTCTCCACGGAATCCCATATTGCTTCCACAAGAAATTGTGGAAGGGTATATAAGAGAGAGTTAACCCTTGACTTACAACCATGGTTGTAGGTTAAGTTAGGGCTCCCTATTTTATATGCCTAACAATTGGCGCCGTCTGTGGGAACCTGACGGATCGTACGTTGCGGGAAGGAGCTACCCGATGTGTGGGCCCAGGGGTTGCCACCACGGACGTGGAACCTGCCACCCGTGAAGTGGGCCTTCGATGTGGGTTGTCACCCAGCGTGTGTCGTCCGTGGACGTACGGTTTCGAAGGGGGATGGATTGTTACGATATCCCATATTGCTTCCACATGAAATTGTGGAAGGGTATATAAAAGAGAGTCAACCCTTGACTTACAACCATGGTTTTAGGTTAAGTTAGGGCTCCCTATCTTATATGCCCAACAGCTACACTAACGCCATCCTTTATAGTTAGACAGAAGATAATATATCAAAAAAGAAATCACTAACCAACAACAGAAAGTTTGAAACATCTTCTGTGCCATCATTACCATGGGGAAGATACCTACATCAGTTATCCATGGAAAATGAATCCAAAACATGAAGCAGATGTGTAATAGCTTCATGGAATGATAATGATATCTCAAACATAAAAACAAGCCCAAGAACAGAAGCAACAATGATTTCCAAGACAAAAGGCAGTCACAAGTAATATTCCAAATGACTTTCACTATAAGCTCAAAGTAGAAAGATGCAGAAAATCATACCCTTTGATCCGATCTCTCAATTCATCATCAGTGATCTTGGTCCTTGCATACCCGAATATGTGAACCTCATTTGATTGCAAAAAACCCTGAGTATCACAATCCAAACAAAGTGTAAGAGATGAGCCTCCTACAAAAGATTTAAAAAAACTTCAACACATAGTAAACATTCCAACTCATTACTTCATAGCATGAATTCACTGTAAAAGCAAGCAATCATCAAATGCAAGGCAACATCATAAACAAAAGAAAAACCAATATTCTGATCAACCTGCCGGTAAAGGTTAAAGAGTGCAGGGAAGGTCTTCTTCTTAGCAAGATCACCAGAAGCACCAAGAACAATGATGGAGAGGCAACCAGTTTCAGGCACATTCTCATTATCTCTTGCAAAAGATTCACTCTTATCAAATGGTCTCTTCTCACAGTGCCATTCTCCCAAAGCCGCCGCCATTAGAATTCGCAGGAGCTAATTAAACGTCCGATTAACAGCTCCTGATCTGCACAGCAAGTGGTAAACAAATTTCAAAAGTTAAATCCTCGTTATTAGAAAACGGTCAGATTCCAGTTCCAATTAAAAATTCACAAAAGGAAAGTAGTCCTATGAATTCAACTGCAATCCAAAACAGCTAAGCAATAAAAAACAAACAAATACTAATTCACGAGACAATGGATTAACAAGGCTTGCACTTTACGTCGTAACTACTATTTAACTAATCTCCACCACGAATCGAGGCTTTCATAAGAGAGTTTCGCGTGTTTTAAACAGAAAAATCGAACAATTAGATGATCCCCAAAATGCAACAGATCGATGAACGTGTTATAATTCTTGAAAAAATCACACAAACAAAACATGATTCAAAAAATTAGAGAAGAGGAAGAAAAAGCACCTCGCCGCAACAAAATCAGCAGCAATCGGAAAACTTGTTATTTGCTTTCAGATAAGGTGTTGGTGAAAAGAGGCGTGAATACTGCAGTTTGATATGGAGAAACGATTAATGGGACCTTTGCTAAGATACGATGATTTGGCTAATTTTGACTACGACCAGATGGTGAGAGAGAGAGAGAGAGAGTGGGTTGGTGAGCGAATTCCATACCCGTATATCCTACGTGTTCAATACCGTAATTCGATTTTTAGATTATACTAGAAAAGAATCGAGTATAATTAAAAAAATGTACTTTTGGGCAAATTTTTAAAATAATACTTTAAAAAAAAACAAGTCCCAGAATACTACTCTCATCAAACTAATTCAAAAAATAATACTACTACTTACAAAACTAATTCCCAATGTATTATTATTAATAAAAGGAATAATCTTCTAAATGTTTGAACTTATATTTTTTTACGTAACTTTCATTTTCAACCATAACAATGTCAATAATAGCTAGAATATTCTATTTTATAAAGAAAATATCAACGACACAAATTTTAAAATAAAAATCATATTTTTATTAGATTTAAATTCCTATTTACATAAAACAATTACGGCATAAATTGTAAAATAAAATTACAGTTTTTATTTAATTTATTATATTTTTATTTAATGAAAATACTAACAACACTTAGTAAATTTTAAATAATTTTTTTGGTACAATCGAAAACTTTATGAATTAAAGTTTCAAACATAAGTTTATCCGTAAAAAATAACATTTTTAATGAATATTGTAGCACATTAATATTGTATTTAGATTTAAAAAATAATAATAATATTCATTAATTTTATTTTCTATTAATTAAAATAATCAATTTTTTAATTTTCCAATTTATCGTTTGCCATTATTATTTTTATTTAAAAAATAATCTTGTTTTCTAAGATGTAATGTAAGGTATAATGGACGGTTTACTTAGAAATAGAGTATTTATTTTGTTAATTAGACTTTGATATATTTATTTAGAAAATATTACTAGTATATTCTACTTATTATTTTTTTTTTGAAAATGGAAGGTTTATTTTTATTTTTGAAAATGGAATGTTTATCTAGAAAAGTTAAATTGGATAATATAGCTTAATTTCCCTTTTACATATATAGTAGATTGAGAATTAATTTTCTTGAAGTAGTAGTTTGAGAATTAGTTTGGTGAGAGTAGTATTTTCAGAATTAATTTTTTGAAAAGTAAATTGTAATTTCAGAATTAATTTTTAGATATTTGCTCAAAGATTTTAGGCAATACAAATTTATTAGCACGTACGTAAGTGGTGTTTAATACAGTTTATAGCTGTCAGTTACAGTTTGAGTGTTTGGAACACCATACTTTCAATAGAAAATCTCTATCAAATATAATCAAGATAGAGAAGCTGCTTAAGCTGCTATTACCCAGCTTTCAACTGAAGCTTATAGTTTATCTAATTTTTTGGATTATTTTTCTAAAAATCATTAGCTCTAAAATTAATATTTTTTGTTAGTTATAAATTTAATTATAATTATATTTTAATATATTAATTAGCAACTTAATAATATTTATTTATTATTTATTATTTATAAATTCTTCAAATTTAATAAAAATAGTTTTACTAAAATTAAATATAAATTAATTAAAATGATAGATTTCGAGAATCTCGATTTTAAAATTAATATTTTCCATTTTCATTTAATGGTAATTATACTTTTAGCTACGTAATTATAAAAATTATATAAAAATATTATTACTATGAATTTATCCAAATAAATAATATTTAATATATAACCGTTAATATACTAGAAATTCATGTAATATACAAATTAATTTAATTTTGATATTTTGTAATAGTTTTAATATTTTTTAATACTGAAAATTGGAATTATAGTTCAAAAAATAATTTTTTAATTTTATTTATTTATTATAAATTATAATTATTTAATAATATTAGGGGTAAGATAGATATTTTATTTAAAAGTTAAAATAAGCTACTGATATTAGCAGTATTTCCAAACACTGTTTTTCTCACTTTTAGCAGTTTTTAGCACTTCTTTTTCAACATTTACAAATTCTCTAATCAGCAGTTTTTAACCGATTTTTCAACACTTATCAATAAGCTTTAGTTTGAAGAATAAGTAAATTGTACACATGATTTTAAAATAATAAAATAAAAATAATAAAAATCCTTCAAATTGAACTTAATGTGTGATCGGAATATCTTAAGTGGATAAATCATCGACCTTAAACATCACCATTGACTACAGAATCTTACAAGTGTGTCTTCTCTCTCTAACACGTAAACCTTAAAGTCAAATTTAATTTCGTAGAAATTTTCACCAATTTATAAATTTTAATAAAATTGAAAAATCATATTCTTATCTCAACGCTTTAAAACCCAAATTCATTATTGATTGAATTCGATTCGAATATTGGACACCTCGATATTAATTCATGGAAACAATTGAATTTAAAAGAATAACACAATATAAATACTCAACGGGAGTATCATACAAAAACTGCAGAGAATTAACTGAATATAATCATACCTATTTATCCCCTCAATTATTTATATTTGTTGCTAACTGTTAACTAGGGTTGATTATTTTATGTTATGGTGTGATGTAATTATTGATCCACAATATAAAAAATTAATTCAACAAACCAACATTCAACAATATTAGACCAATCTTCAACCTGAGATTCGCATATCATATTATATAGAAAAATATGTGGAATAAAACGAATATTTGAATATTTCCAAACTATTCAGGCACGTAATTAGCTCGCTATTTTGTATATTGTATGTAAGCAAATAGTATATATTTAATTAATATTCACGTGAAAGGTACCATCTCCAATTTGGTTAGCTTAGCTGTGATTACATTAATTTATTGTACTGTGTATTCTGCCAAATTCCAAATCTACTTCTGCTGCCTATTGATCTATAATTTTGAAGACATTTATCATCTCCGATCCCCCATCGATTAAATCTTCATTTATTTTTTTCACGAGATCAAGCCCATGTTCTTAGGTACACTTTTCATGTGGATTAATCAAGATTAGTTAGGATGAAATTTGGAATTTTAGTAGAGAAATAAATGATCTAATAATAAAAAATTAAAATCACAATTGAATTTCGATACAATTTCAATGGGAAACCCGCACATCCCCTTGTATCAGCCATTGAGACTAAAGATACATTAAAAGGCCACCTCATTTGTGTGCGGTCATCATCGCCCCCCTTAACTATGTGTCATCGTCGGCACAATCACCGTTTACTAGTGTTCTAATCGTTGATACGTGTCCTCGTTGGCAAGTCCTACCCGCACAGTCACCATTCACATATGGAAATTTCCATCGCTAAGTTAGCGACAAAATAAAATTAGTCGGTAAGACATATTGCTCCAGAGACGAGTCTTCAGTTGTAGGGGGTGAATACATTTGAATACAAATTTCAACTCAAACACGAAACTCATTATGATACTGAATATGCTTGCTGGGTAGTTCAACTCGTCAAGTAAGGTTCAGATCGCGTGGGCACAATGATTCAACTACTGAATCCCGTCTATTGACTTTAGTCAGTTTATAGTAAATTCAGTGGAAGAGTGAGTGCAGAAGTTTAGGCGTAGAAAAACGTTTTTATCAAAAATGTAAAAGTCGTGCTTGTGCATTAATTCATATTTTACTGAAATACTGAGTTGATGCTTTAAAATATATTTTATGCAGTATGAACAATAACCAATAAAAAAGTAAATTGCATAATGATTTTTAAAGTGGTTCGGATACACAAGATCCTACTCCACTCTCCTGAACACAGACATAAGATCTTGTCTTTTTTATCATACTGAGCAAGTTCTCAGTAATCTGTACCAGACAGATTCAATACTTATAGTTGTAGCAACTTTACAATTGTTCAAAAACAAGTGTTGGTCCGGAGACGATAGTCAGGTGTAGAGGGGGGGGGGGTGAATACACCTGAGCACAGTTCTTTTTCTCAGAACGTGAAGAACAACTGAGTTGTATGTTGCAATTGATGAACAGTACCAAATAGTAACCTTCGATCGCAGGTTAGAAGTGTGCTAGGTTGCACGGACACGGACACGGGACACGGTACGACACGGACACGGGACACGGGATACGACATTTTTTGAAAAATTTAGGACACGACACGGGCGCTGATATAAAAAATATTAAATTATTAATATATATATATATATATTTATATATAAATTTAAAAATGATCAAGTCAAGTTTTTCAATATCAAACTCATAGTTCAAATGATCAACTCAAACGACATAGTCATAATTCATAAGTAGATAACCATAGCATAAAAATGTAAAATACTAAAATAAGTAGATAATCTAAATACATTAGTAAGGTAAGTAATATTTAATTATTTAATTATATATTTATTTACTTATTACTAATGTAAGGTAAGTAATATTTAATTATATATTTATTTACTTATTACTAATTATATATACGTGTCCCACTGTCCCTTTACTTATTTAATTTTATATTTATTTACTTTTTACTAATTTCTAACTACATGGCTCATTCAATCGTGTCAACTACAAGACTAAATCAAAAAACGTGTCCGTTGTCCCCTTGGGATGGCAAAGTTGGTGAAGGTGGGTAGGCCCGGGACCGATAGGTCCTGAGTTCAAATCCTACTGGAAGCAACTTTGTGGAGCCTATCACCTATAGTTAGCGTAGGATGGTTGAACTCTCCTGTGTGGTTTGCAGGCTACTGCACAAGGAGCGGGGTTTACCCAGTGCGCACCGAAGGTAGCGGCTACGGGTTCCACGTATCAAAAAAAAAAAAAAAAAAAACGTGTCCGTTTCGTGTCGGACACACAAATCGCCGTGTCCGTTCCGTGTCAGACACATAAATCGCCGTGTCCGAAAACGTGTCCGTTTTTTTTTAATTTATGGACACATTTTTGCCATGTTGGACACATGTCGGGCGCGTGTCCGGGCGTGTCCGTGTCCGACACAGTACGGCGGATTTTTTTGGAGTGTCCGTGCAACATAGGAAGTGTGCCAACTACTGAGCTCTCCTACTGACTTTTGTTAGTACTTGAAACTCAGTCGGAGACTTAGTGAGCGGATAAGAGTGTGGGGCCCGGAGATTCGTCTCAGTTTGAAAACGTGATTTCGAAAGTTAAAATCTTTTGGCTAGTGCGCTTTGAAAATACGTTTTATGCAATATAAGATTTTGTGATCAGTTTGTATGATATGCAATATAAGATGAAAGCACCTCATCCTACTCAGCAGCATTCTGACAACAAGATCAAAGCCAAAGTACCCCAGTTCAGTCAAGGGGGAACCAGCAAATCAAAATTGGCCGATCGGTATGGACCTCCAAAACGACACATCCAAATTCAAGATGTGGGTCATATTATTTTGAACCTATAGTTAGAAGAGGATCCAAAAGTCAGAAGAAACAGAAAGCCGCACAGAAGGCAAAGGTCAGCAGTCCACCAGCTCAGAAGATTAGGACTCCTGAACCTCAGAAGCCTCAGAAGTCACCTGTGACCAGTCCAGTGTTCAGATATGTTGACTCTAGTGGAAAGAAGATGTCTGAAATCACCAGGGTTGTTAGACAGATTTTGGTTATTAAAACTAACACCTAAGGACCCAAAATCAAAAATAAAGGGTACCCGAATATAATTCCGTTTTGCGAGGTGCGCAGAGACCCATGGTATGTGGACAGCTGGATGCTCAAGACATATGACATACCAAAGGAGTCTACTGAAGAATTATATCACTGAAGAATGACCCATAATTGAGTTCGGAGACAATGCAAAAGGCTATATTAGAGGATATGGAACACTCGGCATTGGACCGCCAAAGTTCCAAGAGTATCATATGTTGAAGGACTTCGGCAGAACCTTCTCTCTCGTTAGTCAATTTTGTGATAACTCAAATAGAGTGGTATTTGACGCCGGTTTACGTGATGTTATTGATAAATCTACAGGGGAAAACGAGTGTTATCGGGTTCGCGCAGAAAGAACATATATGTTGCCGATCGGAACTCAGCGAGAACTCGAAGCTTGTCTGGTGGCGAAGAACGATAATCGAACGGGGTGGCTATGGCATAGAAGACTCGGCCATCTCAACTTCAAGACGCTCAACAAACTAGCAAGAGACACTCTAGCAAGGGGACTCGCCGAATGAAATATTCGGAAAGACACTTAGTGTGAAGCATGTCCGAAGGGAAAGCAAACAAAGAATCAAAATCCAACAGTTCCATCTCCTTCCACCGATGGAATCCTTCAAATGCTACATATGGATTTGTTCGGTCCAGTCTCCCCGGTGGACGATCGAGAGAGGGAAATATGCATTAGTGGTCATAGATGACTACTCGCGCTACACATGGGTCATATTCATTGCCAACAAGTCCGACGTCAAAACAGAGTTACCAACGCTTCGAAAAGGCTCGGTGTCGAGAAGAACACCAAGATCGAAAAAATACGTTCGGACAGGAACCGAGTTCCTTAATTCCATGGTAGAGGAGTTCTACGAAGCGTAAGGAATAGAGCATGAGACATCGGTCGCCCGCACACCTCAAGCAAAATGGAGTTGCTTGAACGAAAGAACGTAACTCTCAAAGAAGCGGCTAGAACTCTACTCGCAGATTCGGGACTCCCATCCAAATTCCGGGCGGGAAAACGACGGATCTTGCGTGTTACACTCGGAATAGATCTCTACCGACAAAGCAAGCATAAGAGGACACCATATGAACTATGGAACGGCAGGAAGCCTTCTCTATCTTATTTCCATATCTTTGGTTGTTCAAGCTTTATCCACAATAATGGGAAAGATCAGCGAAGACTTTTGATAGCAAGTCGATCGGGGAGTATTCTTAGGATACTCTCGGGTCGGCAAAGCTTTCGAGTATTCAACTATTGGACTCTTTGCGTGGAGGAAAGCCCTCATGTTGTTTTTAACGAGTTTGCTATCGAAGACAGGAGCAATAACTCAAATTCCGAATCCGAGGACATCGAGAAACGACTACGGGATCTAAGCTTAAAGGACAAACCCGAAAAGATCCAACCTATGTTGGGATGATGATTCAAACGAAGAAACCGAAGATAAATCTATCGAATCTCAACCACAGAGCAAGTAGGCGAGCAGATTGATTCTCCCGAACGTAATCAATCCTAGGTAACTCAGGTCGATGAAGAAACCCAAGAGGTAATCGAGACCACTACCGAGAATAACAACTCGGGGGAACATCTAGTAATGTTCCCGAGCCGAATGCCCCCGAACCCGGTGACTCAGGAGACCATACTCTTATCACCTGAAATTCTTCAATCTCGAAAATAGTACAACCGAAATGCCTAACTCACCTACTATCTGTGTTGAACAAATTTCAGATGAAGAGCTGAAACTTCGTAGATCGTGGCTCGATGCTCACACTGCTGATCTAATCATTGGAGATCCCTTAGCTAATGTCAAGACAAGATCCAGATTCTGTCAAGGAGAAAGCGCATTATTTTCCTGCTTCTTGTCTACTGAAGAGCCTCAGACCATTGAGGATGCATTAAAATATGCTGACTGGATCATAGCTATGCAGGAGGAGCTGAATCAGTTTACGAGAAACGAAGTGTGGGAGCTTGTAGACAGACCCCGACATCAACATGTCATTGGAACCAAATGGGTCTTCAAAAACAAGTGAGATGAAAACAACGTTATAGTAAGGAACAAAGCAAGGCTCGTGGCTAAAGGCTACTGTCAAGCTGAAAGAATAGATTTCGATGAAACTTTCGCTCCAGTTGCAAGATTGGAGGCAATTAGACTATTCCTAGCCCACGCAACACATCAAAGATTCAGAGTTTATCAAATGGATGTGAAGTCTGCGTTCCTGAATGGCGTGCTGAAAGAAGAAGTCTATGTGGAACAACCGCCCGGCTTTCAGCAGGGACGTCAAGTACATAGACTCAGAAAGGCTCTGTATGGGTTAAAACAAGCACCCAGGGCTTGGTACGATACCCTGTCTGAGTTTCTTCTTCAGAAAGGTTTTCAGAAAGGCACAGTAGACCGCACTCTATTCAGCTTTCAACTGGAAGAAGACTTATTACTTGTGCAGATCTACGTGGATGACATCATATTCGGATCAAAGAATGTCATCATGTGTCAACAATTTGAAAAGATGATGAAGGATAAGTTCGAGATGTCAATGATTGGAGAAATGAACTACTTCCTTGGTTTTCAAGTCAAGCAACCGAAAAGGAAACGTTCATCAACCAAGGCAAATACACTCGAGACCTCATCAAAAGATTCGGCCGCACATCCGCAAATCTTTCAAGATCCCGATGAATACGAATATGAAGATAGATCTTGATAAAGAGGGAGTATCGATAGACCAAACCGAATATCGTGCTATAATTGGTTCATTATTATATTTAACGGCTACTCGTCCCGACATAACTTATGCGCGTAGGTGTGCAGTGCTCGATTTCGGGCGAATCCGAAGCGAGTCATATGGACTCGAAGCAAAGAAGATTCTCCGCTATCTCCGAGGAACACCGACATGGGTTTATGGTATCCATGATGATAATATTGAACTAACTCGGCTATTCCGATGCCGACTATGCGGGATGTAGAATTGACCGAAAATCAACTTCAGGAACATGTCGGTTCCTTGGCGGCAAGTCGATCTCATGGTTTTCAAAGAAACGAGCACTCGGTAGCTACGTCGACTACGGCCGAATACATGGCTGCCGAAGTTGTTGCGCCCAAATCCTTTGGCCGAGACAAGAATGAGAGACTATGACGTCATTCGGAATGAAGTGCCGATCTTCTGCGATAGTACCGGTGCCATTGCAATCACTCGGAATCTCGTACTACACACGAGATGCAAGCACGTGGACATCGACATCACTTCATTCGTGACCATGTCGAAAAGAAGGATATCAAGATGGAAAAGATCCATACCGACAAGCAACGGGGCGACATACCGACCAAGCCTCTAGGCCGAATCCGTATTCGAGAGAACTTTCGGTAGAGCTAGGTCTGCTGTGGACCCTACCGACCCCGGGCCAAGTAAAGGTTCTATGAGAGGACCATTTCGGAGAAGGGGGAATGTTCACTCTCGATGCGAATGTATTCGATACGTAGAGATTCAAAAACCATCTACACGAGGTATCAGCGACTACTATGTTCGAATACGGGTTTGCGTATCTCTACTCGGTAGTAATTAATATAACAAGATTCTTGCATTTATGGCAAAGATTCAGCATGATATTAATATCTCTTGGTTTGTCTTTATTATTAACGAATATCATTTAATGCACGACATTCCATACATAAGCTTGCTTTGAACTCTGCGCGCATTTAATGCATGTCTTTTCACAAGCATTACTACTTAGGCTATTTTTACAACCGGCTTTGACTTAGGCGGCATATGCGATCATTACCTATAATATATCTTCTAATCTTGACCGTCCATTCTATAAAGCGGTTTAAACTCAACCTTTGATCAAATAACTGTTCATCTTCCCGTTTGATATATATATTTGATCATATCTTCTCAAACCGCCATTAGCATACTTCAAATCTTTCAAGTCCGAAAAATCCGAGATTTGCAAAAGCAATCCTTACTTACAACTTCATCTTAATATCTTATCTCGATTTTATTGGTATGCTTATTAGAACTGTTACTGTATTCTCTGTTTCTTCAGTATCAATATATATAAACTGTTGTATCTAAAACTGTTACTAATAAGATTCTTATGTAACAGGTACTATGGCGAACATAACTGTAGATGCCCCTCATAACATGGAGGACATTCTTGCAAAAGGCCGTGTCTGGTGCGAACCAGTCATGGAATTCGATGCGTGCGACCTAGACTACATGGATGAGATCTTCGCATCTCTAAGGGAGTCCGGCTCGGAGAAGTTTCTTTCGAGGAAGCCAACGTTCTTCCTTCCTCGACAGTGGCCGAGATGTACCTCAACTCGAACTCCATCTCCGGAGACATCATTGGGAGGTTCAGAACTTACTCCATCAACAATGCTTCCCTACTGCTGAAACGTTTATCTATCAAGGAAGCACTGAAGAATAGCTTTGACTTGCCATCTGAAGGAATCAGCACCGTAGGCTACAATGACGACTCAGTAGACGAGTACCTATCCATATTCTGCGGAAAGCCAACAACCTTCGTAGCCGCTTTTCGAAGAACGCCATGCTACCACAATATAAAGCCTTGGCTTACATTGTCACTCAGTGGCGACAAGCCAAGTGGCTCATTCGATCGGGTCTCCCGACCTAAGATCCAATTAATGATGGCGATATACGATGGCGCTAAGATCAACTCGGACAGATTTCTTCATCCGAGAATTCATGATCCAAGCGACCCAAGTTTGACAAGTCAACACGCATCATGTGCGCGAAGGGGAAATTACTGTATGGGCTTGAAGCTCTCGGTAATGATTGAAGACCACCGTGGTTCGGATCAAGTCACCTTTGATGATAAAGAGTACTTCAATGTGAAAAAGGTGCGCTTCCATAACAAGTCTCTGCCGCCCTTCGCAGATAGGGTCAGTCCCCAAGCTCAACCGACTAAGCCTCAAGCAGCCGCACCTTCAAAGAAGAGAACACCTCCAAGAAAATATCTAAGGCACCGGCTAAGAAACCGAAGAAAGACATCCCGGACGTGCCTCGCTGAATCCGAGGTATCTCCCGAAAACTCCTGGCCGAACGGGCTACTCAAAGAACCTATTCAGCCTTTGCAGCTAATAGATGAGCCGAGTCTTCCGAGAAGACTCAATCGGTGGAGAAGGGAGTCTCCATTTGAAGAACCCATAGAGATGGAACAAGGGGAGGCTACCGAAGCTCACGGTGAAGAAATTCAATGCCTGACAAACCCCCCTCACGAGTTCCTTCACTCGGCGATATGCCACTGCGCCGAACATCGAGCGTCTCCAATCGACTTGGAATCCGAGACGGCGTCGAAGAAGAAACAATCGGGATGGAAGCGTCAGTGATTCTATCCAGAGCATCCCGAGAAATTCTTCAACTGATTTCGGAGCTTGCTGACTACTCCGATCTGATGCTTATTGCCAAATCAGCAAGACTCCACATGTTGCTGCGACATCAGGAGTGGCCTCGTCTACAACGCCTAGTTCTCCACTTTTCATGTCAGCAGCTTCATGAAGAAGAACTGAGATTGAGGGAACAAATAGGCTATTCAGAGCCTGAAGACCTCAGCTCAATGGAAAATTTGAGGGCTCCAATGCTGGCAATGGTACATGATTGACAACTTGCCTCAGGCCCAGCACCCTCAGATGGGTCAGACCATGACGACCCACCCAGTGATTCAGGCCCTGGAAAGCCTGATGAGGGAAATCCCCAGGACAAGGATAAACATACTGAAAAAGCTCAGCGTCCGCTCAGTATCCTTGGACCTGCGAAGTCGACGGCTGGTACCTCGGCATCCACAGAGCCCACTCAGCTCTTGTTGGAGTCTGCATTCGAGGTAGCGCCCAACCCGCATCGTCGACGTTCCAAGTATGTGGCGAGGGCTATTAAAAGCCAAGGCACTCAGAACCGTGCCCTCGCCAAGGCAGTCCACAACGTGTGGAAGAAGACTGCTGAAGCCACCGCTACTGAGCTTCAGGGGCTGAAATCCTCTATGTCCCAATCAGCCGCCCCTGATGTCTCTGCCATTATCACTCAAGCACTGGCTCAGCAGCAGACGAAATTTGATGATCAGCTCAGGATCTTCCAGGAAGGACAAGCTCAGCTTCTTGCACAGTTCAAGGCATCTTTGTCTACTCATTCTGAGTCCTTCGCTGAACAAGCCCAGGCCACAGAAATCAAACTTGAAAACATTCAGTTGGTCGTGGAAGATAAGATCTCTGAAAGGCTGAAAGAGTTCAAGGAAGCGGCTGACCTCTCACACCAGTAGTACAAGGTAGATCTTGCAACTGAGAGGAACGAGCTGCATGAGGCTCTGACTAAGATCAATGATCGTCTTGATGATCTGTCAACCTCTTACAAAAAGTCCGGAAAGGTCGGTACTCATCCCAACCCCGGGCGCAATTGATGATGCCAAAAAGGGGGAAGGAAAAGAGAAGGAAAGAAAAGAGGAGAGTACCTGGAAGAAGAGTACCGAGAAGCCGACCCCCACCAAATCCGAAAAATCTAAGGGTACAAAGAACTCGTAAGAAGACTCGATCGAAATGGGTGAGGCCCGGGGTGTCCCAGTGCGAGCACAACGAGACCGGCCCAAGTGGCTCAGGAACCCAAGCCGCTCATGCGACTAAGATTCCCACCGATATCATTAAGGAAGTCACGAGTATGCCGAGGAGGCTGCCGAAGATTCGGATGAAGAGGAAACACCTCTCCCTCCACCTGTTCGGGGCAAAGGCAAAAAGATATCTGAAACTCCCGACCCCTCCAAAGAAAGAAAATGAAACGATACATCTCAGTCGAAGAGGAGGCTCGGATTGCCGCCGATGAAAAGGCGGCAAAGGAGATTGCTGGAGCGTAAGCCGCAAACAAGCTCTAAGCCTAAGCCTCTGTGAAAAGAAAATCTAAAGCTCCAAGCGTGAGGAGGAAGAAAGCTCGCCAGGCTACCTCCAAGGAAGCTCGGGATCGAAGACGATGAGGACAGGGGAAAAGGAGAAGGAGCGAAGCGGGCAGAGCGAGAAGCGGGGGTACATCGAAAGAAAAATCAAGTACCCCTGCCGACTCGAAAGATGCCTCCCGAAACCTAAAGAGATAGATGATGAGACGAAGCCATATTCGCCCGGATGGACAGTACTTATATAGAGGCGAAGAGGCGAGACGGATCGAGGCTACGAGAAACGGAATCCACTTAGCCGATCCGGAAGCTCTAAGGAAGCGTGCTGAGGAAGAAGCCGAGCACGGAACTCCCGCTAAAGCCGACATTCCCTATCGTTACGGGAAGTTCGGAGAGAAGGCCACCGATCCGAAATCTCACGAGATGGCCGAGAACAGGACGAGTGGATGCCGGCTCAATTCACTCGTGAGATGGGAAAATTCGAAGATTGAGTTCATCAAACGCTATTATTTCCGGAGATTCCGGCCGAACAAGTCTAGGAGTGAAGCTTATGCCGAATGGATGATGCTTACTAAAGCGGATCTCTACATCCACTTGTATAATGCCATTTCGAAGGGAAAGAGATTCGATTCCCGGACCCATAATCATTCCACCTCCAAGAAGAATGGATGACTCAATTCATGTTGCGACTATTGAAGTCGAAGTGAAGGACGTTGCCGATCAAAGATTCTTACAAGATGATGACCCAATGACTTCGCGGAATACTTGAAGCCGAGAAAGACCACGTACCGAATGTATGGTGTGCCACTTTGCTCGAGATACAATCGCAAGGATTCATGGACCGGATTCAGCCAGTTTAGGCGCCCATAGTCTTAGTATTCTCTCTTCATAGTCTAGCAAGATTTGTAATGTACTAAACTCGAATCACTCTTATATATACAAATCTTCTTTTGGCTCTGACAACAACTTGTTGTCTAAATAGCCGTGTTTGTCTTATGCTTTAACACTCAGAATCACTAAAGTGATTACTGACACACACTCACTTTCTTTATTACTTGTCAGTTTATTGCTTTGTTAGATTCTGCTAGTATTGCTTCTATGTAATAGGGGAAATTATTTTTTTGCCCAGTTTTTTCAGTAGTCTAGAACTGATGGAACATCTCCCCTGATCTTACTTGTAAAATTGTAAGGAGATTTGTTTCTATCTGTTTAGTGTTAGCATAGATGATAGGTTTTGGCATCATCAAATAGGGGGAAATTGTTGGGTGATGATTCTATCCTCAGCACTGTTTCACTCAGTGGGAAATGATCTATCTTCTATACTGAACCAAGCTCAATAGCCTATGTACTTTGAACTGTTGAGAAGATTTGAAGATCCCAAAACCCTATCTGATTAGTGAACCATTCCGTTGTATATGTTGTTTGTCTCTAAGGTTTCGTGATCGAGTAGACACTCTGCTTCCGGTCAAGGCGCTCGGAGCTTATTTGCCTCAGCACCAGTGTAGAAGACTCAGTGATACTGGACTCAGCAGGAGCAGTATACTGAGAGAGTCAGTCGAACTGAACTCAGCAGGAGTAGTTCACTGGACTCAGAGCTGATCTTCAGTAGACTTATCTCAGCTGTCTATCTACTGAATACAAGGTCAGACTCAGCATCGGCAGATAGTCTTTAGGACTGTCAGAATCTTTTGAAAGACAATCAGCGTTGTCATATACGAGGATGAGAGAAGTCAACTTCAGCGTGTCTCGAAGTCTGTGCTGTCTCAACCGCTCTATCCGCCTCGACAAATGACAAACATACACGTGTCATCCTACCTACTAAAGCTGCAAGTCAACACTTTCCGAGAAAGGAGGAAAAGGCACTGTTACCTACGCCAAAAGAGCCGTTTGCTACCAAAAAGAGAGAGAGAGAAGAAGATCGTCTCCAACGGATCTTTCTCAATCTCTTCTCTATAAATAGAGGGATCATTCAAGATTTGAAGAGAACGAGTTCACGAGCTAACAAAGAAACGAACACACACTCGAACATCCAAACGAGCGAATTTCAAAAGCCTAAGTCTTCCGCAAGAATCGAAAGAGTTATCTCCGGCGAAAGACTACCTTTAAGCTCATAAGGGAACCAAGCTGAACCGTCAATAAAGCATCTAGTATCCAAGCGACGTGACACGAACTTATAGCTAAACCTCAGCTGTTCGTCGCTCTAGAAGCTACATTCTTGTTCCCATCCCTCTAACCCTAAGCTCAACCGATATATCCATAGCTTAGACGAAGGAGTTCACCTTTGAACCCAATCCTTATTGTATAAGGACTCCTTCACTGTTGGAGAAGTTTGTCAAACACTTTAAGTTTGATAGAAGTGTAAACCGGGACTTGCTCGCATATAATCCCCAAGCCACGGCTTTGTCCTTGCACAAGCCGACCGAGACTAACTCGGTATAATAAATAGCCTCCTCGATCTATCGGGACAGGTGGACGTAGGATTGTTGATATCCGAACCACTTTAAAAATCTCTCGTGTCGTTTACTTACATTCTTTTATTGTTACATTGATTTTACTGTGCATACCGAACATCGTATTTAAAATCAATTAACCGTCTCGATATCGATCTTCTTATCTACCGAACCGAGACTTAAAACGTTTTCTCATAAAAACCGATTTGGGCCTACACTATTCCGCGCACCGAACTCTTGCCGATCGATACCGATCTCGACCTAGTCGGTTAGCGAGATCTCGGCCGAGTCGGACTTTTTAGCCTTTTAACACGATTGAAACGGTTATGCATGTCCGGTTTGAATCATTTCAAGACGGCATCTTCACCGAATAGGACTGTTCTCGTTCGAAGTTGAGAAATTTGGATTCGGTGTATTCACCCCCCCTCTACACCTGAACTCACTCTCGGGACCAACATATGCAATGTAATAAAACAGTAAATAACACAAGCAATTTTTAACGTGGTTCGGATACGCAAGATCCTACGTCCACGGTCCTGCCAAACAGGAGTTCTTATTGATTTATCTGAGCGAGTCTCAGCAAGGAATCTGTGCACAGGACATACCCTTCTAAGTTATAGTCCTTAGCGACTTTACAACTCAAACCGAAGTTTGAAAGGGAGGGGATAATCTCCAACTAGGAAGGAGTTCTTACAATAAGAACAATTCACAGAAAGTGAACTCCTTCGAAAATCTAAGCTATAGATATAAACTTTTGAGCTTAGCTAGAGAAGAGGGATCTAAAGAACTCTAGAGAGAAGAACTAGTAATATCTGTTTTGGCAAGTTCTTCGCTGGAATGGTCTTTGAGTAGCTAGAGTTGTTTGAAAGGTTGAGCGTTTTCCCTTGTATATCCCGTGCATGGAGCTCGGATTTCTTCTCTATTTATAGTTGTGAGCAAGCATATGTCCGTTGGAGACGACGATGCCACGTGTTACAAGCTTCCAAAGAAAACGGCCATATGTTCGAAATAATGCAGCAGGGCAGTTGACACTGTACATGAGAGCAGCTTTAGTTGGTCAGAGCAGATAAAGCGTTGTCGGCTTCTCATTGGTCGAGGTTTGTGGTAGGTGAGAATATGTTAGTCATCAGAGTTGACTATCCCTTAACCTCGTATGATCTTCTGCTGAGTTCGAAATGACTTTAGCGGCTAGGTCATTTTTTGTCAGATACAGTAGACTTAAAGACAGTCTCTGTCTTCTTCGACTGAGTCGGTTGACAAAGGATATGACTCCTGAGAAGGGCCAGCTGATGACTGCGAAGGTACTGAGCTTTGCATGAAGTCTTCTGCTAATGTCAGTCAGCTGATGGGGTATTTTCTAGTGAAGGTGAGGGTCCGCTGATGACAGAAGAATGCAAGCTTATTACATAGATGACGTGGGGTTTTGGAAGGTAACTTCGACAGAAAATCAATCCAACAATTTACCCCGTACAGGACTTAGATGAAAAGATAAATCAATTAAAAACAGTCTAGCATATACATCAACTATTCCTAACAACACTACACTACCGATATCAGCTGGGTTTTGGGATCTTCAATTCTATAGTAAAACTACGATTTCCCCCAATATTCTTTTACCCGATAATATGCTGAGTATCATCTACTGACTCATAACCCAACAATTTCCCCCTAATTGATGATGCCAAAACCTCTATAGAATATAAAGAAAGAATACTAAACTACTGACTCAGAAAGACTTCAGTAAAACTGAAACAGTGAGCTTAAGAAGTTCAGCAGTCGAAAGATAGGCAAAATCAGAAAAAAAAAGTATGTGAGTGTGTGTCAGATCACTTCAGTGATCAGTTGTGATAAAAAAAAAAACACAAACAAAGGGGCCGTAAGACAATGAGTGATTGTCTGGCTAGAAATAGGAACTGATATATATGTTCTTGAAGATTACAAGGTTCCTATCTCTATTACAAAAGAATGATAAGAAGATCATTGCTGACGTCTGAATCTCTGGGTTCTGCTCTTGAAGTCTGCAGACTTATCAGCGGGAGGATCCAGACCATAGTGTTTGTAAATCCTTGCTCTCAATGTCTGGATTTCCTCGAGATCAGCAGGAAGGTCAGAGCTTAGGTCAAAATGATATGCTGCTGCTTTGATCTCATCTTCTATCTCCTTCGTGCAGAGAACTCCACGAGTTGTCCTCGGAGGGGGGATGCGCCTGAATGCTGGAGCTCTAAGAGGTATCTTCTCTCTTTCCATTATCAGAAGAAGCTGAGCTCTGAGTTGGGCATTGTATTGATGCATAAACTCATCGACTAATTGATCAGCTGATAACCCAGGTGGATAGAAACCCCATACTTAGTAGCCCTTGATAAATTCTTCCTTGAGTTCCTCCCATTGCTCATTCAGCTCTGCTGGCACCCATCTATCTGCATGAGGAGTAGGAGTTTTCTTGGTATAAGGTGCTCTGGGCGCTCCTCTCCTCTAGTACCTCGAAGACCTCGGGATCTGCTTCTTCCAGTCGACTACTAGCTCACTGGCTATCTTATCAGTTAATGCAACGATCTTAACCAGATCTTCCAATCTCTTCTTTTCTCTGAGGCTGCTGATCTAGCATATCCTCTTCGGAGACTTAATCCTTTCAGTGTAGCCTCCCAGGTGGCTCTGTCCTCGGCCTCTTGCTCAGGTGTAAGAGTAGGAGTATAATAACTCTGAGCTAAGGGTTGTACTGCAGTAGAAGGCACTTTGACTAGCTCCTCCTGAGCTTTCTTTTCCTGATCATCCAGTATCTGCTTAGCCTTTCCTTTGGCGATCTTGCCAATCACTTTCCTAGGCTTCTTAACCTTCTTTATATCCTCCTCAATCTTTTGAGCATAGTCCAGTTCATCCTGCAGCTTCTGAGCGACTTTCTTATCAAAGGCCTCCTGCTCCGCTTTAGATTTGAATAAAGGCGTCGGGGAAGGTGGAGGAGTAACTTCAGTAGAGGTCTCCTTCCCCGGCCTTTGCGGAGGCAGTGGCTCATCCTCTTCATCAACGAACTGAGCTATATCCTCAATGTGGTGAGCAGTTGAAACATTCGCTGGCTCAGTTACAGACTCAATTACAGTTGGTTGGACTTCTGGGACTTGGACATTTTCGGGAGGGGGTACTTCAGAACTAGTTCCAGCCTGAATAGCTGAACCTTCCCCCTGATTTCCTTCCCCCTTACTAATCATAGGGACTTCTTGGCTTTTCTCCACTTCAGCCTGATCCGCCTCAGCCTGTTCATGTACCTCGGCTTCTTCCCCCTTTTTGGCATCATCAGCCAGGGAAAGGTGAGTACGGATGGCTGTCACCTCCTTGTCCAAATTAAAGCATAGATTCTTGATGAAGGTGGCGGTGGATTCGAAATCTTTGACCGCATCGCAGTATAGCTCCCAGTCCTTCTCCTGCTCAGCTCAAAACTGTTTGAGCTGGGCTGCTGACTCCTGTCTGAGTTTTAGGAGAGACTGATCATGAGAGTCAGTCATCTCCTTCTGAATTTCTTTGAGGGCCTCCGCCTATTGTTGTAAGGCTTTCTGAAGGCTGGTGGAGGCCACTCTATTCCTTTCGTCCATAGTGGCTTGGACTGCCGCAAGGCCCTGAGTCAGTTGCACAGAGAATAACTTCTGCTGAGAGATGAGGAGCTGCTGACTCTGAGCGGCTAAGTCTGCCTTCTGAGCTGCAAGGGCGGTCCCAACTACCTCTTGAATGTTGATAGGTGGAGTAGGAGTTTCGGAGACTTTCTGCACCCCTGCTGCAAGTCTGTCAACGCTCTCAGACTGGGCTTTGGTGTACTGAGCCCATTTGAGGTGAACGTCTTTTGCAAGGAGACGATTCTTGTCTCCCTGCCGCCGGATGGCTTTGTTGACAACTTAGAGGTCACGGAACCTATAGGTTTAATTTGATAGCTGTTGGTTCCGAGCCTCTGCTCAGATGTCACGATCTGTTGCGCTCGACTCGGCTTCGAGGCAACTGGGGCATCACCTGATGTAGAAGGAGGTGGTGATCGGCCCTGTTCGCGGGGAGTGTTACCCTCAGCAGATCCTTCCAAATCTGCATCCTTGGGTTTCGCCTGATCCATACCGTCATCATTGTTGTTATCGTTGTCGTCATTACCATGATGAGATGGAGGCGAAGGGTTGTGGTCTGGTGCTGAGGATCTTAGGCTAAGAAGATATAGCATAGCAGCATGCAGATCCTCGAAGGAGGCTAAATCAGCTGGTTCCCCGAACCCTATTGCTGATTGCAAGTTTTGCTCTTTGGTAAGTAGGGACAGAGCTGTCTGAAACCTGATTAAATCTTCAAGTATGTCCCAGCTGAGGAATCTCAACAGCATCTGTGTCCTAGCCCTTATGGCAATATCCACCAAGTCCGGATGCTCAGCTATCTCAGGGATCTGAGCACTGATTTCTCCAGTAGCTCAGAGACGGGTGGAATGCATCGTGGTCCACTCTGAGGAGGTTTCCTCAGTCGGTACTCTCGTGTTTGACTTAGTTTCCTCGGAACTTATTTGCTGGACTTTCTCTTTCAGGGTGGCACCTTCTATGCCGGTGTCTGCGTCCAAAATTGTTTCCTCCTAAGTGGGCGGGGGAGAGGATGGTTTTGCTGGCACCTCAGACGGTCCAGGCTTACTTAGCCTCTTCCTCTTTGGCGGGTCGGTGCGAGGGGGCAAGTCGGATGTGACTCTTTTCTGCTCAAGCGGTCCTCGCCCTATTGATTTCTTAGCAGCGGTTGTTGTCTTGAACTTTACGAGCTTGCTGTCGAAGTATCTTGCATCAGCAAAGGCTGAGTGGCTCGATACGGACTCCTCTATCAGTACGGACATCTTCGTCCCGTACAACAACTTTCCCACACTGATAAGCTTCTTCTCTCCAGTGGGTGTGGCTGCAAACTTCTGAGCTTGGGCTTTAAGCTCGGCTACATAGTAGTCAGTCCAGTTAACTCTGACTCCATCATCTATAATCATCATCAGCTGAATGCGAGGCTTGGATAGCTGATCATACAAATCGGCTGAGCTCGTAAGAATGTGGGAAACAATATACGCGAGCCCTCGGTATTCTGGTAGCAGCAGATTCTTCGGCAGAGCTGTCTTGAAGACTACGTCTTCCCTACCACAGAACTTCTTGACATAGGAGTTAATCTCCTTCTCCTTATATCCACTCGGAGAGACTCCTCGCGCTGGGAGATCAAAGGTCAGCTCCACAGCGGTTCTGATATTGAGGACGTGTTCACTGGCTTCCCACGACTGAGGGACAACCTCCTTCATGAATGAGAAATTGGATTCCTCCACCCCTACATCTTCTTGGGTTCTCCAGTTGTAGTAGACCTCAGCGACTTGTCTGGGCAAATATGCCCTAGGTTGCTTCGAGACAAGAAGATCGAGTCCTAAAGCCTCGAGAGCCGTGAAGATGGGCTCAAGGTATGGTAGCCCTGCTTGATGGAGAGCCATCGTCAGCTCGAACTGGATGTGTGACTAGATGATCTCGTCAATATTTGTTGGTGTTTTGACAGCCATTTTATCGTTAAGACTTAGGAGGATGGTTTATGTGCTGATGACCACGTTCCCCCTTACTGTGTACAGTTTGATTCTCCCGACTGAATCAATATACTGAGTCTTCGACCTGTCATACTGATTTCTTCTACTGACTTTACTCAATAGGTTCCAATAGTCATAGCTCAACTGATAATTCTCTGAATCTGTTCTCAGCTAGTGGTTTGGTCAGTATGTCTGCCCTTTGCTTATCAGTATGGATTTTCTCCATCCTGATATCCTTCTTCTCGACATGGTCTCTAATGAAGTGGTGTCGAATATCCACATGCTTGCATCTCGTATGGAGAACTGGGTTATGAGTTATTGTAATTGCACTGGTGGAGTCACAGTATGGACACTTCATCTTGAGATATACCATAATCTTGCAGTTGTTGTCGAAGCCAAAGGATCTGGGCACAACAACTTCCAGCAGCCATGTACTCAGCTTCAATAATGGATGTTGCTACTGAATACTGTTTCTTTGAAAACCAAGATATTAGCTTGCTGCCTAGGATCTGACACGTTCCAGAAGTTGACTTTTGATCTATTCTGCATCCTGCATAGTTAGCATCAGAATAACCTGTTAGTATAAGATTATCATCAGCAGGATACCATAACCCTGCGTCAGGTGTTTCTTTTAGATATCGCAGAATCTTCTTTGCTGAGTCTAGATGACTTTGCTTGGGATCCGCTTGAAATCTTGCACATACACCTACAACATAAGTTATATCAGGTCGACTAGCTATTAAATATAATAAAGAACCAATAATAGCTCTATAATCAGTAGAGTTAACAGAAGCTCCCTTTTTGTCTAGATCGATTTTGAAATTTGTGTTCATGGGGATTTTGACTGGCTTGCTTGAGTCGCAGCCGAATCTTTTGAGAAGATCTCGATTGTATTTGGCTTGTTTGATGAAGATTCCTTCAGGTGATTGCTTTACTTGAAATCCAATGAAATAATTCATCTCTCCCATCATGGACATCTCGAACAGGGTGCGATCTACTGTCCCCTTCTGAAAACCTTTCTGAAGTAGAAAGTCTGACAGGGTATCGTACCAAGCCCTGGGTGCTTGTTTTAACCCATACAGAGCTTTCCCGAGTCCGTACACTCGATGTCCCCGCTGAAAGCCGGCGGTTGTTCCACATAGACTTCTTCCTTCGAGACGCCGTTCGAAAAAGCTGACTTTACATCCATCTGATATACTTTGAATCTTTGATGCGTTGCGTAAGCTAGGAACAGACCAATGACTTCTAATATGGCAACTGGAGCGAATGTTTCATCAAAGTCGATTCCCTCTGCTTGACAGTATCCCTTGGCAACTAGTCGAGCTTTGTTTCTGACAATGACGTTGTTTTCATCACGCTTATTTTTGAAGACCCACTTAGTGCCAATCACGTGCTGATGTCTAGGTCTGTCAACAAGCTCCCAAACTTCGTTTCTAACGAACTGGTTCAGCTCTTCTTGCATGGCGATGATCTAGTCAGCGTCTATGAGTG